>JAYRCH010000166.1:0-532519 GCA_037179445.1 Phengaris alcon alcon | reverse complement strand
TCACAGCTAAAAGAATATGTCTCACAACAGATCAGCGACAAGCCTGAGGGGACACACGGCTGTTAAAGGTGGCGAAAATTATGAGAATACACTTTTAGTTAATTTTATGAAATTAAATTGCATAATCATAATTCGTCTTTCATTCGAAAATAGAACAGGTTTACATATTAATTATTGTTTGGTAACAATGTAAAATGGCTGAAGACTAGGTGTGCGAAATCGGTAGGAATCGGTAGGAAGTTAATCTTAAATTCTTACTTGTAGGTGAATCAAAAATCAATATAATAGGTATATTTTGAGCGAAAGTGAAACCTTAATACTTTTTCTGTTTACCAAATCTCTTAAAAATTTAAGCCCGCTTGCGCAGATCCGGGTTAAAGTTAACCCTGGGTTAAGTATCAAGTTATCTCTCTCGTTCTTCGTATTTAAGAAAGAGAGAGTATAATATTTTAACCCAGGGTTAACTTTAGCCAGATCTGTGCGAGTATGCCTAAAATAAAGCAATATCCATTATAGATTTACAAAATATTCTCTCGATTTATATAATTTTAATCAGTGTACCCGAAACATTACTTTGTCTTTATTTACTATTAAAATATATTTCAATAAGAGAGAGATAAAATAAAAAACATAATTTTACTGACTAAGATTAATAATTACCTCTTAAAAATAGCAAAAAATCCGACTGTGTCAAATAATTTTGATGTACCCAGCGGCACTCTTACGACTAAGACGAATCTTATGGTACCTCAAAAGCTCAAATGCGACAAGCCGTTTAGGCTCTAGAGCATGCCAAAAAATACATAGATACACTCGAAAAACATAAACCTCCTTCTGGCGCAGTCGGGTAAAATAATTTAGACACGAATTCATGTATTATATAATTATAATTTATAATTTATTGTATAATTATACTCAAATGAGTATAATTAGACATAAATTAGTGTAGCGGGCTTCGACCTCTTGATTGTAAGTCCTGATGTGTGTCTGAGTGGTGATGATAATAATACAGCAACAATTCTTATATTCTCCTTTATTGGTGCTTAACACAGACTACGTATTACATATGAGGTAAATGCCTAACATAACAATATACCTACGTCTACACTATTTATAGCCTTTTGGCCAACTGAAATAAACTAACTAAATAGGCTTTACTTCATGACATCTGTCAATGTCAAAAATGACATTGACACTTACTTTTGTCAATATGCAACAATTAGTATCTACATACTAATAATCTCATTAGAATTATGTTCGTTCATAATTCCGGCCGTGTACAACACCCAATTACCGGGGGTTGGAGAGCGAATTTTTCACCCAACCCTATTTGGCGTTCGTCAGGCGCTCATACAAACGCCGATCAAGCGCGTTCTTAACACTTCGCGCGCTGTATAAGGCACCGCGACTTAAATTAGTAGTTGCAATTGTACTTGCACGTCGTTACGCCTTGTTCCCGGCCGATTGTCAATCCCGCGGATTTATCAGGTTGTTACCTGGGTGTTTGTTTTAAATAGTGTTTATGTGTATTACGACAGGGTTGACACTTCGAGAAACATAATATTTATTTTAAAATAATAATTATTATTAGTTTGATAAGTGCTGGTGTTTTGGACGTGGTTTAAGGCTTTATATGTGGAGTAAAAGTAGAGTAAAATAATTAGTAACATTAGGTCCTTACATATAATATTGGCGTTTTGTCGTACTGGCCACTTTGATCTCAAATATGTATATCTTCTTTGGTTAGGAATTTCAATTCCAAATTTATACCGCTATTTTCTCATGCATTTGTGTTTTGATAACCGTAATTCATTTGTTTTTTCCTCTTTTGGTTTTTTCTTTGCGTCACTCTGTTTACAAAATGGAAAACTTTGAAATATCGTATTATTTTCGAGAACGAGTTCCACCGTGGCACCAGTGCTGCAGAAACGGCTCGAAGGATTAATGATGTGTATGGTGGCGGTGTCGCAAAGAAAACACAGTGCGTTTTTGGTTCCAACGTTTTCGTTCTGGAAATTTCGACCTGTAGAACAAGCCCCGTGGACGGCCGGAGACCAAAGTTGATAATGAAGAATTGAATGCTATTGTGGAAGCGGATCCATCGCAAACCACGTTCGAGATAACTGCAGGCAGCGGTGTTAGTGATAAAAGTATTTCAATCTACTTGAAGCAAATTAGGAAGGTGAAAAAGCTTGAAAGGACCTCATGAATTGAGTGCAGCAAACCGAATTACACTTTATTACTCAACCGGCACAATAATGAAGGGATTTTAAGTCGAATCATTACCTGTGATGAAAAGTGGATCCTGTACCATAATCGGAAACGCTCATCGCAATGCCTGAACCCTGGCGAACCAGCCAAAGCCTGCCCCAAGCGAAAATTGACTCAAAAAAAAGTTACTTGTTAGTGTTTGATGGACTAGTGCCGGTGTCGTTCACTACAGCTTTCTTAAATCTGGCCAGACGATTACAGCAGCAGAGAGTCTGTTGCGAGCAACTGCAAATCATGATGGAAAAACTAGCTGCTAAACAACCGAGGGTGGTCATTCGTTCTAGGCCACTGCTGCTTCAGGACAACGCTAGACCACACACTGCACAACAGACGGCTACCAAATTAGAGGAGCTTCAAATTGCAAGGGAAAAAATTCAAGTCCGATGGGGTAGTCCAAAGCGCCTTCAAAGTTTCTATTGATTCTTGTCCGAATGTTTTGTTTAGTAAAGGAATCAATGAAATGAAATAACCTATGAAATGGCAGAAGTGCATAGATAGCAATGGTATATACTTTGATTTAATAAATATATTATGTTAAAAAAATCGACTTTATGTTCCTATTGATAAAACGCCAATTTCATATGTAATGACCTAATACTTCAACCAAAATTAATCATATTTTTTTCTTATGTTCCAGATTCAATGTTAACGCACAAACTTTTCAGAGAAATCTCCAAAAAACTCATTGAGGCCACCCGAGACCCCAGAGCCGGCACCTACCTGGCCCAGAGAATAAGTATCGCAATCCAGCGAGGAAACTCTTTGAGCCTTCTAGGTACTCTGCCGGGTGGGGACGACCTGGGAGATTTCTTTGTTTTGTAGCATTTTAAGTTTTGGAGTAGTTATTATTTTTTTAGTACTTACCTACTTTTATAGTTTGTAAATATTTTAAATAGATTTTAGTTAATTTTAGCTTTTAACTTTATATTACATAATTACTTTACCCAAGAATGTATAATCCTTGGCATAATAAAAAAAAAGTTATTAAAACTTAATAGTTATTATTTTTTTAGTACTTACCTACTTTTATTGTTTGTAAATATTTTAAATAGATTTTAGTTAATTTTAGCTTTTAACTTTATATTACATAATTACTTTACCCAAGAATGTATAATCCTTGGCATAATAAAAAAAAGTTATTAAAACCAGTGGTATATAAATAAAGCAGTTATGTAGACAATAAAATAGTTAAATCACCCAAGTCAACATAATATTAAGAAACACCCGTATTGCAGTTAAGTAATAAGATAAGGTATCATGTGTTTTCACTTAGAAAGCGTTGGTTTAGCATGTATGAGCGATATATCCTTAAACGATATTATGATTTAATCTATACTGGGTGTGGCTGGAGAAAACTGTCTTTCAATATTCAATTAGACTTATAATGTACCTGTTGCCTAGGGCGATTGCGTGAATAATGATTTTATACAGACGGTGCTATGCTCTAGTTTGTCTAAGGCAGGAGTACCCAACCAGGGAGCGCGCCTTCCTAGGGGGGTGTTGAGACATGTCAAGGGAGCCAAACCACAAATTTAACATACCTATGTTTGTGATAAAAAATACCAATTTTTTATCACAAATAGACGCTTTGACAAGTCGCTATTAGATAAGTTTCGGTAATTAACAATATTTATTTATTCAATAAATAAATTAAATATATATAAATAATAAATAAAATACAAAAAGAGATTTGTATGGAAATAAATAAATATTGACGAAAATGCCCTTTTTGCATTAATAATGTCACAGGGGGCATGAAAGTATTTTTTATAATCCTATTGCCGTGAAAAAAGGGTGGGGAAACCCTTTTTTAACGATCAACGATCAGGGCACTTTTAATAGTGCAACAAAAAAAATCGGATCTGTACGTTATAGCGGTAAAGCCTATAATATTATGTTGATACAGGCTATAACAGCGTGGAATGGCATTCAAGCTGTGTGAATTTCTCCTTGTTTTATGTAATACCTATTAGCTATCTAGAATTAAAGCTTTGTCATCCTTGGATGTTTAAGGTTCCAATTATTTTTATTCTATTCACTGTTTTTATAACATTTTCTATCAAATGAGACTATACTTGTCTTTTTCATTAAATATTATATAATTGTAATCCTTTCTTTATTATTGCGACTTTAAAAAGAAAGTCATTTTGTTTTAATTTCAAATATATTTTTGTTGTTACGATTGTCCCTGTTTTCCTTGTCATCATTACACTAATTAGAACACACGACATCGTAATAATAGCTAGGATATGCAAATACAGATCTACATCTTAGACGCGGCGATCGGGGCAGTGCTCGTACAATGTTGACGACACAAATGGCCGAATACGCTTCTTAAATTAAGATCACAATAATTATAATATCTTTGTCATTCTGCCAAGCAGAGTAAGTGACGGAATTCGGAGAAAATCTTTTTTAGCAGATTTGTAAGATAAAATAGTATCATAATAATTGTGATATAAAAAAAAAAAAACAAATATCAATTAGGAGCGGCGAAGAAAAGAAATATTCATTAATGAAAAATCCTCTGTTTGCACTACAGCCAAACCCCTTTAACATTTAGGATAGATCCGAACTCCAGTAGGGAACAGTGTCAGTTAAGTGAACAAAAAAAACTTTATAATTGATAAAATATATATACATAATTTCATTATCGTTTGTGTCGTTAGAGTCGTGTCGGCACAAATGTAAATCCGGATCAGATGTGGGAATGTCCCCCGTAGGATCTTCTCAACTGGTTGCCGGTGGCCGCTTTTTGCGATCGCATTGTTATCTTCCTAGTTCGTTATGCTAAACCTCATGGTAATAGAAAATATATGCAAAACGCGATGCAGATGCGTAAGAGGTGATTTAAATGCGCCTTATCTTCCACAAAAATACCTTAAAGTTTTCACGTACTCGTAAAACTTGTTTTTATAGTATACAGCCAAGAAAAATATTTTTTACATGCACAATGATCATATTAATGCGCACGAAAAATAAATGTTGTGAAGCAATTTTTATAACCTTGCACACTTCTGGTACCAAGATTTTAAGATACAGCAAAAAGATATTTGAAATTATATGTTTATTTTTCATTTTCATGGTGACTTGTTTATTTATTAAAAGAAAACCTCTCTGCTTCAGAAATTAAACTTAAGACAGCGAAACTTCATGGACTATGCTGTTTTAAAGTTTGCAGACCAACGCTTAATGGTAACAATCGCAAACATAATGTTTAGGATGTGGCAGTGAGATTTCTTATAATGATAAAGAAAAAAAAATATTGCAATCAGTTTTTGTCCATTCATAACTCCGAAAAAAATAATCAAAGATAAAAGTTTTGTTCTTCTTTGACACTACCTGCCTACTAGACCTGTTCAGTGTTTACCCACTTGACAACTGACAGACTATTAAGGGGGATTTACATGGGTCGATTTTCGAATGTGTTCATTATTTTGTTTGCAAAGTTGCCTAACAACCATGCCGAATTGTCATTTCACCGTGCGCGGAAATCGTGCGTTGATAATCGACATACTCAAACCACAGAGTAGAAAATATATACTTACGTACAGAGAAACAGATTCTCATAGAGCGATCCACATCGATCCCAATTTGAAAAATTCTTTACGTCCCCTTCAAAGACCCACAATTTTTTCACACAATCGTGGACACACCGTATGCTTGTAGTAGTGCAATCAAATCAAAACCTATGTACCTCTGTACCTATCTGTTTATGTGTTTGTCTTTCTTTGATCGGTGATCAAACGCCATTTAAATGAGTATTATTTCACAGGCTGTCCTACTCATTCTGCCAAGAAGAGACAGTGACAACCTGTTGATTTAGGGAGATCCTAACTTCAAGTAGCGTTTAAGAATACCATCTATATTTCAGTATTTTTAACGTGTGACAGCACATACAAAAAAAATTACTGTGTTAGAATAAATGCAAATTTGTTTAAAAAATTGTACGCCACCGTGTTACAGCTTAGCTTTTGACTTGGAGGTCGTGGGTTCGATTCCTGAGTTGGAACAACAAAAAATGTTGTTTCCAAGTTTGGTTAGCACCTATAGTTTAATAAATATAAATATAAAAGCACATGCGGGCTGATCACCTGATTGTCTGACAAGACAGATGATCCATGCGTCGGATGACCCATGTAAAAAGTTGGTCCTGTGCCTGATCTCTCACCAGTCGTATTGGTCCGTCCATCCCACTGGTTTTAAGAGTAAAGGAAGAGAGAGAGTGCTGTTGTGTACTGCGCACACCCCTGGGCGCTATAAAGTAACTCCTGCGAAGCTGGCCTGGTTTCAATGAAACCGGCAACCGTCACCGAAATCGGTTTGGGGATGCTATTATTAAATGCAAATAAATTTCGAATAACAAATAGTTCCCCTTTATTTGGAGATTTATTTAATAGGCTGTGTTCCTAATTTTAGTCGATAGTTTGGGAATCTTGTTATGAATTTTAAAGTAAAGAGAACTTTTTGCATTAAAATTTTATTTATACAAGTTACTGACATTGCGCATTTATACTTTATAGTTATACTTTATAGCATACACGAGAGTACTCACTTGACTCCCGCAGACCGAAGATGACAAATCGCGTTGGCCCCAACCCCTAACGCGATTTGTAGATACCCCGACGGGTACACGTGTTGGAGTCATTTTAACGCTTTGACAAGGCCTATCCTAGTGGCAGTAGTAAATCAATGAAGTTTTGTAATTAATAGCTTCATTAGACATTATCTATCCATCAAAATGTTTTCTATCCATTCTTATATAACGGATATTAAAGCCATTAGATAGATTCTTCACAAATTTAATTTATACACGATAATTGGTAATTAATAGTTGAGAAACTATTGGTAACATGATATTGACTACTTATCTGAAAATCTAAATATTTTAAAACATAAAAGCATTTACACTGTAGGTACAGCCTTCAGTTACGAGTATAAATATTTTATGTTCTCAATATATTAACATTGTGTCATCACATACCTACTGTGTAAAGAATTAGACAAACATAATTGTTTGTCTAATTCTTGTATATCAACATTGTGTCATCACATACCTACTGTTTAAATAATTAGACAAACATAATTGTTTGTCTAATTCTTGTATATTAACATTGTGTCATCACATACCTACTGTGTAAAGAATTAGACAAACATAATTGTTTGTCTAATTATGTTTGTCTAATTCTTTACACAGTAGGTATGTGATGACATAATATTGAGAACATAAAATATTTATACTCGTAACTGAAGGCTGTACCTACAGTGTAAATGCTTTTATGTTTTAAAATATTTAGATTTTCAGATAGAAACAGTTTTCGAACATTATTCGAAAACTGTTCGCAAAACTTAGACACAATACAATGCAACTTTTAACGAATAAAAAAAATAATATGATACTACGCCTAAGAAGTTTGTGTAAAAAATATTAAGGATTGAAATGCTCAGCGTAGAGACTAAAGACATTAAGTAGAGACTATTCTAGATTTTATATAATTGGTACAGAATAAGTGAAAATGAGATTTGCGTAATAATATAACTTAAATTGCAGTGTCTAGGTAATTAATATCTAATACAGTAGCAATTTTCATTACAACCACAGTATAAAGAATAGCAGTAGAACAGGTTTCATTAGTACATAACTAAATCAGAATGCCAAGCGTGATCTAGTGTAAATGCTGTTTATTTCATCGTTCAATAAACATTATCAATTATTATTTGTTCTATTAATAATAATTACAAACAATTAATGGTTATTACGTGTTAAAATGGGTGTGGACTGTGATTATTTAAAATATTTGCAGCTGAATTGCAGTTACTTTAATTATTTTAAATTATTGTTACGCCGATTATAATGATGATAAGATCTAATTTGTTAAAAGTATTGATAAACAAATTATATTATATTTATATGTGTATAATGTTGGTAATAACATGAAACTCAACTTAACTGAAAAGTATTTAATCTGAAAGGTGTTTTTATTTAGCTTCTCTGAAAACTTTATTTATTAAAACAATATAAAAAATTAATGAAAAATCCACAACTTTTTAGGCAAAATACTTTACCTTTTTGTTACTACGATATTCGATAATGACCATAATATGCAATTAATAATTAAAGGATTCATGCGATCGAAAATTATAATATCCTACAACTATTATAAATCTGAGAGTTTCTGAGGATGGATGGATGTTTGTTACTCTTTCACGTAAAAACTAATGAAATCCGTTCAGTAGGAACGGATTTTATTATTTTTTATTCATCATCATTATTTCATTAGTTTAGGCTCTGTATTATAACATAAGCTACTTTTATCCCGAAAAACTACTGTGTTCCCGTAGGATACTATATTTACGGGGGCGGAGCTATGGGAAAATGCTAGCTCTTTATACATTTTACGCACAAGGTCCCCTAGCAATTTCACGATATCACTATAAGTAAGAGAAAGCCAGCACCAACTTTGCTGAATAACTAAACACTTGGCTAATAATTTTCTCTCTCCACTTATTAACGACAAACTTCCTTTATTGCTACAATGTGCCGCCTTAAAATATTCTCTGTGTGGATGAGCTCGGCTAAGTAGCGGATTTGTGGATGAGCTCGGCTAAGTAGCGGATTTATTATTACAACTAAATTAAATCGTTCTAACCGAGGCACGAGAGGTTAATATTTATTTTGTAATTAATTCAAATTGTTATTTTAAGTTGTGAAGGCTTTTTGATCGATTAAAAAACATTTATTTTTCCTACAATATAATAAAATAATAATATTATGATTTTTTCCATTTCTTTGGACAAAAAAGCAGTGACAATTGTATAATGGATTTCTGCTCAATTTGTAGCTTCTTCACTAAAACACACGTGCAGGTTCAAGTTTAAACGAAGCACCGTTGTGTTGACAACAAAAGATCTCTACACACAACCTTAATAAAATTCAAATTTGACGACCTCTGTGGCTAAGTGGTTGAAAGCGTTGTTGCTCAAGCCGGAGGTCGCGGGTTCGAATCCATTCGAAGGAACAAAAAGTTTTTCTGTGTCATGGGTCATGGATGTGTATGAATTATATATATAGTATAAAAGTATTAAATAAACTTCCAGTTGTCTGGTCCCCATAACATAAATTCTTCGGGTACTTAGCGAGGGGCCAGATTGACGTGGTGTGGTACTTGCACAGAGATCTAACTATTTGTTATCTATGGACATTGCACAGTTATGAGAAAACAAGTTAGTAACTTAGTTGTATCAATAAATTGTGCAAATAACAATAAATATAAATTTGACGCGCCCTGACGCTCTGACGGTTGACCCCAGAAGGGTTAATCTCTAGGGGTTGTCCTATAAATCATTCCACATTCTATATACTTAGGGCTGTGACATATGAGTTTTTATAAATATCCTAATTTCGTAACTTATATGGTTTATATTATTAATCTAGCTGATGCCCACAACTTCGTTTGCATATAACTAACGGAAACGGAACCCTATTTTTTAAACGGAACCCTAAAATAAAAGTACCTATGTTAGACCTTATAACATCAGCTATCTGCTAGTGAAAGTCCCGTGAAAATCGGTCCAGCCGTTTCAGAGATTAGCCGGAACAGACAGACATACAGACGGACAGACAAAAATTTAAAAACTATATATATTTTATTGTAAATACCGAATATACTTTCATATGCATTAAGTGAAAAGCTGTTCATTTAAAATTACAAACAGACACTTCAATTTTATTTATCTGTATAGATAGTAGGTCTGTAAATCTTGCTAATCTCAAGTTGCGACAATCAAGTATATGAGACAAGAGAAATAATGAATTAATTTTCAGCTATATAAATAAAATTATATTATTAATTGTCTGTCAAAAACTGTCCTACTTCTGGTAATTCCAATAATTTAAAATTATGTTAATTTTATAAGTGTGACAGCCCTAGTGCACAGTAGTAATAACTCATGGGTTGACACAGATGGCGCTGCTACATCAACCTGCCCGCAGATTAGTGTCACACATGATTTATTCGCATCAAGCATAAACAACGGACGGCTTCTAATTTATACGAAACAAATTCAAATTAACCATTATTACGATGGCTTTGATGTGGACCGCAATTTAATATTGATGAAAGTTAAAGACAACGGCAACTTGCCGCCAGCGGCTTGAAAAAGCCAAGATGAGACTTTCCATATAGTCATTTTTATTCAAATCTGTTAAAATTAAACCAAATGTCGTCATGAAAAATAGTGTCGTGATCTCTTTAATCTTAGATCAGGTGGTATTTAAGACTTTACACATTGGTCGAAGTATGTTAGTTTATAATCTGGTGTCCTTCGGAAATTTAAATATTCACTGGTAATAAGATAACCGTAGTTCGAAGACTGATATTAAAAGTTACCTACAAGATTTAACCTATAAACCAGTTACATATTTTGTACAAAACCATTCGTTGTTAAAATGCGCAAACTAAATGGGGGTATGAAAAAACAATAAAAACGCAAATTACAAAACAATTTTTCACATAACCCCTCGCTGTCGTCGCGAATTTGTCAAAACAAACGCCACGTATCCCGGAGGGCTTAACCCTTCAGTGATACCAATTAATCGGCTCAATTTATGAATTATTGCCAAACGAGGCGCGGTACAAGGAATTCTAGATGAGTGGGTGCATACATAATCACAGTTATAATAGAAGGCCCATGTGATACCTTTGTGCTACGGTATTTTACTAAAAAAGCGTCCAAGTGCCAGTTGGATTCGCGCACGAAGGATTTCGTGCAAAATGGCACAAAAATCATGTGTCATATCAGATCCCTACTGAAATATTTTTTCATTCTGTTCTTAGTACTTATTTGTTGTTGTAGCGGTAATAGAAATACTAGCTATAGCTATTCGATATAGCGATAGTTATACGGTTCATGATATTCAGCCTCGTGACAGACAGGACGGAGAGAGGAGTCCCGTTTTTCCTTTGGCTACGGAACCATAAATTATATGACGCGTGACTTTGCTAGTAAAAATATAATGTATCAGCAGAATGCATTCTATAATCCGTTCATATTTGTAATCAGTAGCTTTCTCAGCAAATGTTTCTCTATGAAATAATCTGACTTTAAGCGTGATTTAATTTTTTAATATACCGGGTATATACTATTACGTACAATATATCCAGGCATCTTAAGATAAAATATTATAGTATCTTCGCCGTCTGTAAAGCCTTCTCCGATAACAAAACACATGTGTCACTTTAAACCAACTTAAAAATTCCCTCTGAGAATTCAAGTTATCTATTATTGAACAATTGAAATGCAAACTTTGTTAAATCAAAACTAAATTAAAACAAGCAAATTAGTTCTAATGCGTTTCGAATGGGGTCACAAAATCGCTGCTTAATAATGCATTTCATTATTGATTCTGCTAAATGATATTCAACTCTATTGTGATACGTTAAAGTTGGTTTTGGATGATAACTCAATCCCCATGACAGATGATTCGCCTTTTGACATGTGCTTTCATTGAAGATACAAATCTACGAGTTTAATCTCAGATTTTGTCAAAATTGAGACGGCTCTCAATTAGTTTATAGTGACTATTTTATTTCGCTTTCAATTCTTCTATACTAATATAATAAAGAGCAAAGATTTGTTCGCTTGTAAATTTGTTTATTTGCATTGAAGAGGCTCCGAAACTATTAGATTTTTTTTTAAGAAATTCGGCACAGCTAGGTAGAGTAGACCACTAGGAAGGACATAGGCACCTTTTTATTGCGGCTAAATTTACGACGCCATTTAGCGCACGGAGTGGCGGGCAACACCTAGTTTAAAAAAAGATTATATTTTATATTCAATTGATTACTTTATAGTGACCATCACACTTTAAAGCTTTCGCCCTAAACATTTTTACATCAATGGTAGAGCTCATGACTGTACCTAATTGAGTAAATAACCAAGCCTCATTACTCAAAGGCACCTAGAGTAAATAAAATAAACTAGATAAAAGTGTTAATGGTGATGATTTAAATAGTGAAAACAGCCTTATCTGAAGTGCTTGGTTTCTTGATGTATACTTCGAACATTATAAAAACCGAGTATGTTATGACCATACATGATTCCAGAAAAAAGTGTCTAAAAAGCAAGCTAAAACTCCTTATTCGCTCGGACAGTTATCTGACGACATCAACAAATAGAACGGATTTGAAATTCATCTCCGCCGCCGCGGACAGGGGACAAAGTGTGCTGTAATTGGTGATTGACAGCACAGAAGTTCCTGATGGAGCTACGAAGGTTTAGATATGGAGAGAAAACAAATTTGTGAGTATTTCATTTTATTTATAAATCATAATATTTTTTTGCAGTGCCAATCTAATATTTAATGATATTTGATGTAAATAAACATGAATAAAAATAAATAAAATACTAGACCAGTCATAAAAACGCGCGTTACACATTTTAAATAAAAACGTTTATAGTAAACTTTATCAGATTTTTACTAGTTTCAGAGAGCTGATACAATTTTCGGTATTAAGTTTTAGGTTTAAAATCTGCAATTACTATCTTTTGAAAAAAAAAAAAGTGTATCTAGTACTTTCTTTTGCAGGCCAGTATACTTAATTGTTGGACATTGTGAGTGTGCAGGAACATTCACATGTATGATCGTCGACAAGTGTGAGTTGACTGTATACTGTATTGTATTGTAAAACATTAGGTACCCCTAAGCTAAGGCGTACATGACGTGATAGTTTGGCTTTCTATCACGTCAAGTACACCTTATACGATCAAACATTATACGACCCGCATCTATCACTTTCCTATATCTATAAAATAACTTCAAATATGGCAGTATAGTTATTCAGTTAGTGCAAGAATCCAACGGGCTCTCTTTTTATGGTGAAATAATAGTGGAGAATTCTCGTAGATCTGACGCCTGAAGCTCGGGTGACTATGAGCACGCTCCTGGCCTTAATAGAAGAACGGATAAATCTCCTCTACATATCTGCCTGAGTTCTCCGCATAAAGTATCAAGAAATAGTCCGGTTGCAAGAAAAAGTTTAATAAGTACCCTATCAAGAGAACTCATACAAAACACAATAATGTCAAATAAAAACAGCGATACAAATATTTACTATATAAGGCAATCGTTGTTTACCTTTCCACACTTACTCAGGCCACTGAAATAATTGATATTTTAGTAACGCAAATAGTTATAAAATCAAATCATTTTATTCATAATTCACCCCCTTATGAAATTAATCATGAAATAGGTTCTAAGTTGGAAACCCGAAACGTAATCGAAGCTGTTTCACATTTTCACCTAATATACTAATACAAGCGAATAAGGATACATACACTTGAGAGAAAATATGGTGCCAACTGGCAAATCATATATTGTCCCCATAAGGCTGCAATCAGACTAACCGCATGCAGTCGATATTAAATATTGAACTACATGCATTTATCTGCAGTCCGATCTGACTATGTGCAGTTGACACCACGCATCTAGCTCAGTGTAAAATTTGACGTCTAAAGGTAGGCACAGACGTGCAGCACGGTTGTGGATTGATCGTATTGTGTAGTTGTGTACTGTGATTATTTGTTTAATCAATAATCGCTACCGACGCGCGTCATGCTCCTTGACTACCTACACACTAACTGTATACGGTTAGCGATGGACAGCGAGCGACACTACCCGACTGTAGCCGACCACGTTATGTTTCAGTTACGACTGTATGCAGTTAATATTAACTTCACACGAATACAGATGACAGCGTGAAGTTCATAATATCGTGACTGAACAAAGTTGAACGTACAACTGCATGTAGCTGAATATATCGACTGCGCGGCTGCTGTAATGCAGTCCGTCTGAAGGCAGCCTAAGTGTAATCATCTTAATCGCGGCGAGCCCTTACGTAACCGCGAGTTGCCTGCAGACAGTTGGGATTAATTAATTTCCTGCAGATTTTAAGAAAGTGCATACAGTGTTGAGTGTTGCCATTTATAAATTTACCTGATGATTTGGGTAAATTGTAGTACAATAAAAGACGTGAAATTCTTGGAAAAGGGTGAGAAATATGGTAGGTACCTACGCTTGAAAACTTGAAATGAGAGTGCAGCTGAGGCCGCTATTAGAATACAAAATAAAATGCTTCACAGGATGCAAAAATTGTTAATTAAAACGTATTTATTACGTCAAAGTACATTACTTGCGTCGTAGTAAAACGATCCATTTAAATTTTCTTTTTGTCTAATCTTTTTGTGACACAGGTTTCCCGGTTTAAGTTCTATATCCACTTATTGTTTACTGTGCGATGAGTTTTAATTTTAATCCTGTATCTGGCAATATTCACCTTAAGCCACACCTCACATGTGTGTTGCCATTTAATAGGCTCTGTATTGCCTACTTTAGATGCTAATTGCGTAAAACTAGGCTGTTTCCTACGATCGCTCTATATCTAGTTGTATTGCTAAACAAAATAGCATTTCCTAATTCGGTAATTCTTTTATAGAAAGTGTTTATTATTCATTAAGTCGTTTTACGTGGGTAGATACGTAATGATGGTATTTTGCAAGTTATGCAATGATGGTATATTGCTACCTGATGTACAGGTATGAGATTTAACGTTTCATGTACAATATTAGTATAAAATTTGGCATTTGCATAAATACCTTACACTTTAAACGAGACAGACAATCTTGTGTATATACAATCGTAATCTCGGCAACAGCTGCATGTATTTATTTATATGAAATTTAGTATGCAAGGTGTTTTGGGCGAGAAAAATTGGTCTAGCTAGTTTTTACCCCTGGGAAACTGCGCATTTTCAAATTATATATGTTTTTTATTTCGTCGTGCAACAATATATCAATAATTTCGGCTCTATTCGTCAGTCCGATTGGCAGTTTGGTTAATTTTTGCGTTGTTTAGAAATTCGGAGTGTGAAGGGTTCGAACCCCGGTAAAATATTTTTGTGATTCTTTTTTTTTAGTCTACTAGAGCTCCGAGTATAGCTCGATTACCCAGGTACTTAATAAACTAAATTTAAATAATGATCTGTAAGTTGCGCCTTGAGCTAGTATAAGTTAATCTAATTAAAATGTTATTCTTCTCAAACATCTCGTCTTAAACAGTGAACCGTACATTAAACTTAACTTCTTATCCATGCAATATTTTGTTGCTAATTTCCTTGAAAATGTAATCATTAGATACCTAGATTGACTTGGCATTCAACTAAACTTACCTCCTTTATGTCATCTAGTAAGCTATTAAAAATATAAATCAAAGCATTTTCAACTGTTACATAAAATTCATTAGCTGAAATAGTTGAACTGAATGATCTCTAAAACACATAACCAATACCGTATCGCACGAGATTGCCAATATCTTACATATGTTTGACTTGGCCAGCTTCGGGTTCAGTTCAGAGCTAGTGGTTCGCCTCTAATCACCTCAGGATAAGGTTCAATATTGATTTAGCAGGTTTAATTAGGCTGGTAATGTGTAATGAACGGTCAAGCTCATCCATCAGCGGTCGCAATTACAGGCTCTCACGCTTTCGTCAAGCCTTCGCCGCCAACCTATTTAGCGCTTTTTGTTAGACTTAGTTTACTTTTAGTATTCGAATACTCCATCATTATCAGCTGATCTTCTATGACTTATTTTTATTAAAGGGGAATTTATCGGCATTGTTTGATACAATACTATGTATTCTTTGGAAACGTTGGAGGTTAATAACTAATAGAGATCACCCCGTGTTAGAAATTCGCAAATATAAAACACTAGCTGTTACCCGCGGCTCTGCCCGCGTAAATACAGTGTCCCAAAGGAACACTGTACCTACTTTTTCGGGATAAAAAGTAGCCTATGTTTTAATCCAGAGCCTAAACTACTACAATACCAAATTTCATCGAAATCCGTTCAGTAGTTTTTGCGTGAAAGAGTAACAAACATCCATCCATCCTCAAAAACTTTCACATTTATAATATAAGTAGGATATAATTTTTATGTTTATACTTTAAATCTCTCTCATTTGCTTCTTATAGAAAAAAATGTGAAATGGTTGTGACAGATTGATAAAACTCAACGTGTAATAAAATTGTAGGCATCTATTAAGCGCACGCTAGTGTGTCACAGTGTGTATAGGCATCTATTAAGCGCACGCTAGTGTGTGACAGTGTGTAGGCATCTATTAAGCGCACGCTAGTGTGTGACAGTGTGTAGGCATCTATTAAGCGCACGCTAGTGTGTGACAGTGTGTAGGTATCTATTAAGCGCACGCTAGTGTGTGACAGTGTGTTAATAATCTGAAGTAGTGTGTGGTATTGTTATTTTAATTATTTCATTTATTACTTTCTCCTCTTCCTTCTTCGAGGAAGGTTCCTCCACATAAGCTTTAATTCCCCTGACAAATTTCATACTCCGCCAGTTGCACAATTCTCGTAAAATTACTGTACTCAAAGTTTTTGCTGCACGCATCGTAATCATAATATGTTAGTAGACAGCGGTTGATGATTAATTAATAAAAATTGAAACCACGTTGACAATCTTAATTACCTTCTGTCTATGCCTAATACCTATTTAAGTTTAATCACGTCGATAGATTTTGAATACCTTTTAACGACAATCAGTCATGGTGTACATTTAGTGCCACTCAAGTGGCACGAGTGCATACAAAACCTTAATGGCTGTAATAAATATGGAGATGGTATGCTCTGAACCATCGGTCACACTTCTAATTGGATGGATGTGATAGATGCTTAAAACCTCCATGTAACATTACTGTATAAAATTGCATATATTGTTATGGTTTGGAGCTTTGTGATGTGAGTTGCGAATAGTATTTTGGTCCAACAATTTGTCCGTCCCTTTATTTGATGTATTAGAAAAGAGGTCAAATTGTGTCATGCCTATAAAAGATTAGGAATCTTTATCTATATCCGAGCTATATATTTATGTACTAATATTACAAAGAGGAAAGATTTGTTTGCTTGCACTGAATAGCCTCTAAAACCACTCGTCCGATTTTGATGAAATTTGGCACAGATATAGATTAGACGACGGGAAAGAACATGGGCTACTTTTTATTCCGCGCTATTTTCTTTTGCGCACACGTAGACGCGGGCGACATCTAGTAATTTTCTGACTTTGAAGGACTGAGTTCTCCAACGCTACTTAAAAAGATACCCTTAACCACGAGCTGTCATTATCAAGCTGCCAAGCAGATACAGTAATTTAAGTAATATTTCAAGAGTTCTACCAAGTCTAAAAATGTTTAAGTTTAACAGACTTGGTCCCGATCGGATTCGGGATGGCTTGGCCCACTTATATTTGTTCAGAATGTGTGCAGTAGGAGCAAGAAGCTACCGAGACGCACAATCAATGCTAATACCAATAATTATTTTAAGTACATTGTAAGCCGACATGACCTATGATTGTTATCTTTTAGCATTTACGCAGCATTTAACGTAACTACAGTACGCATTCAAACAGTATCAATGGTGCAGTATATCTTGTATGAACAAGATTACAATTGTGATTAAATTTGTGAACTTTTGAGCCCTGACTCCATGAAACGGATATTCAATGAAATGAGATTTGGGCTTATTAATACAGTTTTGTTACAATTTCAATTATATTTTCATATTTTTCGGGATCACTACTACCGTCATGCAAACCGCAAAACTGCAGCGCTTCTTAATTGTTTTGATGAAGGTCCATAGGAGTCTTCTAGGTTCCACACTTGCTTTGTTTACTCCAAAGTTAAAACAGAACGACTAATTTGCTTTTTACCCAACTGCGCCAGATATCTAGAGCCTAAACGGCTTGTCAAATTTGAGCTTGAGAGGTATCATTAGCACAGAGTAAAAATATATAATTAGATTCGTCCGTGGAAGTTGCACGACAGCTTGGCTTTTTGTTTTTTTTTTTTTTAATAATAGGTATAATTATTTATTTTAGCTTCGTTTTAAATCTTTTGAAAATTGAAAGCTGTTTTTCCTAATTTTGAAAAAAAATGTTATAATGGTCCAGAAACTAAAAAAAAGGATCGGTTAGATTTTTATTTACTTATTAATAATAACTCGTGGTCGCAAATGGTTCAAAGGTTCTAACTTTATTAGGGTTCTTTTCTTTACCTCTTATTTTGTTGGTATTTTTATTAATTTTATGTATTTCTAAGCAAAATTTAAAAAATATATTAGGTTTCTGCACACCTTTTTCTACATCAACATTAACTGTACCAAATATCATACCGTTCGCACAATTCTCGACTAACTGTTCTGAAAGTTTTTGCTTCACGTATTTATATAATAGTGACTAATCATTGATAATACTTTTATATTAAATGTAAATATAAGTAAACTCGAACATTAAATAGCTTTTGATGCGTATTTATCAACTCAACCGTGTCTGTATTGAGTCGCATGACCTACGTCTTATCCTGTTTATATTAATATATTTTTCATATTAATTACATACATAATTATTACCATCAAAAAGTTACCTCGAAAGACAATAATCACTCTTAAATGGAAGAAAATAAGAATTATTTTTCACAATCATAAAAGCTAATTGTGGTTTTTCCTATCAAGGAATTTTTGTCGATGTCTCTTGTTATCTTTACTAAACAAATCTATAATTATTTATTAATCTCTAAAGGCATATTACGCCTACAGTTGTATTATCTTCCTTGTCCGAATGTAACATAATTTACATATTATTGGTATACAGTTAACTACTAGTAGATAGTTCGAATTTGTATCCATAAGTTTTGAGATATGGGGCCTAATTTTTTCGGGAAATTGTACTGAGGAGATTAAAATATCCAAAGCTATATTGATATTTTACTGAGTAAGCACTTCCGATCAGGTAGGTCGACAGGTGATTTGAGTGAGTAATGAAAGGTATATTGTGCTTACATTACATGTCAGCAAATTGCATTAAGTACGTTCTAGCCTCTTCTAGCAACCCTACTACTATCCTATTACTACTATATATACTAATAAAATGTGAAAGTTTGTAAGGATGTATTTTTTTGACTCTCTCATGCAAAAACTACAGTGTGGAGTGCGAGTTTGTGTCCCCACTCGCCGTAAGGAACTAAACTACAATTTGTATGCCATCGAATCAGTTACCACTGTTTGTCACTTAACTAGGGGCATTGTTATGCCCTGGTATTCTAATTCAGAATAATGAATAGGATATCTCACTACTATTATAAATTTGAATGTTTGTGAGGATGGATAGATGGCAATCGTCTTTGGGTTGAATACTTTGTTATCAGAATTTCAAATATCCTTTGTTATTATTATTCCAAATTGTTTCACTTTTTTCTTACTGATAAGTTCGATCATTAAATTGTTTGCATCTAGACATTAGCAGCTAGTTCGCTACAAGTATTCTTCGTCCACTGTTCATCAATAGGTTGCTATAAAAATGTTTCTGTTCCACTCGAGTGTTAGGGCCCCATTCGTACTCAGATTTATAGCGGGAAACATAAAATTTGGTCCGTCATTGTTTTGTAAATCCGCCCCAACAATACCAGGGCATAACTCAACTCGGTGATCTGTCACTGGTCTAATGGCATCGAAACAATTTCTCAACAAAAAAGGAGGAAACACATCCCTATGAGCCACACCAGTTTCCCGAGAAAAAAGTAACAAAGCCTTTAGCGAAGAAAATCTCATATTAACTTGCTCCGCACGACTGACAAGGCAATTTCAACCTTGTCATCGTAACGTAAAATTTATATTCCTCAACGTCGCTCTCGCCGCTACGTTCGAACCATTTGCTCCCATAAAGGAAACCATTATTTCCGAGGGGTTATATTTGAGGCATTTGTATCGTATTTGAAGAAGTTCGACAGTTTGTTTGCGAGTGCATTTCGTCATTAATCAATGTTTTGTTCGAGTTGGAACAGTTTTATTTTATGTTTTACCTGTTTTCCCCGAAGACTTTTCGCTTTGACAGTTCGCTTGTAATTGATTGTTTTCTTGAATTATTTTCTGACGTCATCTCGTGATATATTACTTACCTGAATATATTTATTAGTTTACGTTACTGCGAAAATAATGAGTATGAGTACTATATATCTTTTTAAAGCATCGAAAAATGCGCTAGCTAAATATTATTCCTATTCTAATTGGATAGCGGACTTTACAATCTATTGTATTTTACTTGAAAGTTTTTGATTTTAAAAATAATACATTTTTGGTAAGCACGTACCTAATTACCGACTCAGACCAGCTCAAAATTCTTATAAGCGGTAGCGATAATGGTGTAATCGCTTATCTTTTTCTTTTACACATAATAATTGAATTAGATACATAAACATTTTCAACTCGGTAAAGTTAAATTCACTCCGAGTTATAATAAATACCCTTAATGAATGAAAAATCATTTTCTAAGTTATTACAACACAGATAAGGCTGGCTTTGAGCTGAAATCCAGCTGGTATTGAGAGATTTTCTATATCCGCCTGCTTTCCTTTATGCTACGTGCAATTTTATGAACGGCGATGGCGTTGAAAACCCGCTACGATATACTCTGTGGATAAGACTTGGTTTTAAACTGGAGTTTTACTGAGATAAGGGAAAAAGTGTTATCGGCCAAATGTGTGGTTACGGGCCAGTGTGATAATATTGAAATAGCAGGCTTATATAAACTTTGAAAAACTCCACGCGAACGTCAAAAATTTCAAAACTATGGATGGGATAGTGGGATATATGACGTACATTTGACAGAAAAAATCTTCATTATAGAAAAAGTTACGCCATCTAGATTTCCGAAGATTTTGTCGATTATATGTGGACACCAAATCTCAAAATGTCAAAATGATAAATATCAAACCTCGAATGCCCCAAACAACCCCAAAAGTAGGGCAGTTTAAGTGCACTTTTTGCCTCGGCATGGCTCGTCTTTAATATTTAGATCACATTATATTGTCATTGTCGTGTGGTTTTCATATGTGTAAGTTTCAACCGCATACCACAAATCACCGCATAAGCGCGAGTAATGATAGCCGTACAGCATACTGCATATCGTCCAATCGATTTGACGCTACCGATGGATCAGTTAGGACTTAGAACTGACCGTGTTGAACCGACAGATTATAATACTGTTTATGTCAATATGGAACTTCATCAGATCGGTAGCGTTAAGTCGATTGAGCGATAGGCAGTATGGTGTAAGGCAGTGAAGATGGCTGGTTCTTCTTCATAGCGAAGCCCTAGCACAGGCTATCTGTATAAAGAGTAGGGATTTGGATGAGGGTCCTCAAAAGGTAAGTGGTAATTGAAGCCGACAGGAATGGAGATACAGGAACCCCACGCCACTGATGTATGGCTACAGTTAGGTCAGAAAGTCTCAAACACAGCCCTTGTAGAGGACGTCAAGTGTAGCAATTTTTCACCTTCTCTAATCTATCGCGCTAATTGCTTGAGAGGTATAGATTGATGCATATCACTAATATTTAGTGTACATTGAAATTGCAACTTAATTCATGTGTTATTCAATTCTATAATAATAATAAAATTAATAATCTTATCCTCATATTACATCGAGTATAATTTTCTTGGTAGCTTTAAGAAAATGCAGCTGAGTGAGACGGTCTTGTAAGTTCTATCAATATCTTATTTTTATTAATATTGTAGATGCCTCTTTGAGCGCTGGTTGTCAGGTAATTACTAAGATACTTCCATTGAGGTTTTCAGTTAATAACTAGAATAGAGCTTTTCATTAAGTCGGAGTAGCTACAGAGTATCGTGGAATGAGATCCCAGGTCCGTCAGACTATCCTTATATTCTTACGAGCGGACCCGACAGACGCTGTCCTGCCGGGCTGATTTGTGAATTTAAACCATTCAGGGTGCCCCACCCAAACGCATACAATAAAATTCATTCAAATCGGTCCAGCCGTTTAGGAGGAGTTCAGTGATATACACACGTACAGTAGAATTATATATATAAATATTGATAAAAAACCCGCTAGTTTGTGCGGTGGGCTAATTCGCAGGTACAGACAGGGCACCAAAGTAAAGTAATAAAATTGTAACTTTTCTTACAGCCTTTGTAATGATTCTACGTATGTTATAGTTGAATAATGACAATTATATATTATAAAGTATAATTTACACTGATTATTTTTTTTATGTTGTACTTTTCACAAAAATGGAAAATCATCCACGTAGAAATAAAAATCATTAAACTTCTAACCTTTATATCTCTGTTCATACTAAGTTTCGAGAAAAATGACTTGAGTAAGATTTGTTTCTTACGTTATTCTAAAACCAAAAAATAAGACTGATACTTTATCAGAATGTAAGTAAAGTGAGTACAATTTTCCGCTTTAGCGCCTTGTACTTAAAGTTTGGCCCACGGTACAAACTTGCGTTTAATGCATATACTAATTCTACGATACGAAAAAGGGTGGTCTGGCGGGCCTGAGATCTCAGTCCATAGGGTGTTGGTAGTAGGTGTAGGTAGCAGGCAGTGTAGGTTGTGGGTGTAGTTGTTTGTGTAGAAATTGTAGGTGTAATATGTAGGTAGTTATTAATTTATTTCAGTTCATAGTAAAGGCAGAACAACGTCTGTTGGGTAAAAAAAAGTTCAGACCAAGGTCCATAAAGTAGGTAGTTACTAACACAAATTACATATTACAAAGCAATGAAATAGAAAAATACAAGTTTAAAGAACATGGTACCGTTTTGACCCTAATAACTTAAGCGCATGGAGACTAATCCATCGCCGCAGCAGCCGAGAGTCCCAGCGCGAGCGGTCCGCTATGGCGCGCACAATGGTGGTGCGACTGCCGCGCGTGCGCCGCACGGTGGAAGCGCAGCGCGCGCGTATTAAGGCCGCGAACCCTGCTGCTCGACTCCGCGAACACGGTAGAGGCGCTGCAGTAGCGCGGCAGTCGCATGACCGTCCTGTAGGCATTATTATATTGTACTCGCAGGTCGCTGTATATCCGCTGTGTGAAGTTGACCCAGAGGCTGCACAGACTTATTAAAATAATTAACTAACTAAGTGACTTATTTAAATAATTAAGTACCTAGTTCTAGTACGTTTTACCTACGAAGAAAAAAAACGAATTGCAATAAGAGGTACCTATCAGGGTTATTTTATACAGCTTGCAGAACTCATTTATGATTTAATTCATAAAGCTAGCCTTGTAAATCTTCTTTTTATGATATTAAAAATAATCACAAAAATATTCATCTGATCAAGATTCGATCCCAAGATAACCATTTTGCTAACAATGCAAAAATTATACATACTCATACAAATTGTTGCGCGACGAAAGAATATAATATTTTATAATAAATAACATTTGATAACCTAAAACTTAAAAGTGCGTGGTTTCCCAGGGAAAAGACCTAGCTATGAAAAGTCGATATTATTATATGTTGGTTTGGTTGCGAGTTGACTCTATCCTTGTTACTTAATAAGGATTCCACACAATTTTCTTATAATTAAAAACAATTTCAAATTGCTAATAACGTTCGCCTTGAGTTTTCTAAGTGAGAAAAGTTCTAAAGACAGAAGGAACGATCGGTAGTGCATAGTTTGTAACTTTGATATTTCAGGAGTCTAGGATTAAACGCTTCCCACTAGTCTCTCAGGACATTTACGTTAATAGAAACCATCATAGTGAAATAATATACTTAATTATATTGGAACATGTTAAATAATGATGTCGCGAGTATCAGATCACGCGTCCTGGGGGCCGTATATTTGTACGATTGGCTAGGGGACCCGCAATTGAATATGATATCTTTCGTTTATTTTTAAATAAATTTACGACTTTTGCTCACCGCAATACGACGTTGGGCAAAGGTAGACCCGTGGGAGATGATGGAAATTTAATAAACAATGTTTTTTTTTCTAGGTTTCAACGATTTTTCGGCAAAAAGTTATGAGGGCAAGAAAGAAATCTAAGATCAACATGAACTTACTTATTGGTCAATAAAAAGTTCGTGTAATCTATTATGAAGATCACACAGACTATGCATATTTATTTAATTTATATACAAAATACAAATATTTTGCTATTGTATTTTACAAAGATCAAAACTCTGTTTGGATATTTTCTTACACAAAATATAATATTTTTCATCCACGTAGCAGTATTTTTTTTCATAACAAATATTCAAATATTTGTAGTCAATAGTATATATAAGATTTTAAGTACAAGGCTCCGATGTTATCAATTGGTTGTGTATAGTCCCATGTAGACAAGGCCGTAATGTGAGACGCTTTATGCTTTACGATGGCGACACACGAGCCACAATTGCGATTAACACCATGCACCGGCAGAAAAACATTAATATATCCATTTCCTTAATCCTATTAAGTATGCAACCAATTTTACAAAAGATAATATTATATATAATTATATCCTCTAGGACCTAGGACTAGGATACTATAGTATAATATAATATAGTATACTGTATATTGTCGTAATTTTAGAGTCTTAACTTTCATCGTATCTGCCTATAGTTTAATCGTGTTACAGTAAAATATTTGTTTTGTTTTTTTTTTCACCAGGGCTTGGTCCTGATTAAATATAACAAAATAAACAAAACAATTGAGACTTACCCTCCATTTCTCTTCCAGGATGCCCAAGACCAGACGCAACTGCAATATGAAATAGTAGATTGTTAGCCTAGGGTTGAAAAGAATCAATTCCCGAGGTAGTTAGACTATAGTCCAAGTAGGAATTGATTCTTTTACCCGTGGCAAACACTCTACTTTTCATTTAGAATATGAGGAAAATAAAACTAGTTGTTTATCTAAACTATTTATTGATAATAATATATTAGTAGTGCCTATTTAAAATAAATAGTCAAATTAGGACAATTCGTGAAATTAAAAGTTACATATATTTTGAGAAATTTGGCTGTTCTGGATCAATATTTGGTGTCAATATTTCGCTTGAACTCATTTTTAATATTCAATTCAAATCTTAGCACAAAAGTCCGTCACAGATAGATATATAACAGATTTTAGTATCCCGCCAATTTGTGTTGACTTTTTAAATTTTAAATATGGAACTTGCCGCTCGCCGCGAAATTGTCGCGGCACTCGCGGCTTATTCCGCTCAAAGAGTTTGCGCTAAATTCACACTGGCTGTTTAGAAAGTCATGTCATTTTTTAATAGTTTTTTTTTACATTAAACTCTTCACAGCTGACAGCAGTTCTATTTTTGATGTTTTGAAGTTTTTCCGGCCCTCGGGCCGTAATGAATTTGTATGAGTTTTTCCCTCCCTATGAAAGGAAAGCAGCATCTTCCACCCAATAATCAGATCAAAACAACACTACTTTCCGAGTATGAGAAATGAAAAAGAATTATAATTATCACCCAGTGATTTATTAGAAGATATTAATTAACATTTCTTAAGTTAAGTTTATAAATGAAACATTTGTTTTATTTTTTTGGTATGTGGCATCAAAAATGTGACATCGTATGTCTTCCTCCCATGCAACAAACGCACGTCTCCGTCGCAACTCTTCCCCCGTGTACACCGCACGAACAACGCGTTACTCCAGCCAATTGCCAATAAATCGAAGCGTACTCCATATTAATTAGCTCGCGTGAGAGCCGCTACTGTGCCTATACTACTGTATTAGATTTATTGTTTTCGAGGACTTTAAATTTATTTATGAAAAATGCTTTCGCTTCGATTTAGCTACGACCCTCGCGTGCCGGTAAATCTAGACGCTTATTCATATTGCTTTTATTATTGTACAATCGATTTTCTTAGTAGAGTGTTGCTGAACCAGTGTTTGTTATGAGTTGTGATTAATTATTTTCAGTTTCAGTTAATTTAAGATTTATCAAATAATTAGATACTTTAATAAACAGGTACTAAATAGGTTTTATTTTTATAGTGCTTAATAAAAAAATTTAAAAAAAAAAAATTTGAAAAAAAAAACTGAAAAACGTCAACTGAACGTCAGAGCAACAAGAATATGTCTCGAAATTCTAAAATTATTTCTTAATATTTATTGCGTTATACTTGTATAAATCAATATCAATTACGTTTGGAACACCACAGAAAATTCTATAAGTAATTTTCAAGATTTGCCAACGCCTGGACCCCGACTTATTTTACCGACCGGATTACTTTGGAGCAGTGAATGGCTTAGAACGGCCCAAGTTGAGTAAACGGTGTTTCCTACTTACACCCCAAATACACACTGGATGTTTTATTGGACACCATAACATCGATGTACGCGGTTGGAGTAGTGAATGGACTAAGACGGCCACCATAACTTGCGATCGGAGCTGTCAACGTGAATGACCAACCAAGCCCCATTAGGAGGAGGATAGTATTTTTTTGTAGTTTGCACCCCAAGAGGGCCAATTTGGGTCACAAGTACTATAGTTCAAGGTTTTTTATATTAGTTAAGCAGTTTTTTAATTTTTGTCTATAGTTTATCCTATTATATAAGTTATAATTTATAGTTTATCTTTCCAACCTATGATAAGCAGCCAGGATGCAGGGACCTCCACTAATATTTCGACCGTGTCCTTTGGAAATCTGCTGCAATGCTCCCACTGTCCCCGATATTTTAAAAGCCAGCGGGGTTTGAACATCCACGTAGGCAAATGCCACAAACAGCTTCCAATACTCATTCCCCCAATAACCAATTCACTTCCGAACCCAATCTATCAAACAAATTTCTGGCAAGAAATATCCAAATTTAAACGTTTTGTACCAATTCTAAGACGGATCCCTAGGGGTGCCAGAGTGACTGTAGCCAAGAAGCTTGCCGAGACAATACGCCACACAGTGCTGAAGAACTCGAGGCAAGCCTGGGAAAATCTACTCACCTTTCCCTACCGATTTCTGCATATCACTAGAGATCCGCTCAACAATGCCTCCCTCACTTCAAGAATAAACAAGAATTGTGTTTCGGACATTAACCTCAACCTAAATTTTTCTTCACATTCGTCGGTCAAACATAACATCGTGAAAACTGTGGAAAATAAAATAAGCGCGGGAGACATTAAGGGTGCAGCGCGGCTACTGTTTTCCAATGACACGGTCGCCCCCGACTGCCCAGAAACCCTCATCGCCCTGCAAAACAAACATCCATCACAATCCAATCCTTTCACAGTTTCCAATGACGCATTACCACCACTACAAATATCGACAGACAAAGTACGCGGAGCCATCTTGTCCTTTCTTCCGGGTTCAGCTAGCGGCCTCGACGGTCTCACCCCTCAGCATCTGAAGGACCTCACCAGCTGTTGCTGCGGGGAGGCCGGCGAGAAGCTCCTGCATGAACTTACGAATCTGTGCAACTTGATGCTACGTGGAGGGGTCGCATCAGATATCGTAGACATTCTGTATGGAGCTAACCTCTGCGCCTTGAGGAAGAGAGATGGTGGCATTCGTCCGATTGCTGTCGGCTCCATACCGGCGCCTTATAGCCAAACTAGCTTGCAAATCGGTCACTTCCCTCGCGTCATACTTCCAGCCAAAACAGCTCGGTTTTGCCTGCAAAGGGGGTTGTGAGGCCGCCGTTAACTCTTTCAGGACAGCTATCCACAATCAAGGCGATGATGTGTTTCTGAAGGTCGATGTCAAAAACGCTTTCAACTCAGTTGACCGAGGCGCCATGTTGGTCCAAATTAAATCTAAAGCACCTGCCATTTTACCATTTATGCTCCAGTGTTACAACGACCCCACCAAACTCATTTACTTACTTTCTAAATTCAAAATTTAATGTTTGGTATTTGGATGATGGGACCCTTGGAAGCGATGCACCCACTGTACTATCCGACTTCCGCACTCTGATCCGCGAGTTCGAAAAAATAGGTCTGCAGCTGAACCTAGGTAAGTGCGAACTGTTTGTGCCAGACAGTTGTGGGGATAGAAACACGATTATATCCAGCTTTAAAGAAATAGCTCCACAACTGTCTGTCATTGACAAGGATTCGCTCTTCCTTTTGGGCTCACCTATTTTAGACGAATCTCTCCCGGACTACATAGATAACAAATTACAAATTTTAATGAAACTTTAGACCGCCTCCTCCAAATTAACTGTCACATGGCCTTTACCCTAATCCGTTTTTGCATTTTCGTACCTAAATTGACATATGTCTTACGGTGTTGTCAACTGTGGAAGTTCCCTCAACTTCTCAAACAGTTGGATGATACCATAAGACAAACGCTCTCCACTATTTTGAATACAAATTTCGATGACCGCACATGGACTCAGGCAACGCTTCCAGTTAGGTTCGGTGGCCTGGATGTTCGAAAGCCCTCTGACATATCGCTTCCGGCCTTCTTGTCCTCAGTCCACGCGAACCATAGTCTTATCTCCAAAATACTTCATCACCCATCCTACTCCAATACAGTTCCCTTTCTGGACGAGGCCAAGGACGCCTGGAGCGCAACTAGTGCTTGTAGCGAATTGCCTGATAATACTTTTTCCCAAAGGCTCTGGGACGAGCCACTCTGCAGACTGGTACGGAATAATCTTCTTAATACGTCCTCCAGTCCTGTGGAGCAGGCTCGCCTCTTAGCTGCGGAGAAGTGGGAGTCAGGCCTTTGGCTACAAGCATTACCATCACCTAATACGGGCACATTGCTGGATCGAACAGCTTTCCGGTTAGCCACTTTCCTGCGTCTTGGCACCCCGCACGTCGTCCCCCATCGCTGTGTTTGTGGTGCAAACGTGGACAGCTTCGGACACCACGGGCTGTCCTGTCAACGAAGCGCCGGCCGTATCTCCCGACATCACTGCCTGAACGATTTCATCCGTCGAGCTCTTGTCACCGCAGGAGTGCCAGCTGTGCTGGAACCCTCTGGTTTGGCGCGCAACGACGGCAGGAGACCAGACGGTATGACCCTAGTCCCTTGGACAGGGGGACGGGCTCTTGTATGGGACGCTACTTGCGTCGATACACTTGCTCCGTCTCATGTCCAGGGCACCTCGAGTTCTGCATGTGCGGCCGCCAATCAGGCGGAAAACCTAAAGCGGCGCAAATATGAGAACATTAGTGGGGATCTCATATTTGAACCGTTTGGGGTTGAAACCCTAGGTACATGGGGTCTGGGTGCGCACAAACTTTTCAGAGAAATCTCCAAAAAACTCATTGAGGCCACCCGAGACCCTAGAGTCGGCACCTACCTGACCTGGCCCAGATAATAAGTATCGCACTCCAGCGAGGAAGCTCTTTGAGTCTTCTAGGTACTCTGCCTGGTGGGGACGACCTGGGAGATTTCTTTGTTTTGTAGCATTTTAAGTTTTGGAGTAGTTATTATTTTTCTTAATAAATAAAACTTAAAACATTTTATAACTCCTTCAAAATTTTTCTGTTTTTTTCCTATTCAGACTAATAGACTTTTATAATATTTCGTAGCAACTAACAACTTACGTAAGATGCATAAAATAAAAAATTCTAAAATAATTATTTGAATGCACCTATGTACGTCACAACATATTGAGAGACTTATCATGCATTAGAATATGCATATTGCATATGCAATTACTACATAAGACGTGTATAATGTTAAATGTGCATGACATTAAAGCGGTCGCGAACAGCTCCTGTTCAGCCCTGGGCTTTGAATTATCGAAGTGTTTTGCATAAATAGACAGACTTATGATTGTTGTAATATTTTAGAATAATAAAATAAAAGATGGGACGCGGACGTTAAAGAACGGAACACTCCTTGTTTGAGATCGGAAAATAAACTTTGAAATAATTTTAATGTTATTATGAATTCGGAGTTTTGTAAGTACCTATCGATGTAGCCTTTTTTGCAAATAAGGTTTAAAAGTGGCACACCAGATCTGTTGGCGACCATACATATTTTGATTAAAATATGTAATATGTATAGATTATTATATAGGTAATTTACCTAGTAAAATGAAATTATTTAAGCAAACCAATTTTCGAAACAGCTTTTTTTAAACAAGAATTAATTCATTATGAATAGTTAAATGTTGCAAGATGAGCATTTATTTAATTATTCATTCCTTGACAAGTGGAACATAATATTACTTTTCTTTGGCGTTGTAAATCTTTACCCATAGAAAAGAGTATAATATATATATTTACAGAGAAACAGCTTTCATTGACCTATCCAATTCGATCCAAATTTGACAATTTTGACGTCCACTTCAACGGCACACAATTTTAGTAGCTGTTTATCTGTTCCTCTTTCTTTAATCTGGCCCATAGACCATCTTACATACTGACAATACATATTACAAATACTTATTGCATTTAGCCGGCTAGAAACAGTCTTTGATAAGATCTAGATGAGTCTAGATGGCCTAGGCGTGAGTAATGGCTCGCCGTTGTTCAGACCCTGGTAGTACGGTGTTATGGTAATTGGTACAGCCACCGAATGGTAGTATCTAGTTAAACTACCTCGGATAGGTTTAAGCCAACCCCGAATAGATACAGTCACGACTACACTTTTATCCAATGGGACACACTTTTATTAAAAGGAGATTCAATCCCACTGGCTTACCACTAAGCTCCAGAGGCCTAACCACTGAGCCACAGAGGCCGTCAAGATTGTGTTGACTTTGCAATTTCTTCTTTGTCTTTTGTTTCTTATTCATTCGTTCGGCTTGTGATGGGTTATGTTTGGCGCTTATGTGTAACTCTGCAGCCCTAGTTACTAGTTGTCTTTATCATACCACATAATCATTAGTATCCTTTTCCTGTAATGCGTTTTTTCATCCAGACGCGGGTGATAGCACGCTCTAGAGGCTAGGCTCGACTAGGTCAGCCTTTTTACCCCACTACGGCGAAGCCAAAAGGAAGGGGATTTTGGCAGTCTATGTAAATATGTATACCTATTTGATTATTTCACCCTAGCGCCTACACTACTGATCCGATTATAATGAATGAGGTGTCAAAAGATTCATAATAATGGCTCGGGTAAATTAAGCTATATAATTTACATAGTCGGGTAATAGTTTTTATAATTCACGGAAAGTTTCATTCGGCCTTTACAAAGTCAACCAATTTCGAGTAATCGGCCTCCGAAATGGTTTATAAGTTGGTCATATTTTACGTAATGAAGAAAAAGTTAACTACTTAGTAAGCCATAGGGCCATAGGGCCACCACCAGACACAAGTTTTTGTATGAAATGTTTAACAAACTTGAAAATTCTCATTTTGAATGAAATTTAGATAAATATTATACTCGTATTACAAATTCGATTGTCTTGTAAATGATCAAAATAACATGGATATCGATATAAAACATTTTTAATGGGGGGAATTAACGTTAACTACCATTAGATAAAATGTACATAAACACACAAAACGCTACGGAACTGATAAAATTGCTTATTAATAAGCCTTAATTAAGATCTCTTAATGTCTTTTCATATTTTTATCTAAAAAGATATTTTTGTTGTTTGTCCTTCTAATTTAATTCTCGTCTATGTCTTGACAAAAATGGAAAGTTATCGTTCGAATCAAGTTCAATTTAAGTCCAGCCAGCCAGTCACGAATCATTCTTCATTCAATTATTCAAGAAGCAGAGGCATTCGATATTAATTAGTTATCTTCCTCAAAAAGAATATCCAATATACATCTTACTTTGTTAAAACTAGACTTTATCAATTATCTACACATTTCCAATGCTATTTTGACCTGCAAGCTAGGTTTTACTAATACTAACTAACCTACCTCCCATTTTGCTGTCTTCCTTACTGGAGATTAAATGCTAGAATTTCGTCAAACTCCAAACGTAATCAAAAATAACAATAGAACGTTGCATTGCTACCAATTTATTTACCGTGCAATAAATAAATACAATTTGGTCGAATTTTATTATTTTTGTTTACGTTAAGTTTAAATTGGATCTAAAGAGAGATTAGGTTTGTCTGACTTTTTCCTATACATCTAGGATTCGTGATAGGAACTAGGATTCTAGACGCTTGTCGCTAATTAATTAAAGCTACTATAACTGAGACGGTCGAGTGGCGACCCCGGAGACTAATGTTGTCGCCCGAGCTCGCTCGTATTGTGCTTTATTTGTTTTCGCTAATGTATACAATCTCTAATTACACGCAATGCATTGCGAATTCATTAGGGCTGCCGCTCGCGGGAAAAACAAATTACAACAAAATTGTAACTTCCTATGTTTGCTAAAATTTCCCACAACGGAAATGTATTAAATTTATACGAGCACATTTCCGTTATGGTCAATTTTAGCGTTAGTAAATTAACTAATTTACTTAATCTGTAATTTACAACATATAGTAATGACATTTAAAGATGAAGTAAAATAATAATTATTATTATTTAACGCGTGCCAAATGTTTTACACAGATTTAGGCTGGGTATTTTAAAATTGTAATATTTTTAAGTAAAAAGTTTTTAGAATAGAACTACTGCCACTATACTGCCACATTTCAGTTAAAATTATTTTCTCCTCTTGGATTTGCGAGTTGTGTCATGAATTATGGTTTATTATTCGCTTAGATTCACACACGGAGCAGTAAGCGTCTATTATCATATTATAATAAAAATCGCATGCCACCCGAGATGCGGCATACTGACGACACTACTCTTGCTCTTACGATTATCCCACGAACTAGATTCTAATTATTTATTTCCCGCAACTTCGTACGCGCCAATGTACTTATAAAAATATTTAATATTTATACAACTGGGCCTTTAGTCAAGATGTATTCGATAATTTCGACGACGAAGTTGGAAATCAAGAAAAGTTCATTGAAAAGTTTATCCGTTGTGTAAATATTTTTGTTAGTAAGGGGGTTAGTGTTATATTATTTGAAGTACCAACTGTCAACCCTGCGCTGACGCCTCGGCGTTAGGGCCCGCAGGTGTAGCTCCTAATTAGGCGAGCGAGGTGTCGGTACGGCTGTAGCAGGCCCACTGTAACGTGTACGGTAATGTACGGTGCCCTCCGAGCCCTTTGTCCATGGGAATAGCCCTTATATTTTCTTAATTAGCCACTAAGGAATTCAAGCTCTGTACGGTGAAGTTAGCTGTCTTAATGAATTGTAATTGGTGGTAACCCTATCATAATTTAATGTTTGAAGGCAGATATCTGATAGTGGATAGTTATTTTGCACATTTTACTAGTAGATAATTAGGCGCGCAGGTTTGTAAGTAAAGAGAGACTCTACTTAACGCATTCTACACAAAAACAAGTAAATTTCTCAATAAGAATACTTTTGATCTAAATTGACACAGGTATGAAAAATATTCCACGTAGGATAAAACTTTTATTGAAATATTATTCTATTTACGATACAGAAAAGTCAATACACCTAATAATATATTCAAGCAATTACAAAGTTAACTACCAACATAACATAAATGATTCATCTGAATGGCGTGAAATCGTAAACCAATAGTAGTGGCAGTTTTAAATTGTTCATAGAGGTTATGAAGGTATCACATTAAACTTTCCGAAACTGATGCAAACAAATTTGGACCTTATATAATAGCAGTCCAAGGTCATAGTTGCCAGTTCATTAATAAGCTACTGAAATTCTAACAATAATATAACTTTCTTTATAATGTGAAGTCCTGAAGGTTCAATTCTGTCCGAAACATTTCACACTGTCGGATCATAGGTATGGTACTCATTAGTCTGGGGACTACACTCTACGAATTTGAGTTAAGAACGTCGACTCACGCGCATCGCGTGACGGAATTTTTTATGTTCTATTGTTTTTCAAACGGCGACCGTTGATTGGTTGTAGAAATGGCGGTAGGCCATCTGAGTCACGATTGGTCGATGTCAAATGAATGCGAAATAGTGATGGCTGCTTGACAAGTATTGTTGAATAAATTATTGACACCATCCGTTGGTATTTCTGAATTCTTCTCATATAATGATGAATATGCTTAATATTGTATTTAATGAAGTAATTAACATAATGAATTTTTATACCTACATTAAATTAATTTAATTTTTATTTATAAATTAGTGACTCTGTAATCTGTAACTTCCAATCATAAGTGGTTGCTTGTAACTTTTTTTTTATGTAGGTATCTAATTCACTGTTAAAACTTAAATCATAAAAGTAGAGCGTAAATAAACACTACAAAGTTAAAAACCAGATTAAAGACTTACGCATCAAAACGTCGGAGTAAATGATAGCAAACTACCACCATTAATATATTTTTAAAATGAGCACTTAAATAATTTATTAACCCTGCAAAACATCCAACTAGCCGTCACAAATTACAAAATAATAACACACCGTGTTGTAACGCACACACTCGTCCACGGCTGTCAATATATCATACGTTAGACATGCATTAGTTGCACGGGCATCTCTTAAGGTGCAGCTCTGAGACGAGATGGGAACCGCATCCGATCCGCAGGTCATGACTTGTATGTATTTGATCTGCCGCATGCAAACTGCTCAATGCAACTTAAGCGATAACGCCCTTTAATGGCGTTATCTCTAATGACAGTGAAACTGTGCGAAAGTTTGGCGTGGTGTCATAGTTTGCTTTTAATATCAATGGAATTTGTCTATCACGGACAACCCTTGTACGATTATTCAGACAATGGTATCGATATAATATTAGATCTCATGGTATTCTGGAAATATACGTATCTAAAGCAGGAGGTCAAGATGGACGGTACTTTATACAATAAGCTTGTTCTTCACTTTAATTATTATACATCTAGGTTAGCTGAGCGGCACTGCAACGCATCCGATTGATCTCGAACATTGCGACTTCACCTTAATTTATACGCATCGGCCATCTTTTATTTAGTGTCCGGCACGTGGGAACGCAGTATTAAACGCATTTGTTTATGATTGAATGTTATGCGTTCGAATGTGACGGGCGCGTTAAATAAATCGTCAGCGAATGTGCCGGTAACTGTGAATAGCTGCGTTATCGTAAACGCTTATTAACTTATGAACTTCACGGGTTAGCGGTTCCAAGTTTAGGCTTTTGTGACGGCGTCTCCAAGTATTTGTAGAAGTTTGTAATATAATTTACTTTTTTTTTGCCTTCAATCTTAAAACATTATTGTTATATTATTTATCAATGGTATTACACAGAGTTTTATCCTTTTGTTCTCTCAATATCACAGTAATAACACACAGTTATTTACAGTGCCCAATCTCTCAATATCGTTAGGTTCGTATAATATTTGACATTATTTATGTTTGGAAACGTTATTAGACAGATTATAAATTATATTAAAGGTTTATCCAATCATTTAGGAAATTATTTACAGTGTCCATCACATCTATAGCTATAGTTTTTCAAACAATTTCCAGTTATGTTAACCGTCAGATAAACCAATAAAGTCGTTAGATTTAAAATTAATATTCCTTAACAATTCCTCAACAAACACCTAAGCTTGCTTAAATTGTCATTTCACAGTATTGATTACGTACAATAATTTCTGACTTACGTCTTACTTTATCAGCGAATTGCAAAGGTTAGGCTTAAGACCTGACCCCCAATAGACGCCTGTAATTACTGACAATTCTATTACCAATTTTATCTGATCGAGTCAACCCGAGGTTGAACATAGTATTTCAACGCTTACTGATTCAGATACAACCGCAATTAAATGTATAAATAATATTGTTTGTTTATTATACAGAATTTGATTTATGTATTAATACAACCTTTAAAGTGCGGTTAAGCCCAACGGATATTCACATTTTGAGAAAGTAATTTTCTTTTCTAAATGAAATATTTTAGGTAAGCATTATACCTACTGCAAGTGGCATTAAAGATTTTGATGTAACAATAAAAACCAAATAAGAAATTTTAATGGAACAAATTAATCCACATCTTTATTATTTCATTCAGTTGGATTGAAAGCTAAAATTAAACAAAAGCTGTAATAAAACTATCCACTGCCATTAAATTATGAAACATGGTCATTGGTCAGGTAATGAAAGCTAAGTCAGAACTAGCTGAGATCAGAAACGATTCTTAATGACCCCGCTATGAGTGATCGGGTACATTCTATGTTTCCCGTGTACCTGGATTCACTATAATTATTTTATTTATATAACATACTTCAAGTTTCCTTTTAACAACATTAACTTGATGATCTTACGTTTACTTAACCCCTGTGATTTCTAACAAATTTAACTTCTGTCTGACCATATAATTAGGGAAATCTGTTAAAACATATTTCTCAAGTTAAGCAAGATAATTTATCATTTTATTTTGACTGCATTTTTACCTACATTATTTTGTCTTTGATGCCATTTTCGTACTATTTTTATAAGGTATTTTTTATGACTCTTTAAAGTTGCTAGCTAAACAGAAGTAATTAAAAAATGGATCTGGAGCAAAATAATCTAAATTATTACAACCCAATGATCAGTTATGTATATTATCTTGAAGACGCGTCGCTCGCCACATCACGCGTTTTACATCAAAAATTTAAACGTCCAGTAATATTTATTTAAAGGCGATGTATAATCGGTTGCAATGGCGGCCGTAACAATGAATGAAGACTGCGCGGGCGTCGCTCCGGGCTGCGCGTGCGCACCTGTAGCCCGGTACACGCGATCTAAGGCCAAGGTTAGATTACAGACATTGATTTAATACTACAGAACTTATAGCTGTGTCTTACAAGATGTCGTAGAAATGAAGAACTCGGATATTTCTTTTACAGGGAATCGAGTGCTGAATGTGAGATTTTGAACCGATTAGATGATTTTTGTAATCATTACAAAAACCTTTTGGGATATTTGTAAATATTGAAGATTAAAAGATTTTGTTTGTCAGAAAAAGCATTTTGCACTTAATAATTTGGTTTGTAAATACTATAATATAATTACACATTTTCTGTAAAAAATATAATAATGTTATTGGTAATAAAACTGATTTGATTTCATGTAGAACACGCTTAACACTACGAGTCCTGTGATTACGCGCGAACGGCCTCCGTATAAACGATTCCATTTTTAAAAGTCAACGTTCTTTAAAACCTGCGCCATTATTCCTCCGTCTTCCTCATTTTGAATTTCAAACACACAATGACGATTTTTTTCTGTGCCCAAATTAGGCCAGTTGAGACATGCAGGTTTGTCACTGAAGACCAGTAGTCAAGACTTACGTTTTACAATTTCCAAATTTTGGACTCGTAACCCATAATTTGTATTGTGGTTTCAGCTTATTGTTTTTTTGTGGCAACCATGTGAAGGTTTCATCCGGGATACGTTACTTTGTATAATAAATTATAATAAATGCTTTTGAACATTATGTAGTTAGCAAAATATTTCAATAACCATACTTTAGTTAAACACTTCTTTTGAGTTTCTTTAGAGATAACCGTTTGTTTTTGTGAACCTGTTTTAATCTTTGATAAAATAGGGTGCGCTTTTCAAGGATTGAAAAGTAGATTGTGTCTGTAAATAGGACTACCCCCCAAACTTTCTGGCAAATATTCTATAACCGAATTTCGCGCGCTAAAAAAAACCGAAACCGAACATTTCCACTCCATTGTAGAGCACAGATAAAATCTACCGAGCAATTTTTATAAACAATGCCCATTTTAATATCGTAAAAAGTAAAAGAGCTGACGCTATTGATAATACAAAAAATGCAACAATAAATTACCGGGCGGTGGGTAATAAACCGCGATTTGCTCCAGGCGACTGAGAGAGCTACCAGTGCTTCGTAAGAAAAAAAAAAGAAAAAATAATACTCTTAATATCAAAGAAGGTGTACTTGGTTAATGCATTCGCCTTAAGGCTGGCGCGTCAGTTTGGACATTGTTTTCTGGAATGCGCGTTTAAAAGCAGGTTTAGACGGTGTTGCCAATAAAAGAAAAGTTACACGCCGAGTCTTTGTTTGATATTAGCGGTGCTTGTTACTTCATCTCAGTCAGGATTATTGACATTCAATAACCTGCTAAAGAATTTATAAAATAAAAAACCTAATAATAGAAGACGAGTAGTAATAATATTATATTCTCTATCCTCCATAATATTGATTTTTATTTAACAATAGTTTGAACTTTTAAATAAAAATAAAGAATTTTTTTGCCTATAACTTAAGTTAAAATTGATTAAGATAAATAAAATATTGACTTTTTCATAATAACAGTGTCATTTAACACAATATTTGACGCTTTCAATCGCATGTTTCAAATTAAGCCCTTGACAAGAGTAGTATTTCTATTCACTAGGCTGGCCACATCGTTCGGTGAGTAGATCCAGTTAGCCGATTGTAACAATCATTTGTCTTACGCTCTGCCACTGGGGTTTCGCAAATGTCTTGCCTGGTATGGCTATAGGCTGTATTGTGTTCTATTGAGGTGGACGTTTCAACATAAATCCACCTAATATAAAGCCTCAGTGGACTGGGTTCGGCAACACAATAACCAGTACCCTGAGAATTAGTACAATTGCCTACCTACAGACGCATATGCGTAGCAAGCATAAATGCGAACTTTTCTTACAATAAAGGGGCAACATTTACTGCGACGAACGTTATTACCAACAGGTAATCGAGTGGCAAAGTAACACATCGCTACGTTATTGCTTGCTGGTTTTTGACCACATTTTGAACTTGACTGCTAAATCTTTTAGTGGAAAGTTCTTAAAATCCAGTACCTAATTCCTAATTGATAAATAAACAGTTTCCATCTGCTTAAAAGTTATGGCCTAGTATTTAATTATGGCTAATTCGAGCTCTGTCGAAACTTCTCCACATGGATCCAATGTAAAACATATTTTTATACATCGCTGATTAGCATAAACTATAAAACGATTATCTTCATCGTGGCCATTATTATCAATACGTTACAGTCGTCGAAGTGGATCGGAAACTTCTTTTTAAAAGGAACACCATGGGGTATAATAATTAGTGTTGCTATAGTAATTAATAATTGTAATGGATTTTTCGATTTTCCGACTGTAAGCCGCGTTGTTTATAACTCCCGTGCTTGAAATCAAATCGAAAGTTTATTTATAGACTGTATTTTCTAGACACTTCTAATACCGTTATAGGTACATTTGATTATTTTTTTTAACTATAGGATATGTTTTTTATCAGAGATAGTGTGTAAAATCATACGGAATACAAATTTATAATAATTTCAACGCTATGAATTGGATTATAATTATTTAATCATGCATTAATTTTTGTTTTTTTTTAGGGTTACATACCCAAAGGGTAAAAACGGGACCCTTTTACTAAGACTTTGCTGTATCTCCATCCGTCTGTCTGTCAACAGGCTGTATCTCCTTAACCGTGATAGCTAGACAGTTGATGCCGCTGTAACAACAAATACTAAAAACAAAACATAATAAACATTTAAGGGGGACTCCTATAAAACAAACGTGATTTTTTGGCCGTTTTGTACGAAACCCTTCGGGCGCAGGTCTGACTCGCTCTTGGTTGGGTTTTTTTAGTTGCCAGAATTATAAATATCATATAAATTCTTTAACTGATAAACTCTCATCACCACACATGCTACATTGACACTGGCATTGCCCTTAGAAGCCTAACCGAACGAGCAATAATTAACGGTACCTGTTACCTAGATCCGGTAATAGGCAAATGCTAATGGACAACCAGGGCTAGTAATGGTCAAAGCAGGGCTGGTAATAGGCAAGGGCGCGAGCGATTTGTCCCCGGTAACGAGCAACAATGCTCTCTGAGGTCGCGCACCCCCCGTTGACACGCATTTGTACTGTATGCACGCCTTGATATAAGGCTGGGGGTGCACCAATACATGAATAGATTACGAAGCTACTCGACTATCTAAAATTTTGACTATGATAATCTTGTTTAGCAAAAGGTTATAGTCGTAGTGCTCCTCAAACTGCTTTTTAGAATTTTTGCTAAAATACGTTCTCTTCTTATTGTGCCCCCATCAATATCCCCAAGGAGATGTCCTTGGGGATATTGACGATCATATTGGCGAGTGGCTTCCCTTTAGATGAGATGTGGGCATTGCATAGCCATAATCAGCTGCTAAAAACTTAAATTCAGTTTATGTTGTAGTGAATAAGTGTTTTAATTTTCGTGTTGTTTGTTATCCTTTTGACTATGTTATGTCCCTGATATTGTGTTTAATAAAAATATTTTTATTTAATATTTTATTTTTTATTAACCCTAACATTACTATTTTGCAAACCACTATTTTAAATTGTGATTAACAAACCTACATTTTTAGTTTCATATAGCTCAGTAAGATGGGAAACTAATAAACGAGATCTGACATAATATCGACTTGTTTCGAGTCGAAATCATCTGACGCGAGGATTTTCTTATCAAACATTTATATCAACCTGCATTGCACTAACCATACATGAAAACATCACTTTTTATTGTTTCACAGCGGGATCAAACCCTGGATCTCCGAGACAAGAGCCGGCGTCATTCTGCAATGCTAAAATTTCGAATTCAATTATTGTATGTCTTTATATTATGCACTTTAATGCCAACATCTCAAAGGTAAGAAAAAAAAATATATTTACTGTATCATAAAAACAGTAAACGAAGATAGGTACAAAGTCTGAAGTAGCAGATATTTTCTCCTATTACATCCCCAGCTTTGACCACTTCATGTATAGAGTGGCTACGGCTAACTAAGCAACGAACTATCGGTTATCCATAACACTTATTGTATATTCTTTTGACAAATGTGCGCGCGCATCCTCGTTAATATACTGCCGTTGCTGGCTCCACGCCGATTATTTCTGATCATTTATTGTTTTATTTTTGGCCACAGCTATCGTGGGCTAGCTTAAGACTCTTTTGTTTTTACTCTTCTTATGTTGCATGTTGAATTATTTACTGGGCAGAGTGTTTTATGATTACAGTGGACATTTTGTTTTATTTTAATATAGCGGTTGCGTTAAGGACCACTAGGAACATATTATAAATCTGCTTTTCTCCCTCTCTAGGGTCTTCAAAATCCTATCTCAAGCATTATGTGCCCCATAACTTGACTTGACCCATTAAGTTCTGCCCAATGATATTCTAAATACTTAGGATGGGCTAATAAGTTATAGCTTATATTTAACAGAAAAAATCTTCATACAAAAATAAGTTTTACGCCATCTTGATTTCAGGAGATTTTGTCAAATAAAAGTGGACTGATTAGACTGCGGTAAGCAAATGTCAAAATGTCAAGATGACAAATATCAATCTTCGACTTCGACAATAAAAGTAAGGCAGTAATATGTGTGGACACTTTTTGGCTTGACATGTCACGTCTTTCATATTATATAGCTCTATGCCTCACACTGTGTCTGAAACTTAAATTTTACTCTTTATAATACTAGATGTTGCCCGCGACTTCGTGCGCGCAAACGGGAATGTTGAGGGAACCGTACATTTTGCCGCAATAAGTAGCCTATGTCCTTCCCGGTGGCCTATTCTATATCTGTGCCAAATTTCATCAAAATCGGTCCAGTAGTATCGGAGGCTGTTCAATGCAAACAAAAAAATAAACAAACCTTTCCACTTCAATTTAACAAGTACTGTCTACTGTTCCAAATCTATATTGTTAAGTTTCGTCACAATCCTGTCTAGTTTCAGTGTGAAATTGTTACCTACTTTCGCACTACAATTATTTATCTAGCCCCAGCTTTATCTATGCCAGGGATCGCTTACCGCTACCGATCACAATGAAATCCTTAATTGGCTGTATCGGATACTAGTTGACAACTTTTTGATCAATTGTGTACCAGATACCTCTTAGCACGGCTCAAAACATAATTGCATTATGAAACCATATTATTGTTGTGTAAGAGATGTAAAAGCTTCAGTTTTCGTGCTATTGCATAGTAACGTTCCTCGGGATAAAGACATTTGTATAGACTATAGCACGTTACTAAGCGTTCACCTCAAAGATTTCAAAACTCAAGATAAGCTGTGACTGACATTTGACAGAACAAAACTTCATACATTATAAAGTTACGCCATCTTGGTTTTCACCATACTTCAAATGTCAGCCATCTTGTTTTCACCATATATCAAATGTCAAAATGGCCCCAAAAATATCAAAAGTGGGGCCATTTGGCCATGATAACCGATAGACTTGACTGTCCCTATATCAAGCACTGCTGTGACAAACATATCTGATGTAGAGTAAGTAATATAGGCACCATTACAATTTGACATATTAATTTTTATTTTGTTTTTGTTTTATGATTTTAACTTTTTAATAGTAATTTTAATTTATCTTATATTTAATTTAATAAATTCAATTTATTTTTTTTATTTTCTAGCCATGATTTTTTCTTAAATTTAATTATTGATTTATTTTAATTCTTAATTTATTACCACGCATGAATTAATTTATTTAATTGTTTCTGAATATTTATTGTGATGTGATATTGTATTTTATTGTAAGTCAAATAATTTTAATTTTAATATAATAAATATATTATATATATTATATATTTATATAATATATAATATATTATATATGTATTATATATTTATTATATATTTTTATACCTGCTATAAATACATTTTTTTATATTTTATTTATTTATTTAATTGGAGACACTTTTTGCCTCAACATGCCTCGTCTATAATATATACGTCTATGGTTCACCTTTACTTTTTTTCTAATATAATTAAAAATTCTTGAAATCTCAAGCAGGGCTTCAGACGCTTTTTTTTTCTTTTTTTTGATCTCGCAGGGGAAAGCACATTACGCTTCCCCAGAATGGGTGACCCGGGGGTATGTGGGACTCCCAGCGCTGTCGCCGGTACTTTACCCACTAAAACCAACCGCGGGTTTCCATCAGCAGCGACGAAGGTGCGTGTCCCGGATCTGTCTAATACAGGACATCCAAAGGAACCGCACATCCAAAGTGGGGGAACTCGGACATTAGGGCTTCATAGACTAGCTGCTGAATTTGCAGACTAGACCGTAAGGGCCAACCTCACTGTACATAAAATAGAGGTTTTTTTTAAGGAATAGAGCTGAATAGAGTATTACATAATACACAATATTAATTTTGACAAAACAACGGAACCCCCAATACAAAAACATGAACAACTTTACATGACAGGTAGCATGGTTGAAGAGACCATCATTTTCGATATTACATAAGTAGTATCATAAGTTAAAACTAATTTCAAAGTGTAAAAATGTCCTTAGTATAAAATGGTTGTGAAAGTGGAAAAATATCGAATTAAAGTCGCTTTTCACAACTTCAGGAAGTCAAGTAGTGAAAACGGAATAAAGCAGCAATTAAAATGCTTAGTTGATTAGCCAATATTTATGGAACTCAAATAATTAAAGACCAGAATTAATTAAAGTAAGATACCGGTAGCTGCAAAAGTGTAGAACTGCAGTGCAGCTACCAATGCCCTTCACAAGATTATGTTGTCGACTGGAGTAACAAAAAGAAAAGAAATAATGACATTTCGTTGAAACGGGTTAAAATATCACAGTATTTACCCCACCTCTTACAGATTTGCGAGCTATGCCGTTGTATTCCAGATGAAATTACCCTTACGAATATCTTATTTTCTCTTTGGTCGCCGTGGCTAATTGTTTCATAGTAAAATATCCCATCCCCATAATAAATGCCTCATGTCTACATGTTTTTTTTTTTGCAGGTCATCGAAAATGGATTCAGCGTTCACTGGAAATAGACGAATAAAAATACTAAATTTTGTAAGCGAGAGCGATTAGCATATGATTCATATTGGTATCACGCGCGATCGATCGCCGATCAAGTTGCATTGTGACGATGAATAGAACGTCCACCTCTATTGTAAGTTAATACGGAGGCTGCGAGACACACAGCCTGCGCAGATGTCGAGCATTCTGTCGCGGAATTAAGCTAGCTATAGTAAGGTAATTTATTGATTTACCATGATTAGACTACAGATTTTAGGACTAGTGTGCACTATTTACCAAGCGTTGGTAGTTGAAAAAATATTTATCAATTAACAACGCTTGGTGATGGAAAAAATGTAGTCGTAAGTAGTAGCTATGACTTTATGCCGTTAAATAGATTTTAGTTTTAAATTGGTAATCTTAAGAGGTTTTACTTTTATTAAACTAAGATATTAAACACCACACTGCGCTCCAAAAAAGGCATCACAGACCTAGGAATAAAGGGAGCTAAGCTTAAATGGGACCGGGCAGGACACAGAAGCCGAATGCATCCTGACCGCTGGGCAAAGATATGCACCGATTGGGTACCTGAGGATAGATGACGTCGCCGTGGCCGGCCGTGAACAAGATGGCGCGACGAGCTGGATGCACACCAGCCAGGCTGGCCAGCGGTGGCTTAGAACAGAGATACCTGGAAGACATTGGGGGAGGCCTTTACCCAGGCGTGGGACAGTCTAGGCTATTAATATAATATAAAATAATATAAGATTTTAAAATATTCTATATAATTTGAAAGCTCCTATCCAGGAATCTACGGCAAACTCTTTTTATTCTCCTTTGTAATACGTTCATCGTCGTTACAGACAGTGTGTCTCAACTGGCTTCGCGGGAATGGTGATGCGGCCTCTACAGGAAGCCTTCAGCTTTGTTCTCCGCTCGGAATGATAAAAACGTCAACAATCCCGCCGCGACTATTGTTTTGCAACCAGTTTTTGTTTATTTTATCGTTTGTTTATTGTTGCGTGCGGTGGGTTGTAAGTATTTTGTATGGGTTCACATAAATTGAATTATAGACGCACTGTATGATGCGTGTTGTGAAATTAACTTGTAATGCTACTGTAAAATATTTATGTCTATCTTACGGAAATCGTACATTTTGCCGGGACAAAAATATGTACCTCCAGGCTATAAAACAATGTTTGCAGGATTCATTTAATTCAAAGTAGCTGTTTTTTTTTTCAAATAGATTACATCTCTCGATTCATCTAACTTTATCCTGATCCCTGACAATCCTATGGCCTTAGACAAGTAGCTCAAGCGTGAGATTATAGAACAAATATAATTATTCTACTACTATTATAAATGTGAAAGTTTGTGAGAATGGATGGATGGATGTTTGTTACTCTTTCACGCAAAAACTACTGAACAGATTTTGATGAAATTTGGTATGGTAGTTGTTTAAGCTCTGCATTAAAACATACTCTACATTTTATACCGAAGAAGTCCAGTGTTCCCATTTGATGCTGTATTTACGCGGGCGGAGCCGCGGTCAAAAGCTAGTAAACTATATCTTTCAAAAGTTTCTTACATTATAACCAGTATTGTATGAAGTTATAGCTTATTTATTGCGGGCTTCCATCGAGAACAATCGCGAGACGCGATGGTAATTAGCCTTGTATTGTTGTTCATAAAAAAAAATCAATATAATTGATGATCGTTTGATAAAGGTTGAGGCGTTATTACTCATCGCGTATACAATAGGTAGACTATAGACGCATAGTTACATCATAACGCATGTTATTAATACTGGACTAAGATTCCAGCCCCGCCAGATTCCAGTTCCTTATATTCTCACTAATAAAATGTATATCATATAGTAGGTTTAGTTGTGTACAATGAACGTTTGTATACCCGCCAGATTGGGGGGTTGGGCCAATTCTGAGGTACAAGGCCCCAAAGGTACAAAAAAATTGTACTGACTTTTCTTACAGCCTTTCAAATGATTCTAAGGTATATTATAGTAGGATAATGACATTTGAATATTGTAAATTAAAAGGTGATGGTCCGAAACTGTCCCAGAGTAGACAGCAATGAAATGGTTGCCAATGTGTTTTTTTTTGGTTGCCACTTCATATTTGTTGTCACCAATAGAGCAATCCCGAAAAACGCCGGGTATAGAAGTTATAAGCAAAAATTATATCAGTTTTTCTATGGAAACAACAGACGTGAGACGCTGTATGAATAACCTAACCAAGAGCATGTCCGGACGGACATGTGTAACGAGGATTCCGTAACTATAAACGCTTAATATATATTTTTCAAATTACTTCAAAAGTTACTGTCTCATTTCGTTTAAAATAATTTTCCTAAAGAGCTTTTAGCATGGAAAATTGTAAGTTTCTAAGATTCATAGTTTAAAGGTAATTAAAGGCATAGTTTAAGTCAAAGGGGTGGCCCTTGGAATTCCCCTGGTACCAACTTATAAACCACTCTGGAGACCGATTATTCAAAATTATTGACTTTGTAAAAAAGTCATGTATGAAACATTGCCTTTATTTAAAAATTCAATGATACCCTACACGATGAGGTTGAATGAAAAAAAATTTCATCCCCATTTCACATGTATAGAGAGCCACACCTAACTTAACTATAAGGGTTCCTTCTGTATTACGAAACCCTAAAAATGACAATTCCCGAAAGTCATTAAAACGTGGTTGTAATGTATAAAATGTGTTGGTCGGTGTAGGTTAGGTTAGGTTAGGTTAGGTTAGGTAGGAGTTGAAATTGTAGGTAGATTCGTACCTATTTAGCCTACTGTTTCTACTATGTACGGAGGTACGATTTCTTGCAGAAGTTCCGTAATCGTGAGGGCGGAATTAGGCTACGGAGCTTAGTAACGGTTAACGGTGTAACTGTAACGGTTACAACTCTAATCTATGCCTACATCTACCCACCTACAACAGCTACCTAACTACATTGTCCTACAGTTCCTACGCCAAAAAATACACATACATCTCCATCTACTATGATTTTGTATTTAATTCATGCTAATAACTTATATACCCGGAATATTTCAAGGTTGCCTCTTTGATGTCATTAAATATGATTTAAAGTGAACCCATTGGCAAACATATTATCGCTGTCGACGCTGGGTTTTTTAAGTATGATGTTTGGACCATGCCCTTTACACGGATTGTTTATTAAAGTTTGACGTTTTCGTAACTTGGCCAGTTCTAGGCTCAGAATATTACGAGCCATTTGACAAACTTTTATAAGCTCTGTATTGTTAAGGCGGAGGTTACACACAATTTTTAATATTATTCAAGTTTCTTCCAGGACCTAACCTAACCTAACGAAGTTTCAGTCCGTCCTGTCCGATCCGTTTTCCGGTCCGTCGTCCAGCCGTCGGTCGGTCCAGTGTCCGACAATGGGCACCTGTGAAGTGGTCGCCGCTGATTGCCACATTGTGTCCCTCACAATAACTCGATTAGTGCCGCCACTGACCGGACGTAAGCGATAGAAAATTGTGGACGTACTTTATCTTGTACAGAAGCATTTTTGACGTAGTGAAAAATATGATTTTGCGTAAATAATAAAAGTATCTGTGATGATACATAATAGCGCGTGCAGCGACAAGCGTGATGGTAAAAATGGTCCGGAAATACCGCTGGCGACAGTTCATTCCAGAGTTTTACTGTGCACGGAAGAAAGCTTCGGGTAAAGCGCACGGTGGAGGACTGCCACTCATCAAGACGATGAGGATGATAAATATTTTGTCGCTTGGAACGGTAGCGAAAAGTTGCAGCAGTCCGAATTTTTCAATTTCTCGATGCACTACCCGTAATATAACCGATAGAGGATGCAGAGCGATGCTACATCTCTACGTAGCTCTAAGGAGTCAAGTCTGTTTGAAACACTATTGCAGTCGACAATTCGAGCGGCCCTTCGTTGGATACGATCCAGAGGGCATGGTTTGGCGGCATGAGAACAGTATTCCATGTGAGGCCGAACCTGCGCCTTATAGAGTTGTAGGCGTTGGACCGAACTGAAATACTGCTTCGACCTGTTTAGAACACTAAGCTTCTTGGAGGCTAACTTGGCCTTAGCCTCCAGATGATATCGCAACTGGACCTCGCTCGATATGTTAATACCAAGTATTCCAATGTTTGAGGAGACAGTTATGGGGATGGGATGCTTTCAAAACGAGAACATACAACCATCGACAACTTTTTTCACAAAATCACTTCCACAGATTGTATTAAAAAGACGGAAAATAATATGTTAGGTACACATCAAAAATACCAAATGTCTAACACTAATCTATAAATAAGAAATATTTGTTTGTTTGTTTGCATTGAATAGGTTCTGAAACGACTCGACCGATTTTGATGAAATTTGGCACATATATATAGTATACCACAGGAAAGGACATGAGTCACTTTTTTTGCGACAAAATGTACGGTTCCTACGGTATTACCTTTCGCGCGTACGATGTCACAGGCAACATCTAGTTTAAAAATAAAAATCTACGTTCTGGGCACATTGTTTGGATATAAGATAAGAAAACGACCTAGATTTCATCAAGCCATGTCCACTATTCCCTAGCATTAACCTACCCTCCAATTAGGCCGGAGCCGGCACAAAGGCAAAGATAATAGTCAGTAACTGAGTTCGGAAGATAGTTCACTTAGAGCCTTAACTTTATCAAGTTGCTAAGTTCAGTAATTGAAATCACGTCACTACCCTCCTGAACCAGACATGTGACACTAATGTATTGTGACTAACTAGCCATATCGGTGTCCTAAGTGATATGCAAGTTGATAACAAGTTCAAGAATTGAACCTTCGAGAATATTAGTTATCGATTCAACATCACTATCGCCGATTACGTTCCTTCCTGTGGCTCGGTTCTCAGTGTGACCAGAGGTTTGTGTTGTCGTGTACGATATATTACTGAGGGAAGAGTTTTTTCAATGTGTACAAGATATAAATCATCTTCCTTATTGGCCATTTATAAACCTAACAGTTGAAACATTTATTTTCAAAATGAATACTTATTTATCTAGTGTAAAGTGTTGTAAAATAAATAACAAGATGTTACCTGCGACTTCGTGTGCGGATAGGAAGGAAGGTCCAGTAGTTTTGGAGCCTATTCAATGCAAAAGAAACAAATAAACAATCAATTCTCCCCTCTTTCTAGTATAGTATAGAAGTATTTGTACATCAGCTGTTTAATATAATATAGCTAACATGTATGATGCGTTTCTATGTTACTTTCCGTTATGTAATACTTACATTATTATGCGTAGATTGTAACGCGTGAGACTTATTTTGTAACTAATACAATAAAATTTGTGTCATTCATTCAACTTTCAAAATCTGTGATTCCATCGCAGCTTCCTCCGTGTGATTCTTTAATTAACATTTTTTGTTTACCACGAAAATCAGTTCAAATAAACTTTCATCAGTGAGATCTAAATTAAGTTTATCAGATCGGTACTGATCACGGATTTTTACCATTAACTTAATTATACAATTTTAAAATATTTCCTAACGAGTCCCATGTGTTAAAAATGAATTAGTTTAAAATTGTTTGTCGACTGTAACGTATTAAGTATGCTGAGATGTACGATAATAGAAGGCTTGAAAGATTTTTAATTAGGTAAAAATAATCTAGTTCGAAAAATCGTAATGACAATTGGAACTCATATTTATATACTCATATATACCTACATAGGTATGTCATACTTACGGAAATTTTTAAAATTGACTTTGATCAAATTGAAAGAAGATATCTTATATGAACTGGTATGTAACTGTAAAAAAAGAAGACACGACTAAAAATAACTGCCTACTATAATTATTATAATAATAGAAAAAAGTGTTGGGTTGTTTCAAGACGTTATGAAAAATAAAAAAAAAAAAGTTTTCGGCCTTGCAAAGATGTTTAAAAGAAGAAGGAATGATTAACGTTTTTATGTTCGTGTCACCAAAACACCAACAGACAGACAGTAGACACAAACATATCTATCATATTAAGAGGGCGTCATTATTGCGCCACGCCCATAAAAAACTTGACTTACATAGTACAGTCAGCTTGTAAGGCGTGTTATCAAACGTGCAAACCGTGCAGAAGAATTTCTTTCAAAACATTGTCATTTAGAACATGACATTCAGTAAAGTAAACCATTAACAATATTTGAGGGGAACAATTAATATTGTAATTTTGAAATGTTAAACAGAAAATACAAAATATGAAATGCCTTGATGATTTTCAATTCGATAGTATTGTTACTGAAGATTTTATTTCACACCGACGGATCAGTGTAGCTGTCTTTGTGTACGTTGGCCTATTCTACTTGCATCCACAATTAAAGTTTTGTTGGAAGAGATCTCTTAAAGAGATAAGTACGCCAATGTATTGTTGTTACTGTCAAATGTGTCTTTGTTAATGTCTACGTAAAGAATTAAAAAATGCATATAATTATTGCATTTTCTAAGAAAAAGATAAAACCTCTATAGTGTTCATAAATTTCGAAATGATCAAGAACTTTTGGAGTCGACTGTACCTACCTATTACCTAGAAAATAGCGACTACCTTAAACTTAAACTCCGTGAAGATTACACGATAGCTGAATTCACATATAAATAAAACACCTTATCTACATAATATACAATTAATTATATTAATACTTCACAACTGAACGATATGAATAATGTCGAGGTAGTGCGTTATCACATGTTTAATTAATTTTAACTAGTTATTTTAATTAATTACCCTTTTATTTTATGGTTAACGTCAAAACTGCTTAATAGGTTTACGAACTCTTTTAGTAATTATTAATTATGCTTAAGTTTCAAGATATAAAGTTATGAAAGATACTATAAAATAACTTGTGCTAAACTATTTATGATAATTTACTTGCCTAATAACTACAAACTTAAAGTCGATGGCCTCAAAGAAAGAAAAACTAAAAATTAATTTGTTAGGTCAGATATTCGCTCGTGAGAATTACAGTTTATGATAAAAATGTGCGTATTTATTTTATAATTTTTTCACACCACGTCAATCGAGCCCCGTCCTATGCTTTCCGAGGAACTTGTGTAGTATAAGTATTTAATAATTTTATACTATACATTTATATTTAATTTTTATTAAATTACACATAATATTTAAGACACATCCAGGAACAATGAATTATTTTTATTTGTGCCCTCGGCGGGATTCGAATCCGCGACCTCCGGCTTGAGCACCGACGCACTAACCACTAAGCCACAGAGGATGTCAAATATTAGTGATCTTGATGATGTTTATTCGTCCTTATTAACGATGATAATGATGCTCTTATTCAACTCGTAATACCTACCTGAAAACTTCAAATATATACAACAAACGAATTGTGCTTACTAAAAACTGTCAATACTATTGAAGATGCTTCAAGCCATCTTCAAGCCAATTTGTTCAAAAATGCGAACATTTATCGTGACATGTTGGACCGAAGAAAGGCCGGCGCGATTACACCTGTACGTTTGAGCCACTTTGAGTCGCCGCCGCGCCGTTGTCAATCCAACACGAATTCTATGGGGCCGATATTAATTAGGTATCAATTCAATTTCACAATGTTCTACACAATTTGCCTTAGCTTAATTAGAATATTTATCGATTCACGGAAACCTTAGTAGCAAGCGGTTGGAATTTTAACTATTATCTATTTTAACTATTACATTATGTTATTATGAGCATGAATTGTATTATAGTAATTTACTTTTAACGTTTACTTTTAACGTTTTTTTTTCAAAGGGTCAGTTCACACTGCGATGATACGCGGCGCTGCATTTTTAAGATAGCTATTGAAAATTCACTACACAAAATGATACACGATTCATATGACATCAGTCATACATACACTGCACATGCGCTGTGTAGCGCGGTGCAACGTGACATTCGAATTCTTATAATGTAACGTGTAAGATACAATGTAACGTGTAAGATACACGTTACATGTGTAATGAATAATGTTAAATTTAAATAGCTATCTTAGAATGCAGCGCCATGGCGCGCATCGTTTCGTTTCGGTGTGAATTGACCCTAATAATACAACAAATTAAAATATCAAGGATCTTTAGGGTGATTTTGGGTCTGCTCCTGAATGTCTACACCAAGACCTTACTATTATTATGTATATTTTAATTATATTCCGTTTTAAAAATACACACGAGACTCAAACTGAAAAGTTAAAACATTTTAGTCAGATTCAAAGTAGCATCAGTGAGTAAATAGTAAGAAATAAAACGACACTTGTTTCACTTTACGGTTAATTTTAAGAGCGATAAAATTAGTATCATTATTGATAAGAGGCCAATTGCTTTAATGTACTGCGGCCAATTAAAGAGATATTTGATTAGAGTCGCTTAGAATATACTGAAAACACCGCTTGAAAATCAAAAACACATTGTTACAAGTACAGTAAAAAAACATCATCATCTTCATACACATTTGTGATAAAAAGATAATGAGACATAAAAACATAAATTTCCAAAACTATGACGCTACGCATACCGCAGATACAAATATAGCTATTAATATAACCTATATCATCAATATACGATAACAAAACATAGGTAATCATTACAAAACCCTGACAGTTCTATCGCCATTATAAAAAAACAACCGCATTCAAAAGGACGCGGAGAATCTAATCTGCGGCCAGATCGGTAAGAAAATAACGTAATATGAATTTGAGGTCTAATGAGACAAAGAGTTAATAAGGATAACAATGGATGAGCAGTAAACTGTTGGATTTATTTGAGGACAAGTCCCGATGGGCTGATAACGTCCACTTAAGTGGAGGCTCTTGCATATTTTTCATGTCATACAATTAAATAGATGTTTGTGCGCTAGAATAAATTATTATCTAAGTTATTGAGATTATCTAAAGTTGAATAGAGAATATGAATAAAATAGTTCTTTGAATTCTGGTTTTTGATGTTAAATTAAATTCTTAATAATATGAAAAAAATTGGCCGTACATAAGATGTCTCTGATGTCTCAAGAAAAATTATTATGTACGAATCATCAGAATTTTGGCGTAGTAACGTCACCACGCTGATGGCCCTTCTCTTCTGAGTACACGCAGGAGTTGAAATTGTGTTTCACAATGAAAATAAATAATACATTTAATTTGATTAAGTTTCAAATCAAGAGCGCTTCCCCTTAATATCATACCTCGGTCCAGCACAATGATCAAATTTCGGTTTTATTGTTAATCCGAGTCTAAATGAGTGCCCGCCGGTGCTCCAAACTAAAAAACAAAAAAAAAGTACAAATCGTTTCCCAGAGTCCATTCGGTTCCCGTAAAGGTCCCGTGACAATTTATTAATATTGCACCGGACTTAGGTTTTAAAATTAGCATTCCTATCCTCTGAATAATTTGATGGTCGAATATGAGGTAGTCGTAAAAGCTGATTGTTTAAAAAATCTACACACCTTTGTGGTCTTTCGCAGTTTAAGTATTTTATTATCCTCTGCAAAAATACCATTTAACACTACAAGACCTAGACGAGACTTATCAAGACAAAAAGTGTACACTTTACTTAAACTGCACTACTTTTAGGGTGGTTTGGGAATTCGCGGTTTGACATTTGATTTTCGCAGTTTAATCAGTCCGCATTTATTTGAAAAAATCTTCTGAAATCAAGATGGCGTAACTTTTTCTTGTATGAAGATTTTTTCTGTCAAATATACGTCATTAGGATGGTGATGAATATTGAATTCATTACCTACTAATCATAATTATATTATCTTAGTCAATGAGAGCTCTTCGTTTGTCAGCGCGCCATTAGGGGTAATTGCAGAGTTATCGGACCTAATCAGCTTAGCCGTAGTCATAGGATGAAATGTCTACCTGCCATCATTGTACGAAGCTTAATACTATACTTTTATGCAGATAGAATGCCATCTTCCTATGCTATGTTAAGTTTGATGCCCGTTAGACACATATTATACGTATATATTATAGGCGAGGCATGTTGGGGTAAAAAGTGTCTCCAGTTCAATAGCCTTACTTTTGAGATTTGAACTATAGTGAAAACAAGATGGCTGACATTTGAAGTATGGTGAAAACCAAGATGGCGTAACTTTTTATTGTATGAAAACAGAACAAATTTTTACGTCATAGCCTATCTTGAGTTTTGAGATCTTTGGTTAGACATGTCCAAGATGTATGGTAAATGGTTGATCCATCCAGAGGATTTTTTTTTCATTCGCTGTATTCTTTATCCATTTCTCGCTGATGTAAATTCAACAAGAAAGGAGTGAACACAATTCAAGTGGATCATATTCCTATTACTATATATATCCATACTAATATTATAAAGAGGAAATATTTTTATCGTTAGTTTGCATCGTTAGTATGCAAATGGACCGATCTGACGAAATTTGGCATAGATATAGAGTAGACTACGGGAGGGACATAGGCTACTTTTTATCGCGGCAAAATGTACGGTTTGATTACGTTTTGCGTGTAAGAAGTCGCGGGCAACATTTAGTAACATATATATAACCCAGGAAAAGAGGGATTATTACGTCAGAACAATATACATTTCCGCGCTTGCACTATGGTGTCTATGGTGTGCTTTAGCTGAGACGTCTATATTAAGCGATCATTTAACAGTTTACTAGTCTTTGCTTATTTCATAATTACTAGCCCTGTTACCGAACATAGTAGATATATAGATACCATCATCATCACTTTATTTCTCCAATTTACGAGCACGCTAAAACTTGCTAGAGTTCATTGCAAATTTCCTGCCTACCGATTTCGTTGCAATCATCATCGAATTCGGCACGTATTGTCTAGTTATCGTCACCTGGTTGTAAATCATCACTTCACATGGACAGTAATGAAAACAGCGCGTGGTGACGGAACAATAAGATGTATTTCACATTAACATTATGTTCACAAGCTGAGCCTTGTCCGCTATTGTCCACTTATGTTCGGCATCGCTTGTGCTGGGTTCACATGCGCTGGCAAATAATTCAATATCAAAACACATATTATGGTGTGATGACTATCCGATGTAGAGTCGTGACGCCGATTAAAATATGGCTTGTCTATATTAATATTGTAAAGAGGAAAAAATTGTTTGTTTGTTTCTATGGCCCCGAAAGTTTTGGACTGATTTTGATGAAACTTGGCACAGATGTGGAGTATATCATGATTAAGGATATAGGCTACTCTTTATCGTGGCAAAATGTATGGTTCCCGCGAGAATTCCTTTTGCGCGCGTTTTGATCTCCCACCGGTCAAAGATGGCGCTACGCCGTAGCGTACAAGTAACTTTCAGAACTCGTATTATCAGCCAAAGTATTTTGTTTCCATTAGTCAAATTGTTTTATATAATGAGATGGGAGACTTTTATAGGACTATATTGTAGTTATAAGGACAATATATGCCATTTCTACGCCAATTATCATCCACGAACATTCCCACCAGTGTAAACCCGCCGTTACCTCTCTCATTGTGGCGGCATTACCCATTGAAAGGACTACCTATTGTTGTTTCGTTTTAATATAAAACAATACGCTGGGCTTTTCACATGGGCTGTATCCTTTATTTGCCTCCCTTTGTGGACGCCGCCTCGCTTATCTCCACTCATTAGGGGCACCTCTTTTTGTGGTGTCAATGCTCATTCACTGTGTACACCGATTGTTTCAGCTATTATAAAATCGTTAATTGATAAAGACGGTTTTAGTGGTCATCAATTTATTATTCCTATCATTTTTCGAAATGTACCTTTAAAGCTTATAAAACGATCATTAAAACGATAGTGTAATGGATTTCAGAAATATGGTATATTTGAATGAAAATTATTTTTATCATAGAACAATTCAGATTAATTGCATCAATCAAATATGGTCTCCTATCTAACTGAAATGAAAAAATGAACGTGGTATGAGATAATATAAAACTTGTATAGAATTTTTAGTCAAGATTGTGATGAAGAAATTCCTAGTAGAACCCATCTACGAGGAATGCCAGAGTCAGCATTTTTAAGAACATTTAATGTAAATTTTTCTTCGTCTTATTTATAAAAATATAAACTATTTCACAAAGGCGTTGTAAGTAAGAAAAACTTATGCCAACAAAGACAATAATACTATGCAAGTCTAAATATGCAGCAGTAAAAGCCTCGTATCAGGCTGCCACGGCTGTAGACGACTATAAAGGCTAATACAAAACTTATCTGACTAACAAACGTCGCTCAATAAAAAGTTCGATGAACCTGGACGGTAGTAACCCATATGAGAAATGTTGATGTTATTTATACTAACGGAGCTGATACAACGAGATGGTTATGTTTAATGCTTTTAGTAAATGCATGTTTTCTTTAAACTATTTTTTTTTTCAATAATACTTTTTTCTGTTCACCCATCTTTTCTTTTCAGTTGAATCGATATTATAAAAATCTATATTTTTACATCTCACCCGCCACTTCGTTTGAAGATAATATTTTGTGTGGATTTCAAATGAAAATAATTGCTATTGTCCAATTTTTTATGCAGGAAAACTCATTGAAATATTGTTACAAGTAAAGTCTGTTAAAATTCGCAAGTGCTGATATTAAAATCGAAAAAATAAAATAATTGAAAAGAATGTACATAAAGCGTTCTCTTAGAAGTATAATTTTCCAATAATCATGATATAAAACTGCAACATGCACGGTACTGTGGACACACAGGAAACTTTGTAAGAAATTAGTTTATTCAGCTCCATGTAAATACCATGGGATCTTGTGAAGTACGCCGACCGGTGTACAGCCGATAATATGGAGACAAATACAAATTGATAAACAAAAAGACATACATTTAATGTTCGTACTTATTTAGTGGCAATAGTGGGGAGTAGGTTCGAACCCGGCTAAAAGCCTCACCGATACTGATACCGAGATACCGCGTAATAAAAACAATGAAAATATTCCGTAGGTGTTTATATCTTTAATAAGCGCATAAAAATAAGGGTACCTACATAGTAGAGTATTGTATAATTTAAGGCTTAAATAAAAGCATAGTATGTACTTTTGTCAACGACTTCGTTCGCGTATGACCCACAATAAACATCTAGATTCTAGATAGACACAGGGATCATACATTTCTTCGGGATAAAAATAGCTATCAATTCTTGACCTGAGTGCGAGTTTTTGTCGCAACTCGCCGTGATGAAGTTAACTACAATTTGTATGGCATGGAATTAGTTACCATTGTTTGCCACCAGGGGCGTTGTTTCGAATTCGACATTACTCTCTTATCTCTGTCTACTTATTTATGACAAAATATATTCAAATTCGTTCAGCAGTCGTAATTGCGTAAAGCAAATAAACACCTCCTCGTATTTGTGATTGTTTATGGACAAAACGAATTTAAATATTCTCTACTAGTAGCTCAGAAATACAGATGAATCCATACACCTATATATTAAATACGAGGCATGTCGAGGTCAAAAGTGTCCACACAAAACTGCCCCACTTTTAGGGTTGTTTGGGGCAGTCGAAGTTTGACATTTGTCATTCAGACATTTTGACATTAATTGGTTTCCTCAGTTTAATCAGTTCGCGTATAATTGAAAACTTTTTCTTGTATGAAGATTTTCACTGTCAAATGTACCCAATGTAATGTCAAGTGTCAATGTAACCCATCCTTAGTTAACTTTTTTAGAAATTAACTACAGAAATTGAAGGCTTACTTTCTGTAGTAGCTCATTGATTGTATTTGATTTCAAAATGCTGAAGTCTTCGTGTTTCATTAATGGTGTTTTTCATTGTATGAAGATTTTTTTTGTCAAATGTACGTCACAGCCCATACTTATTTTTTGGAATCATTGGTAGAACCACAAACACATGTTTCGCTTCCAATTATTTCTGCGTCCATCACGGTACTAAATGGTAGCATTGTCGGGGCGCGGACGGACGGGTCAATGGGTGCTGGAGCTGTGAACTTATACAAATAGCTCGACATGGGAATATTGCGAGTTCTTTGATCAGCGCGTTTTGTTAGCTCTTGCTGAGCCGGAGCTTGCCGGAGTGGGATAGTATGGTGGGACATACTTATATATTCGTAAAGTCCTACTACTATTATAAATGTGAAAGTTTGTGAGAATGGATGGATAGATGGATGAATGGATGGATAAATGGATGTTGTTACTCTTTCACACAAAAACTATTGAACGGATTTTGATGAAATTTGGCATGGTATAAGTTTAAGCTCTGGAATAACACATAGGCTACATTTATCCCGAAACACTGTACGTGTTCCCGTGGGATAATGTATTTACGCGGGTGAAGCCAAGGGCAAAAGCTAGTCCTTACTAGTATTATAAGCGCAAAAGTTTTCAGGAATGTATGGATGTTTGGATGTTTGTTACTCTTTCAGGCAATAACTACATAACGGATTTTAATGAAATTTTAGTATGGTAATCGTTCAGACTCTGTATTAACACAGGCTACTTTTGATTGCAGCAAAATGTCCATTTCCTGCGGGATTACTTATTGCGCGTACGAAGTCGCGGGCAACATCTCGTCAGTACATAAGTCAAAGTACGACCATCTTTGAAGGGAGCGGGAGTCGCCCATTTGCATCAATGTCTAATTACAAAAATTATGACAAATGTAATTGATGAAATTAATTAATATTTTTAAAGTAACAACTTAAATTAGTAGAGCCCTAGTAGAGACTTAGCGTTGACCGAAAAGTAGCAGCCAGAATATTTAATCTTAGCCACAGAAAAACAATAAATGAACGTATAAATTTTCAAGGTTTTATTGCATTTTAAGACATCATACTATCACGTCTACATTGTTGCCACAATATTGCCAAATTCTGACCTACTCCAACATGGTATTTAGTCAGTTACATACAAAGTTTATCACCTTTAATATAAATGATAGGCTAGGAGCCATAATCATAGGCCAGGCGTGTGCTCTAAATATATTTTTATGGGCCATAATGACATGGTCATAACACAACAATCGCTTTTTTAGTACAATGAAATTATCCTCTTATTAGCTATTTATTACTGTATTTTTTTGTCGCGTGATACGTAAATCGAAAGGTTGTTCTATTTCAGTAACGGAATAATAATGTTTAAGCTTTTGTTGTTGGACATTAGCTTTTGGAAAATCAATCAAAAGTTTTATGGTCTGAGAATATTGTTCTAAATTCAGCATAGGTATGAGGACTCAAAGGTAACATCTACGATTGTCTAAGGTTGTTTATGACAAATATATTTTAAATCGCAAAAGACAAAGCTAAAAGCTAATATTTGTGTCTGTACTAACTAAATTGTACGTTAAATTTAGAAATAAACCAAATCTATAACCTTAGATTAAGATAAAATAGGACTAATAAATAATTATTATTATTTTCTTTTATGGCTTATAACTTATACCCGCGGCTCCTGCGTGTAAATGGGAACAATGTACTTTTTTGGGATTAAAAGGAGCCTATGTGTTATCATCTTTCTTGTCAGACAATCAGGTGTTCAGCCTGCATTGCCCTAACCAAACTTCAAACTTGGAAACAACTTTTTTTTTGTTCCAATGCGGGAATTGAACCCACGGCCTCCGAGTCGAGAGCCAGGCTCTAACTGCTAGACTACGGAGGCTGTTAACCACTAGACAACGGAGGCTGTTGTGTATGGATCCATAACACATAGGCTTTATTAAGCCTGACTCTGAACACAGCTCCGTACATTTTTAATTAAGGCTGTAATTGTAAGGGCTGGTAGCGCCGCCCACTCCGCAAGTAATTTCTTTGTTCTAACATGTAGCCTATTGTTCTGCAGGTATCAGAGCTGTATCTGCAGACTACATTCTACATAAAGTTGAAATACTAAATATAACCCGCAACATCGTTCGCATGAAAGGAAATTTTATTAATGTCTATGGACGCTTTCACAACACGTCAATCTAGTCCCGTGGTGAGTTCTCAAAGAACTTGTGTTACGGATATCAGACAACGGAAATATATGTAATACTTTTTATACTATTTAAGATTTTTATTGTATAATACACATATTTAATACACATCCATGACCCAAGAACACAGAAAACCTTTTGTTCCTTCAGCGGTATTCGAACCCGCGACCTCCGACTTGAGCGCCGATGCGCTAACCACTGAGCCACAGAGGTCAGAAATGATGTCGATACTAGCTTTTGCACGCGGCTCTCCCCGCGTAAGTAGAGCGTCCCACGGGAACACTACTTTTTTTGGATTATTATTTCCTATTATGTCCTAATCCAGAGCTCAAACTACTACAATACCAAATTTTATAAAAATCTGTTTAGTAGTTGCGTGCAAGAATCGCGAACATCCATGCATCCATCTAACCATCCATCCATCCTCACAAACTTTCACATTTATAATAGTAGGAATATTATACCAGGGTATAGTTGTTAAACGTAACAATAACAAAAATGATACTTGTTACTAATTTGCCTTTATTTGGCTATAAAATCAGATAAGTAAAAGGTTTATTACTCCATAGTATACACGATTGAAGTACATAGTACACCGCTATAAAAAAAACCGATCGTTTTCTTCTATTGATGTTATATTTTTATTCCACTTGTGTTGTGTGCACGTAAAAATAACTGTTAATAGGTCATTCTACAGAAGATCATGAATGTGGCAAACGCCGACGAAATAGTAATTTCCATAGTTTTTCACTACTGATATTACCGATATAGAAGTTCTAATAATGAGTGGCGCTAGTTTTAAAACCGAACGATATGTCAATTATCTATAACAATTGTCCGCCGCCCAGGGACGTAACATATACGAGGACTACTCATTCCTTACAATCGACAGCGAAATATGGAGCATGGCAAGTGACAGCGTTATATAGTTATTTGTATTATTATATTATCGACAAGTAGTAAAATTAAGCTTCTTAAGGTAAGTTGGAACGAGTGCGCTCATAACTACACACCGATTTTTGTGGAGGAACTAGTAGTAATGAGACATTTCTACAATAGCCGTTCAAAATTTAACTTTATTCACTACACAAGAAGATACACGTTTAAATGCAAAAGTTCGGATTTCTAACTGTCACCGCGCTGTATTCCGCGGCAAATAATAAAGCTAAATTTCAAATGGTTATTTTAAAATGTAGCGACCGGTCGGCTAACAATTAGGTATATTCCGTCGGACGTGAACAACATTGAGGTTATTATATGAAAATCCTGATGGGATCTTTGTCCCATCTCTGTTAGCCAGGGCGAGATTGACATACAGCAATACCTAGCACCATAAAGTTTTAAGTTTCAGCCTGGTGATGTCCACTGCAGGACATATGTTTCCAGTCCCTCCTGGGGACACCATATATATTACCCTCCCACTCCCTCCCACTCTATTTCCAGATATATTTCCCGTGCGACCGGTCGCTCGCGGCCTGTATCCACCGATTCGACTTTTCTCAGATTGGCTGTCCGCCTGGCGTCCTACGCTTCGACGTCCAGTTCGTATTCCACTCGAGAATCTTTCGGCCCCAGCAGCCATCGGTTCTACGGGTATATGTCCAGCCTATTGTCACTTTAGCTTGCTAATGCGCTGGGCTATGTCGGTAATTTTGGTTGTGCTACGGATTTCCTCATTTCTGATTCTATCACGTAGAGAACACCTTAGCAGTAGATACGAATTGTATGTGATATCCCTGGATATAGTACATCAATGTCGCCAACCAATAAAGTTAACCCAACACGAGGACGGTCAGTATTAATCTCGACGTTGATTAGTAAACCTATAAAGTCGGGCGAGTCAGAAGAATGCGGCTCATTCTGAGGGTTTTATGGGCAGACGGTAATACCATTGTCTAATTGTTGCTCCTATATAACTATAATCGTGGGAAGATTGAAAAAGAGTCAATTCTAAGTTCAAAATGAGAAATCTCGTAAAAACATTGTAATTATTATATTAATACGAGAATTGTGCGAACGTTGGTGTATGATATTTGGCGCAGTTAAAGTTTATGTGGATGAAGGTTTGCAGATAGCTAATATTTAAATTAAAAAAATGATTGTATGTTAAGTCGGTTTACGGACGATAATTTTACGTTTTAACGTCATTACAAGCTTAGGCCGATCATGTCTCTTTATCAATTGCTTTGCGCTCTCGCTTGCACACTCGGCTTAGGCGGAACGTTACAATCAGACGGAACGTGACACTTTTTTGTACGTGCAGCCGGTGTTCATCGCTTTATAAGACGTTAGCATCGTTAAAAGGACGTGCGTGAAATTTTGGTTCCGGGCATTTTTCTCACCAATCACCAAAGCTAAGAAAATAAAATTCAATGAAGTGATTCATAACTTCTTAGACCTTTGTTAAGTTGCAGCATAAGATAATTGAAAAACGTTAATACTGAATCAAAAATACCTCTAAACAGGGATTCCTATTTTATTGACTGTCAAAAGCGACTGGTTAGTTTATCTTTACACTGTGATTTGTTTGCAAATCCATTTAAATATATTTATATTACACGGAAAAACTTTAATTTAATTTAAAAATTATTTCAAGACAAACCCGTGAACGGTGCGACCCAGCAAACCCCTCCGACTCCATCATAAAATGCGTCATCTTAATTTATATTATTGTTTTTAGGCGAAGGTTCACGACTACTGACAGATCTGTATAGGAAATTTTGTAAGAGATGTGAACAACACCCTTAATATCATTCATATTAAAGCCTAAGTAAAGACTAAATAATTCAATTTAAAAATTAAAAGAACATACATAATCGTACTCTTCGTTTACAGCACGGCACGTGCGTTTCTTACCATAAATATCATAATCGTTCAGCAGAAGCACTAGTGCGTTAAACTGAATGCGTTAAATTGACCGACAAATTACATTATGTTCGCACCCAATTCGCCGTTTACGTGGTAGGCTGATCGTGTGTTTGCTTGCCCATTAGTCACGGCAAGTGACTTTAGTTATAAGGGGCAAGCTCTTGGACTATAATATTGTTTTTAATATGTTATCCATTATCCATGGTTTTATGTAATATCACCAATTAGACTAGATTTCTTATGTTATTCGGGTTTTTTTAGTATTAGCGCAAGCCGAAACTATTTATTTCCAGCTCCCAAATACTTATGGCTGAATGTTGTCATACTTAGGAATATTTTAAAAAGTGTTGCCAATATAATAAAATCTACCAAATAAATTTAATTTGTAATGTAATTTTTATGTCATATTAACACTAATATACATAAAATTATAAATAACTACATAAAAATAGTAACATCTATTAGACGATACACCTAAAATAAGAAATTGTAGTTCTAAGAGATATAATGTGTCACAGATTTTATGTATCGTGATATAATAATATTAATGATGCATCAATTTACAAAATGGAGAATGTTAAGAGCATCCGGCATTTCCTAAAAATTTAATAACCATATTTGAATAAATGAGTTACCTTAAATTACGAATTTCGTTAATTAGTTATAATACCAAGCTTAATTTGATACATCAAAGCTATTTAAATGTACAAATGAATATTCAGATGTTGTTTATAATTATTTAAGTTGATATTATTATAAATCAATATAATTGAATGGATAATTTTAATTTGTGGTTGCACATTCGTTGTTTTTATATTCCCACATTTATTACGAATATTTATTTTTGGCTGTACTAAGCTTATTTAGGTTATAGGCTCAAAAAATACTTTAAATATGTTAAAATATGTAATAATTATCATTATAAAATGCTAAAACCGAGATCTATACACAATATATAACCTTATCAAATTTAATCAATTTATATTCATATAATTACCTACAGAAGTAAGGATAGAGAGAAAATATAAGGGTTCCTTGAATTACTACGAAACCCTGTAAACAGCCAAATACATTTTAATCGTGATCAGAAATTATCAATCGGATAAAAGATACCATCAAACCCATTGTCTGGCCCTAGATTTACAGCGGTCATAAGAACTAACACACGCAATTACAAGTCGCTTGCAGAGTCAATAGCCCTGGACACCTTTTGGGGCGAGCCTAGTTTTTGCGCCCGACGCGACTCGCATTGTATTACAAATTGTAATATTCCCCATGTACGGTGTCCGGATAATTAGGTAACAAATAACATAGTTTGAAGGATTACTGGTTTATGATTTGATGACTTTGCGGTAGGCCTCTCAATAAGGACGAAGGATTTAATTTTGAAGAGAAAAACAAAAATAAAATTCAGCTGCATTTCCGTGAAAAGTTAACAAACTTATCGCAGAATTTCTTTATATTCCTCAAACAAATTTTTAATTATTTTTACAATAATATTTACTCATCCCAATATCCTACTTATATTATAAATGTGAAAGTTTGTGAGGATGGATGTATGGATGGATGGCCAACCATATGTTTGGTACTCTTTCACGCTAAAACTACCGAACGGATTTCAATGAAATTTGGTACGGTAGTAGTTTAGGCTCTGGATTAAAAAAGAGGCTACATTTTATCCCTGAAAAAGTACAGTGTTCCTTTGGGATACTGTATTTACGCGGGCGGAGCCGCGGGCAACAGCTAGTATGTTATACAAATGTGTATGGAAAAAACGGGTCAAGTGCACTTAGGGTCCCGTACCAATATTTTACATGCTTACTTATTATTGAGTTAATTTTGTAAGATGTTTCCCAAAATGAGTTTACATTTTACGAGATAAGTATCTTTAACTCCTGAACTAACAAAGTTATAGAAGCCGTTTAGTTTCCTTTCAAATTGTATCACATGGACTACCGTCATGTATCTTTTCTGATTTCTGAGCCAGCCATTTAGCTTTAGATAAAGATTTTTTACAAATAAATGTTCTTTAAAGTTATAAATATCTCGGAAATGGACACCTTAATAAAAAATCGACAAATATTTTGTTTTTTCGAGATTTATTTTATCACTTTGTCGCCATGGTAAATACACATGCATTAACAGACTCCGTGGTCTAGTGGTTTGAGCTTGGCTCTCAACTCGAAGGTCGTGGGTTCGATTTTCGCATTGGAACTACAAAAAATATTGTTTCCAAGTTTGGTTAGGACAATGCAGGCTGATCATCTGATTGTCTAACAAGAAACATGATCCATGCGTCAGATGGGCATGTAAAAAATCGGACATGCGCCTGATCTCCTAATCACCAGTCGTGTCGTTATCCGTCCCACTGGGTTATGATAGTAAAGGAAGATTGAGTGCTCTTGTGTACTGCGCACACACTTGGGCACTATAAAATTACTCCTGCGTAACTGGCCTGGTTTCAAAGAAACCGGCCACCGTCACCGACATCGGTGTGGGGAGTTATATTTTATATTATGTAAAAACACATATTATTGCAAGATTTCATCTTTCTAGCAGATAACTATTTGGACGGTAAACCGAAGACGGACATAAACGAAACCATAAGAGTTTCGAGACATGAACTACAGAACCCTAAAATTTAAGAGTATCATAGAAACCAAACGCATTCAAAAGAAATCGTGCTCAAGCTCTTTCAATGGAAAACAAACTAATGTTTTGTATATATCTTTCATGCTTTTTATCATAAATACATTTTACAATAAAAGGCTTTTGCTTTATAAATATTAACTCGGGCCTACACATTTAACTCTTTTCCTACGAGAAAATACGTACAGAATACATAATGAGGGAAAACATACTTTGCCATAAAGTCATTGCTCACTCGGGAATCGAAGCTCGGTCTTTACGGTTGCGTCTTTACCCAGTTAAGGCTAGATAATAAGTCTGGACCAGTGTTACCATATACTAACACGACTTACGATGTTGCTTTTTACATAAGTATCCATTTGTTGTTCATGTATTTACTTTTAGAGCTATTTAAATTTTACTGCATTTAATTTATTAATCACGAATGGTTTTATTATGCTTAATTGTTATAAACAGATTACATCTACCGATGCGGCGATAAGCAATTTTAGTTTGGCTAACTCAAGTTTTGACCTTTTCTAGACTTTTTTGGCAAATGATTTTGGGGGTCAGTATAAATTTTTGTTATTTTTTGTATGATATCTTTGAAAAATGATATCTTAGATTAATATTATTAATATTTTAGATACATATAATTTCTTCATTATATTTCAGTGTTAGTCGATACACCTAATATCATACTCAATCTTCAATAGTTCGCCGTCTACGAGGCTACGTAGCTTTTATTGTAAATTTTTGACTCTACCATATTGTATTATTATCAGTTATTTAACATAACCACATTTTTTATAACATTATGTGTACGTTTATTAAACTCACTAATACTACAATATGATATACATTTTATCAGTTATGATAACAAAATCAATTGTACCATAAAAGTAGGTAAGTACTAAAAAAATAATAACTACTCCAAAACTTAAAATGCTACAAAAAAAAGAAATCTCCCAGGTCGTCCCCACCAGGCAGAGTACCTAGAAGGCTCAAAGAGTTTCCTCGCTGGATTGTATTAGCAGTAGTTGTTTGTAGTTGTAGTTGTTATTTATAAGAACTAAGTCTATCTTAGTACAGTACTGTATAATGATTGAGAAAACGTTGAAGAAGAAAATTGTCCCGCCTATAATGTGTTTTAATAAACTATTGCATAAGAAAACAAGCTACAGTTTTGCAATATTAAAACTGAGTCCACCGGACGCGGTCTATTATAATATAATCGAGGTAGATAATAAATGATCCTATACGTCCACCGATCACTGAGAGCGCCATTAAAAACGGGCTGAATTAAAAAAAATCACACATCTATTAAACTGATTAGATTCCTATACGTAATTTATTGTCAAGCTGTAAGTCGCCGGACACGGCACAATGCCCGCTAGAGCGAGACGGGTACGATCAAAACGAGACAGCAACAGTGGGCCTTGCAAGGTGATTTCAGTTGCGTCTACGCAAGCTCAACGCCAGGTTGTTACGCACACATTAGTGCTATTGCGCGCCCATTGAATCGCGATGTCGGGAGACTGACTCTACCATAACATGTGGGGATGCTCTGGTATACATTTGTGTAGTGGACTGCTAACAGAGCTTATAGTGATGTGAAACGTTCATGCTATTATGTATTGTGTACTGTCCCCGATACACAACAGCTAAAGAGGTGATTATGAATACAGTATCACTCTAATAATTACCACTGTCCACTAACACCAGCTACTAGAAATAAACTAATCTATGAAATGCCTCTGTTCTAATGGGATGTTCTCTTATAGACCAACCGGTATATAATCATAACACGATAACAAACAAAACAGTCAATCAAGATTTTAAGTTCTATAACATTCAGGACATATTTTTCCTATACAGAAAATATGTTATTTATCAAACACTTATGACTTACTCAAATGAAGGGCTTATCATGTCAACATTCATATACACGGAAGTTTTTGCAAAGCGCTGAGCTAAATTAAGTAGCTACATTAAATTATATTTTTAATGAATGATTAAGAATGTACCTAGTTAAAATAATAGATGGATTTTTAAGTGGATATTTATTGAAATCACCATTTCTTTCTATTCTTCTTATGGTAAGAAGATTTAAAGAATTTACATGATATTAACCTATAGAATGTAGTATATTTAACTACCGTAGTAAATTATAATTATTTACTATTTTATTTTATACATCTGAATGATTAAATTTTAAGATGTGTACGTTGGTGGCAAGTAAACAAAACCAAAATAAAAATAACTATATCAATCCAGGCTTGGATATTTATATACATCAGGTGCGGATTGCTGTCGTTGCACCGGATTATAAATAATGCCTGCTCTATCCGGACTTCTGTTTAGAGCCCAGTTTTATTCCTAAATAGCTGTAGTATAGGCTAGAATTCATTCAGTTAGTCATTTACCGTTATTATATCAGCATAATAACAGTAATTTTATGAAATTTTAATGTCTTTTTCAAAATAAACTATGAAATAAAAATATTTAGAAACTTTTTCTTTCAAATAAGAAATATTGGTCGCCCGGAAATTATAAAAGGATGACGTAAAACGTCCATACTTAAAAATCTCATAAAATGTGAGATAAACGACAAAAGATCTAGCGAACGTTCCCAGACGCAATTTCTAAGAATAAGTTGAATCATCGAACGGGAAAACAATAAAGTTTATAATCATTTGAGGAAATGTATAATAGGAATTTCCTTTTAATGTTACCTGAATATATTTCTTAGCTAGTTAAGATAATGGACTGCACAACAATACTTGGGTGGAACTATTCTTCAAAGTCCGTCGTTGACTGTAAAACTTTCTCAGCTTATCCTCTTCTTGTATGTATTGGAGATTTTAAGTAATAATAATTACTTCGCTTCCACACCATGTCAATCTGGTCCCGTGCTAAGTCTTCGAAGGACTTGTGTTACGGGACCGGGATTACCAGACAACGGAATTATATTTAATAATTCTATACTATAGGTACACATCTTTAAGATTTTTATTATATTATACACTTATTTAATACACGTCCATGACTCAGGAACATGGACAACTTTTTTCGAAATCGCGGCTTGAGCACTGACGCGCTCAACCACTGAGCCACAGAGGTCGTCGTCTTATTTTGTAGCCTTTTTGTGGCTTGCGATTTGTTATTTTAGTTATACGTTTCGTTTCCCGTTACCGAATCAAAGAATGATTTATCGAAAAAACTGCCAAGTTCGAGTCGGACTCGCGAACCAAGGGTTCCGTAAAAAACAGAAAAAAAACAGGTTTGTTGTATGGGATATCCTTCAATATTTATTTTATTCTGTTTTTAGTATTTTTTTGTTATAGCGGCAACATAAATAAATCTGTAAAAATTTCAACTGTCTAGTTATCACGGTTAAGGAGATACCTACAGCCTCTGGCTACAGACAGACGAACGGACAGACAGACAGACAGCAAAGTCTCAATAATAGGGGCCCGTGGCCTTTTGGTAAGGAACCCTAAAAAAGGGTTGTCATTCAATGTTCTTTTCGATAGGAACATTTTTAGTCGGTATATCGTCACTCGTAACACGCGAGCACCAGTATGTAAACTTAGCCTATAGTTTTTTTTGACCTGTGGTAACTAATGAAATAATTTTGGTCGTAAAATTCGGTTGTCAGTCTGTGCAGCTGTGCGTGTCTACGACAAACCGTCGGTAAGCATTACACGGCGTATCGGTTACCCGAACTGAGAACAAAAAATAATCGATTATATCTACGTACATCTAACATTACATACTAGTGTTACAACCCGTCGGCGCGCGTCGGCGTAACGCGGCCGCGTATCAGGTGTATGTGAAAACAATGCTTCAAATGCAATGGAGTCGCCATGTGCTGCATATTTTAGAAGAAAGAAAAATGTAGAGTAGCTATCATATATCATTAAGGTTACTATTAACTATCTATATTTTCTTACATTGGAATATAATGTGTTATTTATAGATAAATAACAATGATTAAACAATACAATCTAGACAAATGCATATTTAAGGTAATTAATTTTATAATTTTATATTTATAAATAAAATATTGACGTATTTAACAGATACGTAAATTTTTTTTATTATTAATAATTTATTTCCAATATTTTTATTAACTTATTAATCTTTGAAATGTTATATTATTAACACTTTTAGTTTTCAAAAATGTATTCAAATTGGCCAGATTGTTTTGAAACATTAAAAATATGCCATAATCAATATAACATATTAAATAAAATATGTTTGAAAAAAAAATACTTACATTTTAAAAAGACTTCGCCGCGCGTTGATGTCTTTTGAATAAACGTTTGAATCATCTGCAATGTTTTGTATCAACCCCATAAACACATTTATTTCAAACAATATATACAAATATTCGTAATTGAATGGTGTTAAGAATTATAATAAATACACATTACACAAGATTAAATTGCACGATTTTATTAAATACATAAACTATTCATTTTCTATTTTTTTCACTAATTATAATTTAGTTTTAAAGTATAGAGTAAACATTTTAAAGTGTAAAATATAGGCTACAAAATATACTAAAATCACACCCGGAGTCGGCATGAAAAACTCAAAAATATCAATAAAACTTGCAACATACTTCATGTTCATACTTCAAGTAATTGCATCATTAAAATATATCGGAAAAAATTAATATATAAATATCGTGTCATTTGCGGTAATAATACGTTTGAGACAAGGATAATTGCTTAAAACAATACTTTTGAGGTGAACGTTTCGCTGCGAGGGATAAAGTCTGAGAAAAAATCAAAAAATCTACATTACTTTAAGCGGCACCAGTTATTTTGGGAATCAGATTATTATAATTACGAGGGAGAGCAATATTGTGTACCAGTACTAGGTTTTTCTCGTGGCCTCCTTGGCTTTTGTGCAAAACTTTGGGGTCCAAAGTTTCATGACTCGGCCGGTGTGTTTTGGATAGTCCTTACTCCTCTTGGATTTCATCCTCCTGGGCTTACTAGATCCATACTGTAGTATGGATTTTGCTAGCCATCCTTGCATAAACATAAACATAAACATCAAATGAAAGTTAAGAATTATAATAATAATAAAATCAACAAACAAATAGTTCCAGTATTAGATTTAATTTATAAATATTTCTACAAATCATTTACAAAATATAAAAAATTAAATACCACTGTAAAGAAAATTTCCCCGAGGATTCTAAAATACCCATTCTGTTGATAACCCAACGGAATTACGCGCTCTTAACACAACAACAAGAAACAAACAATAACATTAATAAAATTCCGTCTGCTTAAGCCGTTGGTATGAAAATTACGGGCTACGGCTGATTACGGACAATCGAAGGCTTCTTTCACTTTCGTACAGGAATTTAAGCAGTTACTAACTGTGACCCGCGACTTTGAGCAGTATATGGCCTGTAGGGATTGTCTACACTGTTAGGCTGATTTTTAACACGTGGACCGCTCGCCACCCGTCAGCGCCGGCAGGCCAAATATTTACAATGTCAGGAAGCGATTTGAATAACACGTAAGTATTAATAAGACGAGTCAAACATTTCGGTGTTGGCGCAGACGATGGAGTGAGCGGTCAGCGTGACTTTAAAGTCAGCTATCTCTAGAAACCACACCAAGGACAGTCTTTCTTGACAAACTCTCGACTATGCCAATGTTTAGATTATTATGTTATAAGGTTACTTGGGCAAGACATTCTTTTACTATGGTAATCAAATAACTTTGAGCATTGAAGACGATCATGTCTCATTTGACAATGCATAACAATTTTAAGCAAATAAAGGCAAACAAATATACTCGCAAAACCAATTAAGATTGTTTGTGACGTAGATCAACACTGAAATAGATTTAAAATCGTTTTATCGGGAACTTCGATTATCTCAAAAAGAAAAAATCAGCCGTTCCGTGCCGCGCGGCTTCTGCGGGGCACGCGAGCTTTATTGAACTTAATTTATACTTTCATTAGCCAACGCCTGTTTATTTTATGTTAATTCCTTATCAATCGACACCACTACAGAAGGTTTGGTAAGTGCATTTCGGCAATATTGACTTTTGGCATGGAATTCGTAAATAATAAGGCAAAAACACAATATTACGGTATTTTAGTGTGGCAGATATAAATGTGAAAGTTTGTGAGGATGGAAAGATAGATGGGTGGTTGGATGGATAGATGGAAGTATGACTCTTACATGCAAAAACTACGGAACAGTTTGTGATAAAATTTGGTTTGGTAGTAGTTTAGGATTTGGATCAATATAAAGGCTACTTGTTATCCCAAAAAAAGTTCATTGTTTCCGTGAGATAATGTCTTAATGTGTGTATTTTTGACGACCACTATTCCACGTGGACAAAAGCTATTAAAAGCTTCTTGTGTTACGTTACCGTGGGTTGACCGGGTGTAGGTATAGGTTAACTAGCTGTTGCCCGCGGCTCCGCCTGCGTAAATACAGTATCCCTCGGAAACACTACTTTTTCGGGATTAAATATAGCCTATGTTTTAATCTAGAGCCTAAGCTACTACCATACCAAATTTTATCGAAATCCGTTCAGCAGTTTTTGCGTTAGAGAGTAACAAACATCCATCCATCCATCCTCACAAACTTTCACATTTATAATATTAGTAGGAAGAGTCACGTGTGATCTCGATTCAAATTGAAGTACTTTGTTTCTGTCTGCCCCCAGAGGCCCCCAGAGGACCCCAATTCTCGCATTTAACTTGACTTTTCAATAAATTCTAAATGAATCAACTTGATATCATAAACTGATATTTAGAGAGTGAACTAATCAAACCGCATTTGACGTTGGTATAACGTTTATGTGAATACCATTTTGCTATTTTAACTTTCAACATGTCGAGACTGCATCGAAGCTAACTATTGTAAGATTTGATTTGCAGAATGGACCTACTGATATTGATTCGTTTCGAATTTTGATGTAAACATATTTTCTGAAAATTTCCTCAATTTTTACGCCTTTTGATTTTTCATCTTTTTTAATATTATAAAGAGGAATGATTTGTTTTTATGTTTGTTGGCAATGAATAGGCTCCGAACTACCTGGACCGGTTTTGATGAAATTTGGCACTGACATAGATTAGTGAACGGAAATGGACATACGCTATTTTTTGTTGAGGCGAAATACCCGCGTGCCCGCGGTGTACGGTACCTGCGGGATTTGTTGAGGCGAAATACCCGCGTACCTGCGGTGTACGGTACCTGCGGGATTTGTTGAGGCGAAATACCCGCGTACCCGCGGTGTACGGTACCTGCGTGATTTGTTGAGGCGAAATACCCGCGTACCCGCGGTGTACGGTACCTGCGGGATTTGTTGAGGCGAAATACCCGCGTACCCGCGGTGTACGGTACCTGCGGGATTTGTTGAGGCGAAATACCCGCGTAACCGCGGTGTACGGTACCTGCGGGATTTGTTGAGGCGAAATACCCGCGTACCCGCGGTGTACGGTACCTGCGGGATTTGTTGAGGCGAAATATCCGCGTACCCGCGGTGTACGGTACCTGCGGGATTTTATTTTGGGCGCACGAAGTTGCGGCCAACATAATTATAGTACTCGTATCTAAATAAGAATGAATTCTATTATCTTAAAAATATATAACAGGTATATTTAACAGAGGTGATATTAAAATGAAAAATGTATTAAAACAGCTCTGACAGCAAATTGTTAACACATAATTAATAATTGTTAGCTTTATTTAAAAGTGCCGCATTATTTACACCTATTTTTATTTTAAAATTTGCAAAATTTTCTTTCATAAAATTTTGATTTAAAGAACAACAGTTGTTTAAGTTATGTTTTATCGCTAGAGATGGGTAAACTCCCGTTTTGGGCATTTACCGTTTACCTATCTATAGAGATAGGGCGACAAATAGTGTCGCCCAGTTTAATAATACAATTCAATATAGGTAATATAAAGCTTTTTTGGTATCGATTCTTATACCCAGGTAAATTTGTAAATGGGAAAGTTTGTTAGGATGGATGGATGGATGCATTGATGTTTGAGACTCGTAACTTCTAAATGGATTTTTATGAAATTTGGTATTATAGTAGTTTTGACTCTGGATTAAAATGTTTTATAAAATTTAAACGTTTATTAATAAAGAACACCCTTGTTGCTCCGATGATGATGATGATCTTGTTGCTCAGGAAGATATCCGCGGCTCCCTAGCCGCGGACATCTTCCTTTGAACAGCTTCGCCGCATTGATGGGAAAAATTACATCATCAAACTGTTCAGAATGTAATTTGGTAGAAGATGTTTATCATATTTTAACGGAATTTGTCCGAAACGAGGTTGAGAGATATGGGATTTTCAGTCAATATAATATTAATGTCCGTGAGGTATGGAATAGGAGTATGCAACAGTATCTTAGCTTTTCCCACGTCTTAGGAGGCCAACATATTATATAAGTTAGGCATTCAGTTGAGATTATAACTATTAGTTTTTCATGTATGTTCCTTTGAGGGTGGCATGCTCGCAAAGCGAACAAAGCCCTTGTTAATAAATAAAGATTTAAATAAAAAAAAGGTAGCCGCGGGCAAAAGCTAGGCTGGTTGTAACTGCTTATGTCATAATGTGTACAAACTTATTCTAAAAGTAGGCTTTAATATAATAATTTATAAATTGCTTCGTTTATGTTAAACTAGCTTTATCCGCGACTCCGCCCGCCGATTATCGTACATACCACACGAACACTGTAGGTACTTTTTTTGAGATATATTGTAGCCTTAGCTTTAATTCAGAGTCTTAGCTTCTACAATACCAAATTTCATCAAATCCGTTCAATAGTTTTTGCGTGAAGGTGTCACAAATATTCATCCATCCTCACAAACTTTATCATTTATAAGAGTAGTGTGATTATATTGGTTGACGAACAGCAGTGACCTTCGTTAAATATAAGCTTCGAAGAACTTTGGGAATCTGGTTTGTTGAATACATTTGTGTTATCAATGGAAAAGATCGATCGACCTGTTAAGGGAAATTGATAAAATCTTGTCAAATAATAGATGCTTATATATTTTTCCGCTTCTTAATAAGTTACGTTAATTAAATTCGTACCAACGAATAGAAAAGAATATTCTGAATTGCAAGATTGTGTTATCTACCGTGAGACTTTGCTGTTTCTGACATATATATTTTTTAGTTTCCAGTCCATTCTAAAATTATAATTCAAATCCCACTAATACAACCAATTTTACAAATGCGGAGTTTGTGCGACCTTATCTTCATCTGTCTGTCACGCTTAAGTGGAAAAACCGAATCTCATAAATTACGGCCAGATACTAGAAATATTTAAATTAAGTGACGCTCAAGTCACATGCTGTCCTAGTCATTTCGGCTAGCAGAGACAGTGACAACCTGTGAATAGGAGGGCTCTTAATTTTGATTAGCGTTTCAGTATTCGGCCGTTAGTATGGCAGTAGAATTGGGGCCTGGATTTGCACACGGGTGTTTATCGCGGCCTAATGTGAACCAATGGAAATAGGTACATTTTTCTTCTTGCGTAGTCCTAATACTATGAAAAATATGAAAGTTTGTGAGGATGGATGGATGGATGTCTCTTTCATGCAACGCAAAATCAAATGAATGGATTTTGATGAAATTTGATATGGTAGTATATAGTTTACTCTTATCCCGAAAAATTACAGTGTTTCCGTTGGATACTGTATATACGCGGGCGGAGCTGCGGGCAAAAGCTAGTAAAGTATAAATTTGATGTTTTCCTAATTACCAATGCTTCTAGCATAATATTTTGAATTAGGATTTTGCTGCAATCGTGCAGTAGTTTTTCTCATATATTTATAATTAAACATAATAATATACCTAATATTGTCTTTGACATTATATAATTTATTGCTTCTGCAGCATGACTGTGATAAATAAAAACTTAGTTTTAATTTAAAGTAGCAAATACTAATCTAGAGCTTAAACAATTTGTTTTAGAGTAGAATTTTGTGTAACATAAAGTTAAATGCTGTCAACAAATAAAATATTTTATTGTTATAAAATATGTTATAGTTCCCTCCGGTTTTCAAATCATTGCACAATATTTTTTTACATTAATTCAAGGTATTGTTATTAATGCAAACTATATTTTAGACGGTAGTAATAAACTTTAGAACAATTATTTATATATAATTAGGTTTGATTCCTAAATTAGTAGTATAAGTGGAAAAATACGTAATAATAGGTCTTTACCTATGAAATTGCCGTTCTGCAGTACTGGCCATTTCAAATCAAAATAATTTTTGTTTGGCTAAGAATTCTAATTTCAAATTAATTTTATTTTAAAAACATGGAATTCTTTTTCCAAAAGTAGTCATTTGTTTATTGATAAGTGTTACGTTTTCATCGCATTTCAATCTTTTTCGTCATCATGGATACGTTAAAAATTCGTGTAATTATGGAATATGAGTACCGTCGTGGCAGCTAAGCGGCACAAGCGGCACGCAACATCAACGACGTTTACGGAGCTAACACTACAAACCAACGCACCACCTGTTATTGGTTTGCTCGCTTCCGTTCTGGAAATTTCGACCCGAAAAATGAACCTCGCGGTCGTCCGAAGACTTTGATCGACAATGACGAATTAAAGGCGATTGTAGAAGCTGATGATACACAATATACGGTTGAATTAGCAGCAACTTTCGACGTTAGCGTCAAAACAATATTGGTGAAATCGGCAAGGTAAAGAAGCTTGACAAATGGGTGCCCACGAACTCAATGATTGCCAGCGCGAAGTACGCATCGAGACGTACCTTGCACTGCTCAACAGACACACAAATGAAGGAATTTTGAACCGCATTGTTACCTGCGATGAAAAATGGATTCAGTTTGATAACCGCAAGTGCTCAGCAAGTTGGTTGGATCCTGGTTCAGCACCTAAACAATGCCCTAAACGAAAACTTACCCCTAGAAAAGTGATGGTCACTGTTTGGTGGTCTAGCGCCGGTGTGATTCATCACAGCTTCTTACCAAATGGGGTGAGCATTACTGCAGATGTGTACTGTGAAGAACTGAACACAATGATGGAGAAGCTGGCACATCTCCCACCAATATAGCATTGGTCAATCGCTATATTGGTCAATATTGGTCGTCGCACAGCAGACGGTCTCCAAGTTGCAAGAACTGGGGTTGGAAGCTCTCCGTCATCCGCCTTACTCACCAGACCTTGCGCCTACAGACTACTACTTTTTCCAGAATTTGGATAACTTCTTGGCGGGAAAAAAATTCAATACCCGAGAGGCAGTACAAAATGCCTTTGAAGAATTTATTGCCTCCCGTCCAGCTGATTTATTTAAGAAGGGCATCAATAAACTGCCACAGCGTTTGCAAAGATGCATTTATTGCATGGGTGATTACTTATTATATTACATAGGTGATTAATACAAATAAAAAATACATGAAAAAAAATCGTTTAAATTTTTTCATACAAAACGGCAATTTCTTACGTATAGACCTATAAAACGACGTAATACGCAAGATACCTAACAGCAAACTGTACAGTAAACTTAGATACCTAACAACAACCTCTACAGTAAACATAGATATCTAACAACAACCTATACAGTAAACATAGATACCTAACAACAACCTGTAAAGTAAACATAGATACCTAACTACAAATAGTACAGGAAACATAGACACCTAACAACAACCTGTACAGTAAACATAGATACCTAACAACAACCTGTACAGTAAACATAGAAGGTATCTATGTTTACTGTACAGGTTGTTAGGTAACAACGACCTGTAAAGTAAACATAGATACCTAACAACAAACTGTGCAGTAAACATAGATACCTAACAACAACCTGTACAGTAAACATAGATACCTAACAACAACCTGTAAAGTATACATAGATACCTAACAACAAACTGTACAGTAAACATAGATACCTAACAGCAACCTGTAAAGTAAACATAGATAGTCAATACGAGTTTTCCGATAAGTAATTGTTGTAAGTATCGTTGCATGATATTCTGGTCACATACGTGTAGTCAATGGTTTTTTTCGTGTGGACGCCAAAAGCAAAAGAATTGAACCGTTTTTATTTCCTTTTGGTTGAGCATAGGTGGGTAGGTACTTTATACAATTTGGACTTGCACATGCAATAACACGGCCTTATAGAAAACCGGCTTGATAAAATTGACTACTACTAATATACCCTGTTTATATTACATTATTCGATATTGTTGCTAATAAGGATTAAATTCTGGATAGTAACACCATGCGTATGATGTCGTAGTATTTTTTTTTTTAAATAAAAATCCCATTTTTTAAACACTATGTCAATGACGCAAATAACGTACAAGAAGTTCCCTATCCATTGACATAATATGGCTTGTTTAAGTAGGTAAACAAGCGTTCATACATTTCTGCCCTACTACCTTTACAAAAAAAACAAAAAAAAATGTCTATAATGTTATGTAAAATGGTGGACGCATATATTGATGCGAGTGGCTATATTTACAAATACAGCATGTCTCAGTTCTCACAGGTCTTACGTAGGTATATAGTAGGTAGATAGTTCGGGATCCATGTTACGTTGGCTATGACCACAATTTACAGCGATCCAGTGACCCTAAAGTGCCCTAAACAGTGGTATACAATGTATCCCATTAATATTGACTTTCGCTTATCCGAATTTATAGATTACCTGTTAGGCTGTGTTACGTCAAACCCTACATGTCTTTGTTACAGGACCATTGTTTTGTAATGAGACAGATTTATTACTTTCACTATTTCAACATAATATATCTCATAACCTAAGAATTTGGCTTTTGTCTTCGTAGACAATTCGTGATTGAGTGCAATTATAAAATGTTACATATTTCTTTATCTTAACTCCCGTACCCGCCAGTGATAACTAATATTTGCGACGCAGTCTTTGGATGTCATGTGTGTCCCTTTTTTGCATCCTCTAGTCTAGTCTCTATCGCGCTTATGTTGGTTAATTGTGCTAGGGGTCCAATGGGGAAAGTGAGGGTCAGTTCACACCGCGACTATACGCAGCGCTGCATTTTTAAGATTGCAATTCAAATTCAACTTTATTAATTACACAATAAATACACGTTTCATATTATGACATTAGTCATAATACTGCACATGCGCTGTACACCGCAGTGCAACCTGACATTCTAACTGTTACAGTGAAATGTGTATCTTAATAAGTAATGAAATTTTTAAATGTTGAATAGATGTCTTAAAAATACAGCGCCATGTCGCGTATCGTTTCGTTTAAGTGTGAATTGACCACTTATTTGACCATTTATAACACTATTAGCTAGACACACTAGATTTTGCGATTGGATGGAAATTGAATGAATTAATGAAATGAAGTATCAAAATAAAATTAGTTATTATTATAAGGCATAAGGCATAAGGCAGATAGGCTGTTTTACACTTGACGGTGTAAAACAGCCTAAAACGTATCGCGTATAACGTGCTCGTACTAAAATGATAAAACTCTTAAGGTATCGCAGTTTCGAACAAAATGAACTTTGCACCCTGCTGTGATTATGTGTAGCTTATAGTGGAATACTGGTAGCTTATTTTATAGTATGACCGGTTACTATTAAACCTATTTCGAAATATTGTGATGAAGCTACTGGTAGCGGAAAGCGGTGACTGGACTCCATATAGAGTCCGCTTGGTTTAAATGTTTATATTAAGAATATTGAAAATTAAAATGAAAGAGGTATTGTGAACCGCTACGTCAAAAAGAATATATTAGACTAAGCGTCAATGTGGGTTTTCAAATTTTTGACATCTTACAGCTTTTTGACACGACAAGGACAGTCGGGCTACCGAGCGCCGCCGAGCAAGCAGTAAAAGAATCGAAAATTCGTGTTGACCGTTTTTGATACCACTTACGCCACCAGATGACGTTTTGTGTGCGTTGGGTCTGCCCCCTAACGGCAGAAAAAATATCAAACATCCTCATTCGCACCGAAACGAAAGGATACGCGACATAACGTTGCACTTTTATGATAGCTATTCTATATTGAACTTTATTCATTACACGAAAATATACACGTTTAATTGTAAGTAAGAGTTGGAATGTAATGTTGCACAGCGCATGTGCAGTGTGCAGTGTGCAGTGTATGACTGATGTCATATAAATATTGTATACTATAGATATATATAGAAAGCTACTTTAAAATGCAGTGCCACGTAGATGTGGGTTGGTTTTAGAAAAGTGAAAATTAAGGGTTATAATATGTATTTAATGCCAATCATAAAATAATATAATTAAAAAAAAATGTCAAAAAAGAAAACAATTGCGGTGGGCTGACCTCATCACTAAAGGGTATGAAAAATATCTAATAACCTATAATTCTCATATCTACTGAATTTGCCAGCAAATTTTATAAAAATCTGTCAAGTCGTTCCGGAGAGGATCTCTAACAAACACTGTGACACGAGATTTATTTTAATGTGACATTCTTCAAATTGGCCATGTGTAGCCGACGCTTAAGTCAACATACACAACATACAACTATCGTTGTTTTGCAAAAGAACATCATTAACGTTTTTTCAGCCCTTAACAAAAAATATATAAAGAAATTCAGGTAATTAAAACTTTGCCTAAGCTTTCAGAAATCTTAATTTTATTGTTCTATTGATTTTTTTGGGTAAAATTGTATTGCTTTTTTATATATTGTATTTCAGACACTCTATTTATGGATTTTATATAATATTATTCTTTTGGATTGTTTCAATTTAGAAATCCAATAAGAAATTATACAACTTGCGATTTATCTTACCTACTTTCTGTTTTAAAAGCTGAGTTGATGGCTGGTACCGTCCCCAAATTTTTCTTAGAAATCTGATCTTAATTTTTTCACACAGAATCAAGTTTTCGCCGTTAAGAGAATGATAAAAGGTGTTTTATCATTTGTATATCTCATTGCGACAGTGCAAAAATTGTGATAAAAATAGAAAGGTAAAAGCTTTCTTAAGTTTATTTTGTGTTATAAAACTTTATAGTTTTTTAGTTTATCAAATATATTGATTTAGGTCAAAACTTATTTCTTATTTAAATTTTTAACCATAATATTATGTATCCTTAATTGTGAAATGCTTACTTACAACATTAATACTAAAAATGTTACGCTAAGAGATTTTACGTGAAATTAAAAAGTAAAAAATAAATTTATTAAAAAAAATGAGAACCATAGAAATCATCTTCAAAGAACAGTTATTATCGTGAACTTACGATAGCGTTATGGTCTGTCCCACTTTTTAGAACAGTTTCCGTTGAATGACGCGTCTAACCTAGCATAATGAAAATTTGTGAGAATTGATTGGTCCTTGTGCTGAGTCACTGTAGATTTCAAAAAGGTAAAGTTGGATGGAGTCACTTTTTCGATTGGCCAACTTTGCTTTTTTGACATCCACTCACAACACACTGAATTAAAATTTAATGGAAAATTTGTTTAGTCTACCTACTTTATTATCAAATAATTAACCCTATTAAGCAACCAATTCTAACCTTTTTTTTTTTTCGAAAACTGTTAATTTGGCGTTGAAACTCAGCCACAACGCAAGTTTCCATAGATAGATAGATCTAATGTTTTCGAGATTTAGAAATTGGTAGTAATGTAGAATGTAGATGCAGGGGGTCCACCGGATCCAGCAAAATTTTGAAAGTGTTCTATGAAACAAAAGAGTCTGGGAACAACTGCTCTAGATAGATAGATAGATATCACTCTAGATATCACTTAGAAACTCCGAGGTAAAGTAAAGTCTATGAACTAGCTGTAATAAATAATAATAATAGCTCCCACACCGATTTCGGTGTATGTGGCTGGTTTCATGGAAACAAGCCCGGCTACGCAGGAGTTATTTTTTACAGTGTCCAAGTGTATGCGCAGTACATAAGAGCACTCTCTCTCTCTTCCTTTACTCTCATAACCCAGTGGGATGGATTTAACCAACACGACTGGCGAGAGATCAGTCGCAGGACCAACTTTTTACATGCCCATCCGACGCATGGATCATCTTTCTTCATCTTTTTCATTTCTTCATCAGGTGATCAGCCTGCATTGTCCTATCCAAACTTGGAAACAACATTTTTTGTTGCTCCAATGCGGGAATTGAACCCACGACCTCCGAGTCAAGCCAAGTTAGCCAAGCTCTAAACCACGGAGGCTGTTGAATAAATAATTAATTGATTAAGTCATGAAAATTGATTTGCAATTAGCCATACAAGGAAAAAAATATTCGTACTTAATAATACGTGGAAAGATAAAAGCTAATAACAGTTGGTCAAATTTATATACCCATTATATTTAGAAAAAATATGATAAGTGGAAACGGACGTAATTTATAGAGAAAGTTGCTATAACTAATCCACAACTCATAATAAAATTATAAATAACTTATTTTATGAACAAAACAATTACCTAACCGAACTGAATAAATTGTATCACTGGCAGATATTACGTATTGTTATCCGGCATCCAATTAAATGTCAGATAATTTCCTGTTGCAGGAACAAAGGTAGTGAGTGAGCTTCTAATGTAACTATTACAAGAGCTTACAAAGACGATACTTATAGCTACTCAACATCGCCTATAGTCTTTATACCGTCGGAGGTGACATGCTAATAGTGGTATATCGGCTCTAAAGCTGGAGAATATTCACTTAGTAGTTACTAGGACTCCTTGTTTGGTTAGTAGCAACACAAGCCACCAGCTCTTCAGGACCTTCAATCACACCTTGCACTATAATGGATCTATAACAGTTCCAAGACTAGAAAGACATTTACGTAGGTTATTCAGATGCTAGTACGCCACATTTTGAATATTACAATAAAGTATGTAACACAGAGACGTGTTATTAATCCATTGTTTGAAGGCCCTAAACAATAATATCTGTCGTGACTACATAATAAATGCTTCCCTTGTTTATGATTATTATGGTATTTAATTTGTTATTCATTTTAAAAAAAACTTATGCCTTTTCATCCGGTATTTGATGATTTATACAGTATTCTCCGAGCGAAGTAACCACTCTTGAAATACTGTAGTGCCTGGGACAGTTGGTTTTTTAAATGTCGTATGGTTGCCAAAGCACATACGGCATTCTCACAACACAGTCAGCCTAGTCCAGAGGAATATCGGTCAATACGCCTGGGGCCAACCATGTGCGGGTTTCCTCACGATGTTTTCCTTCACCGTTAGAGTGTCCGTATAATGTAATTGAGATCTGAAAAAGTCTCATTGGTACTCGCCACAACCTGGGAACCAAACTTGCAGTCTCTCGAGTGCGAATCAAACGGTCTTACCCACTAGGCCACGGAGCTCTTCCAGTTATTCATAACCTATTGTATAATAAAACAATGATATTATGTCTACATACTGTGAATATAACTGAATCGATAAAAATTATAATTAATATTTGAATTTACGGTGTAGGCGGCTGAAACTAGCCAAGCGTTCAAAATTATAACATCGTCAACTGAAAAAGCGATTTTATCTGAGTGTTGGTAAAATCAAATATTTATTGTATAAATTGTGTTTCGAAAAACGTGATTAGGGAAAAAATTTGACATATAATTAATTATGCATATTAAGCATTGAATGTTTCCAATTGGGTTTTAAGAATTATGTATAAACTAAAAACTTAATTACCTATCGTTTCAAAATAATTTTAAAGAAGCCAATCGTCTTTATCACTGTAAAAAAATTGCAGTGAAGTATGCATTTTTACAATGACTACTATAACTTTTTATACCATATCGTTACTAGTATTTTTTGTACCTGTTACATGTAGTAATAGGCTGCACCTGTCGTATCACTGACAACTGAGTGACGTAGTATTTACTCGCAGTGGGGAGCCCACCACAATTAATAGTACAATAGTAATAGATGAGTATTTCATAATTCACACAGTGAAATATTACTCGTACAAATTACTTAACTAGTTATACATTTTACATTCCTGAGATCTGAGGATTTAATTATGTTATTAATTATGTTGAGCTTATAATTATTATAATTTATAGCACTCATGACTGCACATTGTATTCTAATTAAAAAAAAAACATTTGATTTCCACTACGTTTATTTACGCTATCTGCTAAATATTAAGAATATTTACCGTCTATCAAATAAAAGTACTTAGTGATTACCACGTTAAATAATTACAAAAAATGATTGCGTAGGTATATTATAATAACCGCCGTCTCTCGGAAATCGGTGAAAATCAGCAAAATCAGGAATAAGATTCGGTTAAACCAAATGAGCGTAACGAGTTAAGCTATAATTCCCGGTCGTGGGAAACAATGGCTCAATCATACACCTGTCGACTCATCGCGCCTAACACCGGCACCGCCCCTACCACAAGTTCTCGAAAGTAACTCGAAAGTCCGAAGGTCACTAAATAGACTGACAGACAATATACTGTTACAATAGAAAATGCGTAATTCTTATTAATTTAAATGATTAAAAATAACACAGAAGTATTTTCTTATTTTTGCGTATTTTCTGAACTAATATTATCGTAATATTTTCTTTTGTCAATATTATAATTTTTATTGATTCAATATATTTCTTGTGTAAATGTCACATTTGAAAAACATGGTTTGTTGATAGATATTTCCAAATAAATTAGAGAAAATAGAGTACGGTGTGTGAAAGTGTTATTGTTTTGGTACTTATAAGTGTACAAGTCAACTGTAAAGTAAATCCATATCGAGAGTATCGTGGGAGGCCACTATTGCCTTAAAAAAGTAGTATAAATATATTTCGATACGACATCGATCCTAAGTATAAAATACTCTTTTTAAGTAAGCTATCGTGCACCTACTTCATGAAACAGGAAAAGTATTTAATAAACGAGTAAACTAAAATATGTACTTGATGAAAGAGACAATAAATTATCTATTAACTAGAGAAAAATAATTTTAAAATGCACTATTTTAGTAGGCTGGTCATGATTTATACGGGTTTCATCATAGATCATTATGTAACGTTTGACCCGGGTAAATGAAAACAATAAAACAAAAGGTGGGTGTATTTTTATATCCACTTGTTTATAGCCGAAGAATAGTTCGACGCCCTTCTGGTCACATTTACGATACTATACTGTTAATTTATTGTTTGAGACAAGTAGTAATTCTTTTTGTAACAGTTTTATGTAATTAGCTACATGCTGTAGAAAAGATATAGGATAATAGTTATCTTAATATAACAACTAGAACTTGTATTTTAATTAAGATGTCTAACACTACTAATATTATAATATTTAGTCCCAATTTGTGCACGGTAATGTATGTTTGTGCCATAAAATGTAACTCATATCATGTTCAGATGTAATGTTAAATAAAATAAATATAAAATTTCACCAACGCCCGATAGTGTTAGCCGTTTGTCTAAATATTATGCCTTCTCTAAATACGAATGTTGAAATTGGTACTTAAGGATAATCGACTGACTATACCGTTGAGCACACGACATTGTTAACTTTTTACAGAAACTTTACCCATCTTTTAGTCGAATTCAGTAGTAATTTCGATCGTTACTCGAAGCAGGCTGAAAACAATAGTCATCCACGTGATAATCGATTCAGTTATCGCACGATCTACTTAATAGATTCCACGTCGACGTCTCTATTCTCCCCGTTTATCTCATTCATTACTCCATTTTTTATTGCCACTGACTAGGCTTCCATTTGATGATACATCTGTTTTGCTGGTGATAGCCATATTGACGCTCGGTATTTACTAGTCCCTCGATTAACAATATCTAATGCAGCTCTGTTCGTGTCTAAGCGGACAACGCGTCGATAAATTTTAATTCTGCTAGGAATCTCGTGTGGAATTATTGGTGTTTGTTCGCTAGGCGAGCATTTTTCAAATTTTCCAAATACGTTATTTATGAATATGACAAATTTTAAATCTGTTCTTTTATGTCTAGGCTAAAGAGTCTAGCTTTATAATTTTTTTTTAGATTGCCACCTAATTAACACCTACGAACAAAACAACAAGCCTTTTATTCTTATTAAAATAGACAGTGAATGTGTATACAAACCTTTTAAATTCACCTACGTATACATGTGGGAGGATGAAGTCGTTTGTCAATTCACAAGTGTTAATACAAAGATTTGTAAATTGAGGTCAAATATTATTTTCATTCTTTTATCAACAATAGCATATACCTACGTATTGTGACATGCTACATGCTTTTGCATTTGTTATATAAAATAATATAAACTATCCTCTTGACACTGTGTATTGATGAAAACCACATGAAAATTGCGTAGTTCAAAAGATCTTAGGTTTTAGAGGCGGGAAGCCATACTTTTGGACTCCGTAATATATAATAATATTTTATTTTTACCTATTTATATTTGTTTCTTTGTATGGTATAGTATTTTCTCGCGGGAATGTATGTTCAAAATTTCCCTTATGAGTAGATTTTAGCTTATGTATTTGAAAGAATCAATCAAAAAGTCACAGCTTGATATGACTTACTTTAAGATAAATTAATCACTCAAATTAAGATAAAAAGCAAGAAAAAAATATGATGTTACACTACCATACCATTAAGTTTTTTGTCGAACCAGCCATTGCTTTTTATCGTATTGCCTAATACTTAACAAATCGAAAGTATACGTAAAACTTAGCAATCACGGTGAAAATGATAATATATAATTAATGTCTTTATCGTTGTATAAAAAATGTCAGTAACCTAAATAGCCAACAAATTTTATGGGCGCGTTAAAAATTTGAAGTAAAACTTTGTAATAGTAGCACCTGATAACATGGAAATTGAATCGTACGGTCACAAAGAGGGACAACTAAAAAACAACGACACAACGACGGAACTCACTAACGACAGAACAACGATAGAACATATCAACAACAAGTTTTGTTGCGTAGGCGTTGTTATCTCAACCTGCCGCCGAGGCGTAAAAGCGTCCGAATGTCCGATATGTACCCATACGGGAAAGTGATAGTAAAAGTTGCTTCAAATACTTTAATTTCTCTTTGAAATTGTCTGTACGAACCGTTATCATTGAAAAGGTTAATTAAAGTATTAATCTTAGTTTAACAACGCACATACTATGGCCTATGTATCTCAGTGGTAAGCGTGTCGGCGTTCAAACCGGAGGTCACGGGTTCGAAAAGGGAACAAAAAGTTTTAATGTTCCTGGGTCATGGATGTGTATTAAATATTATGTTTATAAAATAATACAATTTTAAATATAGGTATGTGTAATATAAATGTATTAAATATACTTTCCGTTGTCTGGTACCCGTAACACAAGTTCTTCGGATACTTCCCAGCATCCATAGACATTGTTATATTATATTTTATTATTTAGAATATAGATTACTAGGTTTTTTTTATATAAAGTAACGCAATTTTTCACGTCACCCACATTTTGCTTTGTATTGGCTTTCAGCCTTTGGCTGTCGACAGAGTAATCATTTTTTAACTGTAGGAACCAATTTCAATACATAATTTTTGTCGTAAAATGTTGAAAACTAATTTTCAATATTATAATGGGATTTGAAAGAGAGTAGGTACTATCATATAGTTTACCGGACATACTGTATTCCAAATCCGACTATTATTTAGCTCTTTCGTTCTATGAATATATAACATTAAATAAGTAACTGTTACAGCAATTACCACCGCCATCTGACTGCAGGACGTCCGAAATGAAATTGTTTATTGTTAGCAATCACGCTGTACCGAGATTGTTCCAGGACTGTAATCAGTTATTACACGTTTCCGTTCGTAAGAAAATTCTATGCAGAATTCCCATTCGTCAGTTTAATTAATCTCATGGCTTCTGGGCTTTACTTGTAACTGTTTCTTTATATATCGTACAATGAAATGTAACTGTTACTTTTATATCGGTTGTTAGGTACTTCGAAAATTTTCAGAACATTGCTTTTTGGATAATGTATAGTTACAGAAGTGTTTTAATTCGGGAACAATTTCTTCATGTCACAATTTTGTTTTTTTTTAACATTCAGAAATAATTAGGCACTACTTGATAAAAGTAAATATAATTAAAACTTTCTGTGTAGTTTTGTAATTAAATGAATTTCAACAGTCACAAAAAGTTGAAATATTATTTTACAACGTTAGTGTAAAAAAAATATGTAATTAGTAACACAAAAGCGCAAACTTCGGAGATATCAGAAATTTTGTGCATATTATGATCATACATTTCGTAGCAAGTACACACGCTTGTGACGTCACCTGCTTGTACGACTTTTAGCTGGGTGATTTTCACTAGACTCACAAAGTGCTTCAAACAGTTCCGTTTGTAAACTTTTTTTTCAATGCACTATTCATGTATGTAATAAAAATAAAAAATATATCGTATTGTGTAGGTGGTTTATAATTTAGAGAAGGCTAAATGTTTTTCGTTATTAATTGCTTTAACAATTTTCGTTATGTTTTGATCTGTCTTTAAACTTCACTGTGCGAAGATACCTCGAAGTTGTATAGGAAGTTTTGTCAAGTAATGAATATCTAATCAGTCATAATTCGTAATTCATGTAACAGTAACCATTCGCAACCGCATTCAATTACCGAAAACCTAGTTGTATGCTTGCCTGGTTGCTTGGTTGCCTCATGAGCAATTGTGGGCAAATTGCGATCATTTACTCTAATCACGGTAGCCAGCTGCTCAGCTAGCCTCATGCATGTTCCGCAAATTGTCGTACTTAGCTCCCGTTTTGTTAACTGCTTGTTTGAGATTAGTTGTTTGTTTTGCTGTCTGTTTATTGTTTTATTTACAATTAGAGTAATAACATCAAATGCAGCAGGTTATCAAGTAACGCGTCACCATATGGATAGTGAGAAGATACATTATAATTTAAATTCAAGATTACATAAAGCATAAGCACCTGAAACTCGTAATTTCATCGGCATCAGCTAGCAGATGGATCGCCTGATGGTAAGCGAATGCTATTGTTGCCATTTTTTAAGTAAATTTTGACACTGACTGACGAAACTGTTTTTTTAAATGTTACCAATATTTAACAACTGTTTTATATATTGTCTCCTCTCTTTATGTTTTAATGTATGCTTCTCAATACTAGAAATTAGAAGGCCTAATACAGTGCGCCCTTTACTATTGGAATGTATTTGATTGAAACAAAGATCCGACAATTAATTTGCAATTGTAATGAAAGTAATAGTCCAATCTAATCCGTGTCGTAATATACGTTCACCTCGCATCCTCCGCTGCAAACGGACGTCGCTTGTAAAGAAATCCAACGGCATAACATTACTCCTTACGGGACATCACCACTTAAGCATGACCCGTAATAAACTTCGCCGCTTATTGTAGGTAAAAGCTATCTTATACTGGTGACCTAACGTCTTGGACCAGTATACATTGAGCTCCGCTAACGAGCGGGAACCCTCACTGCAGATGCCATTGTACACCGGTGTAGTAGTAATAAGGTGGATATTGTAACTGTACCTAGTTTTATGGCGGTTTCACTAGTTAAGTTTTAATAACATAACACACTTTGTACCTGTGACTAACCGGTAAATTAAAGTACGTAAGCATTAAGACTAGTTCTCGCTGTATGTTATTAGAAGCGGCCGTCGGTTTCACCCACTTGAACTCAATAAAATATTAGTTAGACATCATTTAGAAAAAAAAACCCTTTTTTAAGTTATTTTTGGTAATATTTTACTAGTAAAATGTAACAGCTACTAATAAGAGACGCCCTACGAATTTCAATACATCGTTACCGGTTGAAATAATATCTTCACAAATATATATTTCTATGAAAATAATATTTTAATTGTACCTCCAAAACCTCCGAGACACTTGATAGCAAACAATACACCACAAACATGCGCGCCTTAATATATAATGAAGATGTTAATCTCGAATAAATTGCCTAAAATCCCAAACATGCGTTGGACATATCAAGTTGAATGCCATTAAGGCGAAATATGATCACCCTATGAACTCAAAATACTTTCAAATGTCATTTTATATCATAATGACTTCATCCGAATCATTTTTGGATCGGTGACCGTCACATCTTTAACAATTTCTTCACTTCAAATTGAATAAAATATTCATAAAACCATTCGATCTGACGGTACAAACTATCTACTGGCTTAACATAATAAGGTTTAGAAAATCTAAGGTTTCTTCATATAGAATGATGCACAAATGAGTATTTACATAAATATAATATGTATATACAAAATGAACCATAAATATTCCTTTACTTCTATTTCAGTTTTAGCTATCTTTAAATCGTATTTACATAACAAATGAAAATTCATCGCCTATTGAGACTAGTGGGATATTTTACTTTGTATCAAATCAGTTAATTTATGTGGGTATTACATCCTACAGGGTACATAAGAGCGTTGTGAGATTTCAGACTTTATAAAATACAATAAGTTTTGTTCTTGTGTAATACTATTTCGTAATACTCACTTAAAAAGTATTAAAAATCTTACTGTACCTCATTTTTTTTTTTAAGATTACCTTTAAACTTCAAAGTCCGATTGAAAAACAAGAGAACTTCCAACTAGTTTATGCGATTGTGATATTTAGCGTCGTCTACTCGTTAAAATATTTCACCACTTGACACTTCGATTCACGAGCCCGGGTTCTCGTGGAACAATAAGTGCCAATAATTATAAAACCGTACAGCCCGTATAAGTTTATTGTGACAAATTGGTTCAGAAGTTATTGCCAAATCCGTTGGTTCTCTATGCTAATGTGTCCGGCGGTGCCGTGGGAACCTATACGAAAGTCCACAAATATTTGACATCCGTGTATTGACTTGCATAATTTTCTTTATTCAAAGTTTCTGTTGTTTTGTATCGGAAACCTGTTGACAATCAATAAGATCGGTGAACGCGTTTTATTGCGTTTATCATCATCAGAGTGGCACTTTCGAGATTTGCGAATATAGGCAATGATTTCTCATCAACAAGGCCATTGTAGAGCGACGCAAAGCAATCTCTAGTAATTATAAAATATATCTGAGAGTATAAAAATCCAAAAATTTGGTGTATATTTTTATGGAAAACTTTTATCACGACTCACGACAGAAGCAATCGAAATATCGCAAAATACTTAACTATAAAAAACCGAACCAAACAAACAAAAACTAAAGTAAATAAGTGTACACTCTACATACGTCCAATTACAACAAAAACATGATAAATAACAAAAAACAGCTACAAAGGCGGTAGAAAAACTAAACGATTACCTTTTAACCCGGTCAACGGAGGTGTTTGGTAATTATTATCCGATACTAGAGATTACATTCTAAGATAAGGCGAGATCGAATAATGACCTCTACGATGTATCGATTACAACTTAGAATCTTATCGAAGCTTAATTTGACAAGCGATTTTATAATTTATATAGGATATTCTAAAAGTCGGTAAAGTGTAAGCCAAACTTTTGTGTTTCTCATAATTTGTTCTATATTTATTTATCCGGTATAATATGCACGAGCACGAGATACGAGTAGATACGAAACATCTTAATGCTTATATTTGAACTAGTGTGTTTGTATATTTTTATTTTTGGTGAATAGGAACATATTTTTATCTTTCGAGTACCTACCGTAATACCTAATACCTACCTACCGCAACTAATGTGTTGCTCTTTGTGAGGAGAATTACTGCAGTCTTTTAAAAAGTTAAGGATTTTTTTGCTGATTTTGACAAGAATACCCTTCTGTTATTCCCTTGAACAGCATTTTTCTTTCATGATATAATATGGCTTATGTTATACGTTTTTGCGGTAATGATTTCAAATCTGCGCTCAATTTTTTCCTAGCAGCTTTAGTTTTTGAGACATACTTAATTTAATGATTGTCATGTTTTGGGTGTTTTTGTACACCAGCGACATATTATACTAAATACCTTATAATTATGCTTTGTAGCACTGGCGTGTTTTGTGCCTAAAGTCTTTGAGATTTATGGCAAGTAAAAAATACATAACTATATTAAATATTCATGATCTGACGGAGACCTAGAATAAATTAAGATACTCAGGTTATGGAGGAGCTATACCAGAGTCACTGAAATTCCCATGATTTAAGAACATTCATCAGAGCTTCTATAAACCGAAGCTAGCAAGACATATAATATGGTTGTTAATAATGCTTTGTATAACAAAAATAGCTTTTTTCTTTTAAATCACACAAAAGGTAGTAGGTGAGTAGGTAGAGTTCTGTAATCAGCTACCCTGAATTAGGAAAAATAGTCACATAATTTAATAATAATAATAAGACAATTTCCTGCAAACAAAAAAGTCTAGCTTGTTCCCTTGTTTACACAATAAAATTATTAATGGATCATGAAATCTTCTTCTCTTTTATAATATGTAAAAAATCGGTCCACAGACGGCGGAGTAATCATTGAACATAGAAAAAATAAATAAATATATATACAGCCGAACGCATAAACGCCTCCTTTTTTTGGAAGTCGGTTAAAAATGGATTACAATTCCAATGTCTCGCTAAAATCGAGAACGACTGGAACGCTTTGGCAAATATTGGTCTTGAAATAATTGTGAAAGTTCAGGGAAGGTTTAAACGGTGAGAAATATTGAAAAAAATTGAGGGAACAGCAGTAGGTGTAGATAGTAGATGTAGGTGTAGGTTGTAGTTGTAGTTATTTATTTGTTCATAATTAAGACAGAAGCACGTTTATCGAGCCAGCTAGTCATAAATAGTTTAATACAAATTACTAGACATTTATTTGGCTTCGACTTCATTGTCGAGTATCGTACAGCCACAGATTATTAAATAGTTACTACGTAACAGATACATCACTCCCATACGAAAGCGACAATACCTACGCTATAATTGCCTACAAAATCTTAATAATAATATCTGCTTTTCGCAGCGAGAAAAAATGTAACATAAGTACGCGCACAAAGAGTCGATATCGTATTGTCAGCCGTGCGACTCACGTTACACGTGAGTCACGCGCGCCATCGCACGAATTTGCTAGGGTTGTACCTATGAGGAATATTTTAATAAAACAAATGTTGTGAAATAATCATATTTTTATTTGTCATCAAATATGTTACTACAAAACACTAAAAAGTCAATTTTTGGATACGAATATTTTTACAATTTGAATTTTAATAATTAAATAAACATTAAAAACAAAAACATGTAGGTATAAACAAACTTTCGCGTTACAATACTAGTAACTAAGTATTTAGGTATATAAAATCGAAATAAAGAGGTTAACGAAAAAAACAATTACACACCTTTGCTTAATATATAAATTATAAGTACTAGGTAAGGTAACTATTATAAAAACAACACTATTTATGAATAATGAATAATGTGTTATGAATTCCAACATTAGGATTAAAAATTTTATGTGAGTAAAGGGGCTTATAAGAGGATATTATGAGGGCTTCAGTTCTTATTTTACGATTTATATATTATCTATATACCTACCCACATAACATAGTATTGTTAAGTCCAAATAAATAATGGTGACAATTTGTAAAGATATTGTTCGTCTCTCGGCGATGAATGAAATGACAATTTTTTATTGGATTTTTCATATTTGGCTTCGACAGCCATCCACTTTACAATAATCACGAGTCATTTCGACTCGTAATCGCGGGCAACTCGCACCGCAGCGAGTGGTCTGGCGGGCGTGTGGCGGCCTATTGTCGATTGTACCTTAGGAGGTACGCCGAGCGGTAGGTAATAGCGCGTGTCCTTGAGCGAGTGACGGACGCCCGGTACAGCCTAGTTGCACTCAAAATATTTAATTTCTCACACCTACGTAATTAGTCTCACCACCTTACTAATATTATAAATGTGAATGTGAGTTTGTTTTGTTTGGTGGTTACGATTTCACGTACAAACTTAAACGATCATCATGAAATTTGGCACAGAAATGGAATATACCACGGGAACGGACATAGGCTACTTTTATCGCAAGAAAATGTACGGTTCCCGAGGGACAATGCATTAAACACGGACGGAGCCCCAGAGAAAAACTCGTATATTATATAATAATCGTTTTATGATACTTAGATAAATTATTATTATCGCCAGTACTAGTTACTGTCAGTCAAAGTATGTCTCCGGCGTTATAATACCCCTTAATCCCGACTTCCGTGGCTCTTATCTGATAAACTGTTAAAAACAAAAAGGCTCACTTAAGGTTCGGTTGGGAGACAAAAGAAATAATAGGAGCGGATAAGAATGAAAAAAAATGTTTTATTAGAGGATCGCGCATTCCGTACGGGGTTCTGTATTTACTAATGTATGTTATTTTATATAAATTTGAAATAGGTATCAACCGGATAATATTATAACAATAATCAACACGTAATATATACAGCTAAATGCTCGTGTCTAGGACTGTGGTTTTAGAAATGTATAGACTTTCAATCAGTTAAACAAAGCTCGTTATTGTTTTGATACAGAAAAAAAAATCAAAGGTTTTTGTTAACCCTAAAAAACTAAAATTTAAATAAATTCTAGGAAAAACTATTATTTGTTATCTGTTACTTAGATTTTTGTATCACTTATTAAGGTGATCAAATCCTTATATTATAATTCTTACTAAATTCCATTATTTTTAGGGAAACAGCAATTACAAAGCAAGAAAAGGTTACAACAGCTATAACTTTCTGTTGATAATGTTAGGTAGTCTTCTAATTAGGCGGTTACTGTCAGTCGGATTAGGAGGATTAGGGGGATTAGTATCAATCACACACACAAATTGGTTGCGTCAGCTACTAACGACTTTTAATAGAACTTAGATTCCGAGTCATTCAAAAAGCCTTAACAACTTTTCTTTGATATTGTTTCCTTTGTGATTACTCTCGCATATTGTGATTACAATACGTCAATAAAAATGTAACAAAACCGTTAAAATTCTTAATTGCTGATTGGTTTTTTGTCATATCAAGGAACCCATATAGTTTTACTCTCTCCGTCCGTCTTCCTGACTTCTGTAAATAAGAATATAAATGGATGAAATTTGGTATAATTGTAGTTGGTGTATAGATCTCGATTTTGGCATCATAAAATAATATTTTAGAGGTGGCTCTCCATGCATGAGATGTGGGGATGAAAAATATTTCATTCTACCCGATCGACGTCTTTTTAAATAAAGGCAATGTTTGATACATTATTATTTTTACTTACAAAGCCAATCATTTATTAATAATCGGCCTGCAAAGTGGCTTATAAGCTGTTGGTCACCCTGCTGTTGGCATTTCTGAAGTATCAGAGATATAAACTTGTAAGGTTCATGCTGATAAATCACGCTAAAAACTTTAATTTAGGAAAATGATTTTGAGCGAAATCGGACAATAACTTTTGAAGTAATTTAAAGAAAGTCTATTAGCGCGTTGATAGTTACGGAACCCTCCTTAGACATGTCCTGATATTCTCTTAGTTAGTTTATTATTTTTTTTATTATGTTTATTAATGTTTTTGGAAATAATTTCTTATTTACTTGCTTTAAACTTTGTTGTTTCGGACTTTTTTAATTAGACATTTATTAAATAATTTTTTGTATTGGTTTAAGTATAGGCTACCTATCTTCTAAATCTATCTTAATCTTAGTTGTAAATCATGACTATTTAATTTAAGAATCTAATTGGAAAGGTTTTGGTAGCAGAAAATGCCTCCGGGTAGCATCAAAGGTTAATGATATCAAACAATGATCCAAGAGATAAAGCCTATTGATATATTTAAAATCTCCAGAACTCGTTACTACTATGAAAGAGATAAGAAAAGGAAGCGGCCACAATTAAGATAAATATCTATATTATCTAAAGTATCCTTAAAATGTTGCATAGATTATACACTGGTTAGCATAATATTATCGCACCGTATATCTTTACAACGATATTTTCGATAAAGGCTGTGTACGCATGGAGATTTTGTTATCGAAATATATACTATGCTAAAATATAGTATAATGTAACTTTTGTATTTTATAATTTTATTTTATTTATACAAATGTACCTACCTCACAAGATTATTTCATTATGTAAAAATTACATCTTGAAAATTTTGGAAAAGAGAACTAAAAATACCTACATGATACGTCGATTTGACAACTTACATGGATTTAAAAGTTTTTTCAATTATAATATTACTATAAATAAATATATAGATACCATTAAACGGCCTGTAAAAATACCTAAAATATTCTAATGTGTTGAAATGTTTTCAACCTTTGTTTTTGTTTTAGAATGTACAGTAAAATTTTCTTCACATAAAAGTTTACCGAGTCTATGTAGATAACACATAAATTGATGACTTTAGCAATTGTATTACTTTAGTGAAATTAACCCAAAGCCGTTCACCAGACCACCAACACCGAACATGCCTATTCGATTAAACCAAGACAGACCCAAATTTATTGGTTCCATTTGTATTGTTTCAATTAGGAATACCGAATTAAATGTACGCCGGAGACGCCCAAATTACTATATATTCGTTAAAATAACTTTCTATTGTGGATCGTTTATTATTTTTACATCAATAAACTAAAGTCCCTTAAGCGATGTAGTTTAATGAACCTCCCATGTGTTTCGGCGACTATCTACTGATAAGCGACATGTAAAAGCCGCCATCTGACTTGAGGCGTCGAATATTTGGATAAATATTGTTGCATATTTTGATTTTATAAAAACCTAGTACGAGTCGGACGCGCGCACGAAGGGTTCCTTACAAATCGGCAAAAATATCACGTTTACTGTGTGAGAGCCCCCCTAAAATATTTATTATATTCTGGTATTAGTACCTATTTGTTGTTATAGCGGCAAACATAAATACATCATCTTGGAAAATTTCAACTGTTTAGCTGTAACGGCCAAAGAGATACAGCCTGGTGGCATACGAACGGACAGACGGACAGACTGACAGACAGCAAAGTCTCAGTAATAGGGTCTTCTTTTTATCCTTTAGGTACGGAACCCTAATACCGACGTCTGTTTTGTCTTTTTCGAGGCAATATAGGTATACCTACATGATCACGATTCTCTTGTGGGTGCCAAGTAGTTGCCAATATTTTATTTTCAGTTCCATAGACCGATGTAGGTATTACATTGTATATTGTGTATAATGATTATTATATTGTATATTGTTGGTAGCTAAATACAGTTACAATAAATTTATTCAAAGCGGGAAATATTTCATACGTAAAGAGCAAAATAATTTCTACATCGCGAGTCACTTAAAATTTTGAAACGAGCCCTACAGCTAACGTAATTGATATAAAATAATTATTTACACAAATCACTTTTCCGTTACAGTGCGTAACTATTGCGAAATTACACCTTTTCCTCGTCAGGTTATTAATAACGGTTTTTGCATATTAGTAACACGCCTATGGGAGCAATTTTATTGAACGTATAAGCAACTAATATTATATTGCATAGATTTAATAATAGTGCGCGATTGAAACGTGAGCTGATATCTTATTTTCTAGATTAGGCAATAAGCAGCGTAGAAAATTATGTTCTGTAGGTATCAAAATATAAGCAAAAAAATTATTTCATGAGCATTCATACCTTTTAGAATTGAGATTTAAGATTTATCAGTGTTCCGAGTAAAAATGTAATAGGTAATTATAATTTATATATTATTCCACAATTGTAAAAATATGACATAAACGGTAAACACTATGATGTGCATGAAATTTACTAGGAATTCAAAAACCAGATAGTAACTTTATAAGTATATATTAATATAAACATCGTATGGGGTCACTGGGTATTTTATAATACTGATTGTTTTCTTTAGATTCCTTAGATCATTAGCTGAGGTCATTGGCCATACTTTGAAGTCTATAATATTACTTAATAACTTACTTCCTATACACAACGGTATGCAATCTCGTAGCAATATAAATAACATTATTGGTATTGAATATTATTATGTTATTTAATTCTCACACATGAAAAATTTTGTTGTAAGATATTTTCTCATTTGCAAGAGTTTGTGAAGCTTTCAATGTATTTTTATAATTTTATCCATATTAATATTGTAAAGCGGAAAGGTTTGTTTGTATGTTTATTTACATTGAATACACTCCAAAAATACTGGACAGATTTTGATGAAATTTGACACACATATAGGGGAAGGGAACGGCCATAGGCTACTTTTTATTGCGGGAATAATAAAAAAAAATAACGAAACTTGTATATTGGAATTTATCAAGCAATATCTATGCTCAAATATCAACGTAAAGTAATAAAGCCGAAAGAAATTTACAATGTAGTTTTTGGTAATAAAGTCATGGAGATCCGTTGTAATTAGTGTGGTAGTGTTAATTAGAACAATTTAGAATATTGTTCTATAGTTAGCTATCAATATTAATGTTCTGGTTTATTCGTATCGAATTCTACGTGGTGTTCCTGTATTGTTCCGTAGATGAAATCTTTCGTCTCGGTTTTAGCTATGTAATATTATATTATTTGGTTGTATTTCTAGAGATAGACGTTGGTATCTCAATTAAAATAACAGTTGGATCTTGTAACAATGACGGAAATGTATGTTTGAAAAAAATCCTTAAAGAAAATTGATTAACATAAATAAAGAATTTTCAGTTAATAATAATAGTTTTTCCAATGTCTTTTGCTCCTTAACATTAAATAGAGAGTGCATGCATAATACTTAATATGTGATGACCAATGTGTCATTGTGAAACACGTTGCTACAGCGTTGTAACTCTTACACCATGGTAATAAAGTGTATTCTCTAATACGCAATTATAATTATTGTCAACATCATTTGATGAGCGACTTGGTCCATGTGTGACGTCACTATAGTAGAAAGTAGTCGCGGCCAGTGGAAACCCACACATGCCATGGATTCAATTGAATCATTCAACCGTTCATTGTATCGACGGCAAAATCTTTTATGTTTATTATTCGAATAGAACCTTGTCCACAGAAGAACATTCTAGAATCTAGATACAAAATATTTTATTTACTTAAATTACGATGTAACTTCATGAATAATAAATGGAACCTAGTGAAAACTGACTAATAAATGTAATTTCTTAAATTGTAGGAAAAAATTCAAAAAGCTAAAAACAAATGTCCAATACTTCACACTCAAACTTTGGACTTTCTGTGTTGAATGAAATTACTAAAAATAATAAGCATGCATTAAAAGCTAAAAAATAAAATTAAAAGCTTAAATTTTTGTCTGCCTGTCTGTCTGTATGAATTTTTGTTCTAGCTTATCTCTAAAATGACTGGAATGATTTTCACGGGACTTTCACTGGCATATATCTGATATTATAAGGCGTGCCTTTTGATTCGAAGTGGTGTGAAAGTATCCTCAGATATGATTTTAATTTATACTAGCTGGTGCCCGCGACTTCGTTTGCGTAGAACTAACGGAAATGGACCCCTATTTTTAAAACGGAACTCTAAGATAAAAACAGCCTAAGTAACCCCTTATAACATCAGATATTTGCCAGTGAAAACCATTCCAGTAGTTTTAGAGGTAAGCCAGAACAAACAAACATACAGACCGACAGGCAGATAAAATTTTACAAAATTATTATTAAATTGTAAGCACCGTTTATACTTTCGTATGCATAAGTGAAAAGCTGTTAATTGAAAATCACAGACACTTCAATTTTTTTTGCATATACCTACTAATATCATACCTACATGTCGATAACAGTTATTTTCAAAAAAAGCTATGCTATTTTCTGACCGTACATTAGAACTCCAGACGAATGAATTTTAATTTAATTTTGATACCTGATTTTGTGCGGCGACGCGAAAGAAGCCACTTCGACCGACAGATGTCAATGGGATGGTGTTTTTTGTTACCCGTGCCAGTAGACATTATATTATATTATATTATATTATTGCTTCAATAAGAATAAAAAACTACTTTTTGGCTACAAGCATTACCGTCACCCAATACGGGCACATTGCTGGATCGAACAGCTTTCCGGTTAGCTACTTCCCTGCGTCTTGGCACCCCCCACGTCGTCCCCCATCGCTGTGTTTGTGGTGCAAATGTGGACACCACGGGCTGTCCTGTCAACGAAGCGCCGGCCGCATCTCCCGACATCACTGTCTGAACGATCTCATCCGTCGGGCTCTTGTCACCACCGGAGTGCCAGCTGTGCTGGAACCCTCTGGTTTGGCGCGCGACGATGGCAAGAGACCAGACGGTATGACCCTGGTCCCTTGGAGAGTGGGACGGGCTCTTGTATGGGACGCTACTTGTGTCGATACACTTGCTCCGTCCCATGTCCAGGGCACCTCGAGTTCTGCAGGTGCGGCCGCCAATCAGGCGGAAAACTGAAAAATATGAGAACCTTAGTGGGGATCTCATATTTGAACCGTTTGGGGTTGAAACCTTAGGTACATGGGGTCTGGGTGCGCACAAACTTTTCGGAGAAATCTCCAAAAAACTCATTGAGGCCACCCGAGACCCCAGAGCCGGCACCTACCTGGCCCAGAGAATAAGTATCGCAATCCAGCGAGGAAACTCTTTGAGCCTTCTAGGTACTCTGCCTGGTGGGGATGACCTGGAGATTTCTTTTTTTTTTTGTAGCATTTTAAGTTTTGGAGTAGTTATTATTTTTTTAGTACTTACCTACTTTTATAGTACAATTGATTTTGTTATCATAACTGATAAAAAACTACTTGTGTCATAGTCCTGTGCTAAGTTTTGCGGAGAACTTAACGTATATTGTTATATGCAGTTATACTCCCTAGTATATAAACTTATTCTGCCTTAATATACATACCTATATTTCTAGATATAATATATCACTTACATGCTATTACGTACCTGTTCCTCAGAACAGTTTTCAAAAAGTAATTCCTAATTAGTTATATGCTAATCGATAAAAACATAAAAATATATATTGTTATGTCTGGAACTTTGCAATTTGGATATTAAAGACTTTTTATTTGAAATATATACAGTTTTTCAAGAAATTTTATCAATAATTATATACGCATAGCTGGGATTTCGTTGATAAAATATTATAAGACGATCTTAGATATTTAATAGGCTTACTAGGAATGTTGTTTGAAAATATTCTGCATGCTTCTATCCAATTAATTACTAATATGCACTAACGATTAATTTCCTATCAATTGTATGTCAAGCAAGTGTTTTCATAGAAATCATTCAAGTAACTGTTCTGAGCACTTTCGCGAAGGCTCGCTTACACGAAGCCTGTGATTTAGAAATAATCTAGAGTCATTGAACTTTCAAATGTTGTTATTAAATGGCTTAACAAATTTTAACTAGAATAATTGTAATAAACATAATGCAAACGATAACTATTTTAGTAGGTCCATTCTAAATAAAATGAAGTAAAAAATTATACGACTATTACTTTAATATTTAAATTGCTATAAGTCAAAAATTTAGTATCTATTTTCTTGTAAACTACGTACTTATATCGTTTATCTTCGAATAGTTAAGTAAAATAAATTCGAAATGTAATATCTTGTTATTATGAACTTCTAATGTGTAATGTTAATTTTCAGGTACAACATACAAGATGTTTAATAGCATCAGTAAAATGGATTCGAGCTACTTTTCGCACATGAAATAGAATCATTCTTCTATGTATAATGTATGAAGGTTTATAATTTATTTTACATTACATAAATTAATATTGTATTTAACGTGATAATGCTTATTGCTCAAGCAATCTTAAATATAAAATCCTTAATTTAATGAAATTTTGTAGGTGTATTCGGTTGGTATGAGCTATTAGCTATGGGGACAGTACAACGTTTATCTGGTACATCTAATATTCTTATAAAAACAAAATACATACTCTATCGACATATCTAACTTGCGCCAGTGACTTACGTAGTGACGTACGTACAAGTAGCTATCACATGTAAACGCTACATCGCCACTTCCCCTGTTACAAAACACTAAACAAGATTTTTCTGAACAAAACTCGTCAACTCACATTCTTACCGTGACTCATAATCGCTGGCAAATCCTTTTCTTACGAAACATAAAAACTGCAAGTGTAGCAACTCGGTCTAAATAGTCTAGAATTCCAGATTTAAAGGTCTCGTGTCAGTTACAAAACTAATTACTCTACAATGTTACATTATTCAACATAATACTTTTTATATAAGTACATACTTTTTATAAAGCTGCTTTCTATGTAGCTATATTTATTACTTATTAATTAAGATGTGTAGACTCCAAAAATATTATGTAATGGATATCAAAGATAATAAGAATCAATCTTCGCCAGTAATCTGACAGAAATACGAGATGACATAGTAAATTTTGGTACTGTCATAAAACGACTATATCGCGCTGATGATGCTACACGGCTTCTTGACAAGCATGTAAGTAACAAACACCGAAGATTGCCATATCATTGATATGACGCGCACTTTGTAATGCCTGTCACAGAGTAAATGTGATTTACATCGAAACGGAAGTCGAAGTGTATAGATGATGTATAAGCTTATTCCGTATTGCCTACCAGTACTTGCCGTTGGCCATTACCTTGAAAGAAGAATATAACTCCCCACACCGATTTCGGTGACGGTGGCCAGTTTCATTGAAACCAGGCCAGTTACGCAGGAGTAATGTTATAGTGCCCAAGTGTGTGCGCAGTATACAAGGGCATTATCCATTCCTTTACTCTCATAACCTAGTGGGACTGATAACCGACACGACTGGCGAGAGATCAGGCGCAGGTCCGACTTTTTACATCCCCATCCGACGCATGGATCATCTTTCTTGTCGGACAATCAGGTGATCACCCTGCATTGTCCTAACCAAACTTGGAAACAATATTTTTTGTTGTTCCAACGCGGGAATCGAACCCACGACCTCCGAGTCGAGAGCCAAGCTCTAACCACTACAACGGAGGCTGGAGGGAGAAGAATACACATGGAAGCTTAAGTTGTCGTAATTCAATAGGTTTTTGTACTTTGGTTGAAATTTTGGTTGTAAGGTAAAATAAAAGGACTTTATTACAATGTAAGTGATATCTTATATTAATAGCATTACAAATGTCACAATTTGTATACGGAAAGCAAATTCAACAAAAATAATTAACACGTAGAAAACTTTTGGATGCGACTAACTAGCTATTAAACATCTCTTTCTTACCCATTATTTTGTCTAATATATGTCTCCTCCTGCTAATAGATATTTATGGTATATATAGTTATTAATCTGAGGTAATTACCATAATGTAGCACATTCAAGCTGATGTCATTACTGGCTAGGTATATGGTAGGCAATATGGAATACAGCAACAGTATACAAAAAGTTATGCATATTTGTTTTCCTGCTTTAATTTACAGTGAACGTATTGAACACGTATTTACGTAATTTAAAAAAAATAACCGGCCAAGTGCGAGTCAGACTCGCGCACGTAGAGTTCCGTACAAAACGGAAAAAACCCGTTTGTTATATGGAAGCTATTTTTAATTAATTTTATTCTGTTTTTAGTATTTGTTGTTATAGCGGCAACATAAATACATCATATGTGAAAATTTCAGCTGTCCAGTTATCACGGTTAAGGAGATATGGCCCGGTGACAGACAGACGGACGGACAGACAGACAGACATAAAATTCTCAGTGATAGGGTTCCGTTTTTACCCTTTGGGTAAAGAACCCTACAAATAGGTATTGTGATTAGAACTTTTTACAAAAGAAGAGAAGTAAAACTTTTGTTTAGTCTGACTATACATAATTATAATAAAATCGTATCTGGTCGCTGTCTGTACATGGAAGATATATAAGAAAAACTATTACAGGGGCTTTATGAACGATATAGAACCCAAAACAATGATTTTTAGAATTTTTTTCTGTTTGTATAACTTAGATGAATTTGTACAATGGATCTACACATGAAACATACGAGCGGCGAAAATTGACCGTTTATCCTCAAACACCCAAACTTAAATCCAAAAAGAAAACATCGAACACTCGGTTGTAAAGTGTTAATTATTAAAAATAATAATTTAATCAATTTGCAACGGTCAACAATTCGGAATAATCAGCAGCATGTAGCTAAAGGAATTTCCATGAAATTACGAGAATCGAATCGTTGAGTTTTGAGGTACCTATATGTTGATAGGTTATCAACAAACTAAATGGTGCCAGCGGCTTCGCGTGGGCAAAAAGAAAATCCCCCGAGAAACATACATTTCCCCGCCATAAAAAGTAGTCAATGTCCTTCCCCGTGGTTTACACTATATCCGTACAAATTTCATCAAAATTGTCCGTCCCAGTGGGTAGTTTCTGAGCCTATACAATACAAACAAACAAACATATATTTCCTCTTTATAATATTATTGTATAGATATAGATGTATGGATCAGCGTTATTTTACATTAGCAAAAGGAACTTTATAATTTAATATTGTGCTATGTAATATTATAAATACGATAGTTTTATATCTATCTTATACTTTAAACGAGACAATCTTGTATATATATATAATCGTAATCTCGGCAATGGCTGCAAGTATTTACATCAAATTTAGTATGCAAGGAGTTTTGGGGGGAGAATAATCGGTCTAGCTGGATTTTATCCCTGAGAAACTGCGCATTTTAAAGTTATGTATGTTTTTTCTTATGTCGTGCGACTATATATATAAAAGAAAGTTGTGTTAGTTATACTATTTATAACTCAAGAACGGCAGGACCGATTTGGCTGAAAATTGGTGGGGAGGTAGCTTAGAACCAGGATATAGGATACTTAAGTGCCCCACCGAGTCTGTCTGTCTGTATGTTCGCGATAATGTCAAAAACTACTGAAATTATTTTCAAACCGTTTACATTTACCGACAGAGCAGTTTCTTAGGAAGGTTTAGAACGAAAATAATTTGTTAAGATTTTGTGGAAATTGTTTAATTTATGACGGTAATTATTGAAGGTGCCGGAAAAAATGAAGCCGTCTGGGAACTTTTAACGAAGACGCTGCCTAACCTGGGTTAGGTTAGGCAGCGTTGGAGATAAATAACAAAACAATGTATGGTGGGATTGTTTCTCTTTACAGATCTACAAAAAATTCAGCGATGGCATAGTTATATCTATCTTTTAAGGATAAGTTACTATACACATCCTAAGTTTTGAAAAATGATCACAAATAATGTGGTATTTTCAGAATCTATTTAGACGGATACAATTTAATTAGCCTTATCTAGGACATTGTATCTAGGAGATATCTTAAAATTAAAAAGTACACATGAAAATTTAGTATAAAGTATATATTTTTACTCTGTGCTATTACTATATGATATTGCAGGTATATTTGCTAAAGAAGTTTTTTGCGACGAACACTCTCCCACGCGGGCGAAGCTGCGGGCAAAAGCTAGTATATCAATAATTTCGACTGTGCAATGCCAATCTTAGCGTTGTTCGGATATTCGGAATGTGGTGGGTTCGAACCCCAGTGAAATATTTTTGTGTTTCTTTTATTTTTATCCACTAGAGCTCCGAGCAAAGCTCGGATACCTAGGTACTCTTACTAATACAAGCTGTAAAAATGTGAAAGTTTGTAAGTGGACATTTTTGTAACTGTTTCACGTTTCATCTAAACTTTGAATAAAATTTGGCATACAATATTTAACTTCGATTTACACATAAATTAATATTTATCCTGGTTCAGACTGCGGCTCTCGCGGGATAGACGTATTTTTGATACGTGTACGAAGTCACGGCACATAGTAGAAACACAATAATATATAGTTACTTACAGAGGAACGGTTTCATAAAACGATCCAAATCTATCCAAATTTGAAAATAATTTTTAATTTTCCCCTTTAACGCACCCCCCCCCCCTGATTTTTTCACACAGTCGTGGATACACCGTATGTTTACAGTAGTGAAAAAAAAAATCGATAGCTAAGTATATAGCTGTTTATCTGTTCCTCTTTAATCTGTGGTCACGGGCAGTTTTTACTACGGGCACTAATTTATTTATTTCATATTTGAATCTTTAATAATAATAATACTATCTAGGGACGCTTTCACACCACGTCAATCTGGTCCCGTGGTGAGTCCCCGAAGAACTTGTGTTACGGGTGCCAGACAACGGAAATATAAGTAGGTATTTAATAATTTTATACCATTCATATATGTAAGATTTTTATTATATTATAGACATATTTAATACACATTCCTTGACCCAGGAACACAGAAAACTTTTGTGTTCCTTCGGCGGGATTCGAACCCGCGACCTCCGGCTTGGGCGCCGACGTGCTAACCCCTAAACCACAGAGGTCCTCAAATTTATCGAGATTACAACAGTTATTCCTGACCATAATATTATGTGCGTCATAGCATCGCGATCTGAAGCTCTTCTAAGGTTCTATAATTAACCGACAAAATAGCTTAATCATTGGTGTCATAAATTGTGAAGTTTATAGTTCTACCCCCTTACTAATAAAAATATTTACACAACGGATAACCTAAACAACGTTGCTGTCTTTGTCTGATGCGTTGGACATGTCACATGATAGAAGAAGATTAGAACGTTGTTTAGGTTATCCGTTCACGGGTACAATTCATACTACACTACTACTACTACACTGATAAGAATGTATTTTTGAAAGCTAGGTTTTTAATGACATGATATAATAGTATTGATGATACATAATATTTTTATGTTCAGATTCAAATTTCAAAATTATTATTATTTTTAACATATTTTATTTAAAATAAACCTACGTAATATTGTAAATATATAAACATAATATATTACATAATAAGAAGTAGCTGATAATATACTATTATATTAGTTACAGGTATGGTTATCGATTGTTAAATAAATCATTATTTTAAAGGCCTTTCAAAGCAACTATAAGCGAGACGGTGTTATTTACAATAAACATATTTTATTGTATGCGACATGAATTACGCATGAAGTACGTCATTCCGCATGGTTGATTATATACACAACAAAAACACTCAAACATTATACTCCAGTGATTTTCGGTTGTATCTACGAAAAAATTCCTAGTGAGCTGAATCTATACTAAAATCCCGTAATAAAGGTGTATACAAAAATTCAGCTCACTAGGAATTTTTCCGCAGATTGGGGTTTAAAATGCCTAAAATTACTGGACTATTACTTATGTTAGGTAAAATTCTCTCACTTAAACGTCTTTCACCTAAATGTTTGTGCAACCTTCACGAATTCCAATACAAAACTCATTGATTCATATCGATAATAATCCATCGATTTATAACGGCATGGGCAGCTAATCGAATTTATAATGAGACTTATCAGCTACCTAATAGCTGATAAGTCTCATATAGAGTTATTTTATGACCTGTTTACTGCTAATTGTAGATAAATTATTACATACAAGCATAAATTAAATTATAATTTTGTTGTATCGTGTTATTATTAAATGAGAATTATCAATTTTGTATGTGTAATGACTTAGGTGTTAAGTTTAAAGTTCACATATTATTATTAAAGATCTTTAACAGCTTTTTTAAACGTGGGAAAGCCTAACTATACATTTATATTCTGCACAAATAGACCGGCTAAATACCACGGCCTCACAGAAAACCAAACGATGCTTGCGTTGTGTTTCGCGGAGTGAGTGAGGCTACCGTATGCCAAAGGGGGGTTGAGACTTTAAGGAACGCAAGTACGCAACATGAGAGTATCATTGGGCGGCGGTAATCGCTTACCACCAGGCGATATGTCTGCTATTTCATGATCCATTTCATACAAAAAAAAAAAACAAGGAGGAAAATATAACGCTACGTAAGTTAAGGCCTTAATTAACGAAGCGGTTTTTTCACCGTCGTAGTCTACGATATGGTACATCTGGGCAGGTTGCCTGCGTATTATGTCTTCCTTACTCCGAAGACTGCACAGGGGCAAAATGCAACATGAGAACGATAACGAAGTTCATAAAGAATAAAATTCATGGGAGTAAACACGTGATTAAGAGTCAATTCACAACGAAACGGCAGCGGAGCGGCCAGTAGCATAACTGCCATATAAATGAAACTTTTTCTTCATTACTATAGAACACAGTTTCGCTCGAGATAACCACCGCCGCTTACGGCCGCTGACGGTCGCTTGGGGCTTTCCAAACCGATAATAGTATTAAAGTAATGAATATAAAATTATATAACAGAGATGATGCTGGCCGCTCCGCTGCCGGTGTGAATTGACATTTACCGACCAAAAATGTCAATCACATGCATTTTTGATTCATAAACTTTTTTAAGAAATAGAATTAAATAAGGATTGTTGACTAAAACCCCACATTTGTTTTTATCATCCTAAACGGGTATACCGTTCTACGCGAAGATTCAGGAGTTGTCCGACTGATTGTTAAAAAACATTGTCCTTCTTCTGTTCAAATTCCATTTTGACGGTGGACAAGTTGTTCAATGCGACGTCCATTGGAATAATATAATGGTACATCAATGCTAGAAACATTGCTGAATGGCATTGGAAGAAGTCCTCTGGTGTGACCGACCACGTCGACCGGTCCCCGCTCTCCGCCCGCGCCTAGCGCATGCAAATTCCGGAATAAAGTAGGTTAACGATGTTCATTTGATCAACATTTCAAACATGATTTACAAATAGCTTTTTCCCGCGACTCCGCCCGCGTAAATATAGTATCCCACGGGAACACAGTACTTTTTCAGAAGTAGCCTATTATAATTATGTTTATCGAGAGCGTTTGACGAGTCGCCACTATCGAATGCACGCGGTATTGTCTTGTATTGCGGTAGCGTGCGACGGCTGAATTATTTTTACGAAATGGACCAGGTATGGAGCAGACAGATCGCCTGAAGCTATTACCACCGTCACAACAGAGGAGTTAGACTTGTGACTTCCCTGATGTTACGCTCTTGCGTTCCTGGGTCTTTAGTGCATTCAATAATTTCGACGCCGAAGTTCGAAAACAAAATGTATGGGTTTGACATAAGGCTTTGCAAGCGACATGTCACTTAGCGATGACTTATGTCAAATCCCATACATTTTTGATTTCGAACTTAGCCGTCGAAATTCTCGAATGCATCTTGACTAAAGGTCCAGGGTATCAGGTCCTTAAAATCCCCAACCCCTCGGGCCATCGGTTACCTCACTCACTCGGCGAACCACAATGCAAGCATTATTTCACGCCGGTTTTCTGTGAGTCCATGGTATTTATCCGGTCCAGCCGAAGCATAGCTCCCTCACGCCAAAAATAGCATTCAGTAGCCCGATTTCGCCTAGCCTCAGGGCGTTTGTGCACTTCAAGGATTTTACCGTTTAGCACTTCGATATTTTGCTTATAACGCTCTATGCATATAATAATACTAGCTGCTGCCCGCGGCTCCGCCCGCGTAAATACACTATCCCACGGGAACATTACTTTTTCGGGATAAAAAATATCCTATTTCTTAATCCAGATCTTAAACTATTACGTAGTTTTTGCCTGAAAGAGAAACATCCATCCATCCATCCATCCATCCATCCATCCATCATCCATCTTCACAGACTTTCACATGTTTAATATTAGTAGGAAGAGCGTTATAAATGGAAAACTGGATGATTGACGGGTAAATGTAGTTTAATGCACAAGCGCCCTTACACTATATAGTAGGTGATGGTCACATCATCTTCTGTAGCTACACTTACCAGAATACTTTACATACAACCAATTCCATCAACATTAGAACTGCAACTGATAATAACCATTTAGTTATTTTGAGGGCAATTGGGCTTCAATAAATTATTGTTACTAGACTTGTGCTATTAAGGGTTTGTTCGTGAAGGTCGTTTGAAAACAGCTTCTTCGAATTTTAATGAGAAAATATCGCCTCTAACCCGTGTGACCACCACACTAATAACATAGTATATGTCCAACTTCCTGTATTCAATATTCACTATAGAAAGCGCTATAGTTTCTCTTTTTATTATATTTATATAACTCAATGTATGGTGAGAAATAAAAAATAGACAGCCCTACGAACCATGAAATGTTAGACATAGATACCATGACGATAATGTAAAGAGTCTGCTTTCGGGTGTCTTATTAATCTCAGTATTGGTGAAATAGGCTGTTAATAATTTTTTTTATTAATAGCCTATTTTACCCGGGCTATTATTACGAATAATATATTAACTCCTAACATTTATTAAAATCGGACCAGTACGCTGCGGTTAAACAAACATACATACATAGTACATACTTTAATCATTACTCTTCCTTTTGGCTTTTGGCCGCAGTGGGTTAATAAAAATAAAACAATAGACGTGTGCCAATTGGAATTTTGCCTTGTGTGGAATATCACATTTTTTTTAAATTAAATTTTAAAATTGTTGATTAAAGATAACATAAATCTAAAAGAAATGGGTATTTAGATTGACGAGATTAAAAATTATAAGCAAATAAAAAATATTGCCAATCTCTTTTTCGCAAAACGATTTGTTACGTCAAAAGTTGCACCCGCCATACATTTTGTAATGACAAATGTATGGCGGGTGCAACTCGTGACGTCACAGGCCGATATATCGCTCTCTTACATATTGTAAATTTCAATTGTTTGTGTCTTCGTTATTTTTAACATAATATACGAAAATGAGTTCTAGATAGTTTATTAACATATTGTCTGTCATCGAATAGACGAAAAAAATTTTTTTAATCAACATGGCTATTAGGCGTTATGTTCTGTTCTACTTATCTTGTACTGTTCTAAAACCCTCTACGCCTTTTTTAGGGTTCCGTACGCAAAGGGTAAAAACGGGACCTTATTACTGAGACTTCGCTGTCTTCGTCTGTCTGTCCGTCCGTCTGTATCACCAGGCTGTATCTCCATAACCGACATAGCTGGATAGTTGAAATTATCACAGATTATGTATTTCTGTTGCCGCTGTAACAACAAACACTAAAAATAGAATAAAATAAATATTTAAGGACACCAAATAACGAACGTGATTTTTCTGCCGGGTTGCAAACTTAAATTGCTTGTATCTCTATTATTTTTAAGATTTAAAGAGATTATTTTTCATTAACATGTTGTGTAATATTAAATAGACAGTAAAAAATACGTGTGGCACTCGGGGACTGCCGCGGTAATACTATTGCATAGTAAGTCTACACGCATACGTCTAGTCGCACGCACACAAACACCGTGCCGAAGTCTGCTGAACTGAAACGACGTTAGACGATGCACGGCTTTCAACGCCGCACCGCTGTGCCGGTCGGAGTGGGGGGTGTTAGGTTTATTTTCGTTACGGAATTTCTTGATTCGATCAAGGAATTTTGAACCGCATTGTTACCTGCGATGAAAAATGGATTCTTTTTGATAACCGCAAGCGCTCAGCAAGTTGGTTGGATCCTGGTTCAGCACCTAAACAATGCCCTAAACGAAAACTTACTCCTAGAAAAGTGGTGGTCACTGTTAGATGGTCTAGCGCCGGTGTGATGCATCACAGCTTCTTACCAAACGGGGTGAGCATTACTGCAGATGTGTACTGTGAAGTACTGAACACAATGATGGAGAAGCTGGCACATCTCCAACCAGCATTGGTCAATCGCTCGTCTCCGCTGCTCCTGTACGACAATGCGCGACCTCATTCTGCACACGGTCTCCAAGTTGCAACAGGGGCGTGCGCTCCATATAGGCAGAAATGCAGTGCTTTACTTGTCATTCACAGATATTTTAATAAAACGTTCGTACGTTTTAGATGACTTTAATAATTAATTAATAGTAAATAAATAAATTAACAAAATATAATAACTTAAAAACGCCTAATATTTTATAAATAGCAACTAATGTCGATAAGTTCTGCAGGACAAATCATCTCATGTATGTGTAATTTTCATACTTCGCAAACGCACACACCCATGAACATCGACAAGTCATGCGGCGGCAGATGGCCGAACCGAGAGCCGAGCCGAGAGCTTCGGTTCGGCTATCCGATCGCTTCCGAAAACCGCCGAACTGGCTTGTCGGAAATTATTCGATGCCTATAATCCGAGTAAAAACAATAAGACTCGAATCTAATGAATCATGTATGCACACATTACGCTTTTTTTTTAGTAAGGTTTTATTTGTTTAAAAAGAAGAAACGTTTTGTGTTTCGCGGGGGCCATATTGCATATTTCATGTGATAAGCATTGTTTACAATTTAATTGCTCCAGTTTATTTATAGTTTTCTTAAAAGATTTTTCATTTTAACATTTGAAAGTGTGTACATTTAACAGTTTATTACTGAGTTTCTATAATAATTGTAGTGATTTGCTTTTACTAGCGAGTTAGTTTAATTTTTTAAAATGTTATTTGACTGTGAGGTTTGTGTTGAAAATGTGTGTTTATTAAAAATTAAAAATAACAAGTTCTCACAATTGTCATTCAGTGAAAATATTCAAATTCTATCTAAAGGTAGGTGTGTACCCGAGTTACACCAATTAAACCAGCAAAAAAATAATGTAACTCGAAAATTTCATGTTAATAGTTATGAAACGTATAACTTGCTGTGTGGCTGTGTACACACGATTAAATTATAATGTTTTCCTTGCATATTATTTAATAATTTACATCGGGATATAGTAATCTCAAGTAACCGGAACCTTGAATATGTGAAAATTGAAGCTGACTGACTGGTGAGTAGTTATAATATTTTAAAATATGCTTATTATTTTACTTATTAGAATTTCTTCCGCCGCGACGATCGATCGCTGTTTTGTCTGCGTTGCCGTAGAAGATGTACATGAATAGTAGTACATATAAGAGTTGCTCTGTTGGCATGGTTTCGACTTAGAGATCCATCGCTTGGCTGTAGCTATGCTAAAAATCTATAAACGAAAAAGTTTTTGTGACCGAGTACTTCGCCGCATACCCTGCGTCATAATCCTGTGCACGCCACTGAGTTGCATGAACTGGGGTTGGAAGCTCTCCGTCATCCGCCCTACTCACCAGACCTTGCGCCTACAGACTACTACTTTTTCCAGAATTTGGATAACTTCTTGGCGGGAAAAAAATTCAATACCCGAGAGGCAGTACAAAATGCCTTTGAAGAATTTGTTGCCCGGGAGGCAACAAATTCTGCTGTTCTGATTTTTTGTTCTGATTCTGCTGTTTCCAGCTGATTTCTTTAAGAAGGGCATCAATAAACTGCCACTGCGTTGGCAAAGATGCATTGATTGCATGGGTGATTATTTCGATTAATACAAATAAAAAATAAATGAAAAAAAATCGTTTAAATTTTTTCATACAAAACGGCAATTTCATAGGTAAAGACCTAACAATAACTAGCTTTTCCCACGAAACCACTGTATTATTTCGCGATAAAAAGTCTGTAGTAAAATCCGTATTTGCATGAAAGAGTCTACTAACATCCATCCATCCATCCTCACAAATTTTTGATATTTATAATAGTATAGTAGGATTAGCTGTAATGCATATAAACTACGAAGACAAAATCAAAATATAATATGTAAGAGCTTCTCTTCGGCAAAAGACAGGCATGCGTTCGTTATTTGGAACAACTTAACTAATTAAGACAGTTAACTCAACCCTTGCTCTTAATATTTTTTTAAATAGGTACTCATTTCTATTAAATACTATTAATCAAGTTGACTTCATAATAAAACATTATGATTGTCTAATTTATATTGACAAAAGACCTCCCTGGTGGTATAGGTAAAGTCTAAACTAAAGACAGGTGCGTTAGCTTTTTAATTTATTAATACTCAATAGGGTTAAGTATTAATTATAATATTTTGGTAATTAAACTCGCTCTAAATTAATTAGAAAAAAATAAATAGAACTATCAAGATTAAGTTACGGCTGATAAGCATTAGCCGACCTTTATGGCTCAGTGGTTAGCGCGTTTTTGCTCAAGCCGGTCGCGGGTTCGAATCCCGCCATGGAACAAAATAAATCCGCGTTCCTGGTCGTCATACATATTGTGTATTAAATATGTATTATTGTGTTATTATAATAATCTTAAGTGTACGTATAGTATAAAAGTATTAATATATTTCCGTTATCCGGTACCCGTAACACAAGTTCTTAGAGAACTTACCACGGGATCAGATTGACGTGGTGTGAAAGTGTGTGTGTGTCTAATGTCTATACAAAAGGATTAAGTTTACCGTATGTTAAATATTAAATAACATATGGACGGTATCAGGTAGGTATGTTAGATATTTCATATGCATGAAAAAAATGATTTTACAAACCTACCATACCATACCATCCATAGGTAAGTAATAATATAGAATAACCCCCTTACTAATAAAAATATTTACACAACGGATAACATAAACAACGTTGCTATCTTTTTCTATCATGTGACATTTCCAACGCATCAGACAAAGACAGCAATGGTTGTTTAAGTTATCCGTCTTGCAAATAGTTTTATTAGTATGGGGTATGACTTTGTACTTTTACTTTGTACTTTATGTAGTGTTACTTACATTTTATGTACTTAAAATACAAATTGGATTCAGACGTAAACGCCTAGCTAGCACTGCGTTCTTAAGCCTACATGATTTTTTGTTAGTGCATAATATAATATTGTACTTTGTTTCTTATCAATAAATAAATTAAAAATTGAAAAAAATAAGAAAAACTTACTCTATATTAATCTTACTTAGTAGTAAAGCAACCATAATGTAACCGTATTTAGGCATGAAACAGATCTGACAATATCTATGAGACTAGTGTATTCAAAATCTAACACAATTTTTGCCTTACCTGGAATATACCAGGTTAATGGTAAAAACGGATATCCGTTAAGCATACAATGTTCAATAAACATGCATGCAGAGCAGTAATCAGTTGCAAAAAAATTACAGTACAAAAACAAAAAAATGACGCCTGATAATACATAAACGCAGTATTTACGTCAACTGCTGTGACGTCACTTGTGTATAATTTTTAGTGTAGAGCTTTTTTAATTGTCTCCGACGATCTCACTTTTGTGATGACCGTACTTCGTCAACGGGTGATCGTAGATATGTCATTGTAAATACAATATTTCCTTGCTTATTTTGTACTTTTCGTAAAGCCAATAAAAAGCTATGTATGTTTTTACAGATTTACAGATACAGATACATGAGTTTGCCTCTCAACCACGCTGGTAAACTGTTGTAACTGAATCAAAGCGTATAATCGGAGAACAATCAAGTAGCCGACCTGTCGCTTGACCACTTATCATAAATCCCAATCAAGATAAACGACATTTAAACTTTTAATGGCTTTTGAAACATACTTTTGAAATTTCGGCTGAATGCTTTTGTCACCGAGTCAATTAATTCAAAACTAAAAGGAAACTTTAATTATACAATAAAAGAAAATATTTATTGTCTGTATAAAACTCCGAATAGCCTTTATAATTAGATATGTGATTGTAATTTTATGCGTGTCGTTCGTTTTATTTAGCGACTTGGATTTTTTGTTAATTGCGTACGTGTAACGGTTTACGCTTTTGTCAGCAATGAATATATTATCATTTTATTGGTACAAAACTGGTAATTACAGGTTAGGTAATATATTTACCTAAACGGGAAATAACTTTAAATAACCTAATGTTTCGTTCGTAAATTTTAAATAAATTTTTGTACAGTATAGCTTGTGTAGGCTTATGTCCCTTTAGCTTCCGTGACGTGACAACAAGATGAACGTAAATTTTATTCAACAATCAACACATGACTTTCATACATCTTATTTGATCGCACTCACTCAATACACCAAATATACCTAAAAGTACTAATAATTCTTACTATTATCACAGATTAAAGAGGAACAGATAAACAGCTGCATAGTAAGTTCGCGATTTTATTGCATTTGATCGTATAGTAGGCAAAATTTGAATCAATTTAGAGCATATATGAAAACTGTTCCTCAGCACATATATACTTTAACTCTGTGCTATTACCATACTTATATTTTAACATTGTATCTCATTCGGTATACAAAGATCTCGTACCCTTAGTTATAGATGTGCCAGCGGTGACGCAACTGAACTTTTGTCAGCGAGCAAACACGCTGGGCAAACACTTACTGGCAGCCGCCATTGTGTGTATTGCCATAGAGTTTCACCACGCCACAATCGATACAGAAAATATTTTCGATAGGTCGAGTGGACGCTTGAGTTACTAATAATTTCTATTTAAATAACTGAGATTTTGGTAACGGTTTTTGTGAATTGTGCGGTGAAAATGCCAAAGTACTTACTTTTAAAATTATATTTTTTCATTGTTTAGTATCAAAATGTTGGCTACAATGTACAACATTAATACTGTTTGCAACTTTTTTAAATTATTCCTATGTCATTATTTAACAGTTTTTGAAAAGAAACGATTTTAAAATATTTAAGCCCCGGGGTATGAAAATCTATGGGAGTAAAATCGAATTCACGATGTCTGACGGTCACACGGTACGATACCACACTTTTAAGTTCTCCGTTCAATATCAGAAAATATGAGAAAATGTGACAATCTTCAAAAAGTAAACAAATCAAAAAAACAAAGAATTTTTGATTTGTTTACTTACTGTTCTGCTGATTTGTGCGCTTACTATCTTTGCATTGCACACCAAATTTTACTTTTTAGAGTCAACTCCAGTCGAGCGTCGGAGTCGAGACTTTTTTTTAATTTATAAGTAATATTATAAGTATATTACAAAAATAATATCAACATACATACCTCGATTAATAATGTCACGGAACTCCGTCTCACATGACACATCCAAACCCATAATGTGAAACGAAAATTAAAAACCTAATTTTACGCACTTTGGGTGTAATATCAAATGTCTAACAGTGGGGGGCGTCTCGACAGCTACTATTAAAATGATAGATACCTTGATATTGGATTTTGAAATATCTGGCATATCTATAATTTACACATCTCTAACGGTCAGTATACTTAAGCTTTGTCTGCCCACTCTTGAGGCACAAAGGCGTGATGTCATAGAAGCGTGTACCGCGTACACATGTTACAGAATTCGCCCGGATGTAGAAATACTGGATGAGACGTTAGCTTTTGCGCTACGAAAAATGTTTAAATGAAGCGTATAGACCAATTACTTTTTTATTAAGTATTACGAGTAGTAGCACCTGTATGTATTTTGTAGACTGTAACCACTCTGTACTCTAGCGCAGATTAAAGAGTAACAGATAAACAGCTACACAGTTAGCTTTCGATTTGATTGCACTACTACAATCATACGTTGTGACCACGATTGTGTGGAAAAATTGTGGGCCGTTGAAGGGGACGTCAAATTTTTCAAATTTGTATCGATTTGGATCGGTCTATGAAAGCCGTTTCTCTCTACGCAAGTATATAATATTTTCTACTCTGTGACTCTAGTGCCTAACAATAGTGCCTAACAACAATAATATGAAATCCTTATTAATATTAAATAATAACAAATTTTCAAAAATGATAAAAGGCAATAACAAAATGATTTCACAACATTCACTCAATAAATTTAATACAATATAACAAATTTAATAAATATTTTATTATCTATTTTACATATTTACTAAGCTTGTATTAATTAATTATAACGTTATGGTGATCAAATACAGAGGAGCTTAAACTTATAAATGTAAATTAGCTATTTTCATATGCAGCTGATTACGAATCTATTTTTTGCCACTTGTTTTCGGCCCAGCTGACAATAAATTTGGTACACAAATTAAAAATCAACATAAATTTTAACATAATTGTACTAATAAATACAATATAAACAGAAAATCTTATTTAAACACAACTGTTTTACACAGATAAAAAACATTTCATTAATACGATGCTCATAAAATCAACTAGAAAATTCTTGGCTACTGTGATAACATATTTAGATTTGTCTTAAAAAATGAATATTCAACAACATGATTTTGCATAATATTTAAATATTATTTTTGCAATAATAATGGCCAACTTGTTAATGTCAGCTACAGTAGACATTTTTATAGTAACTTACTGTATAAGTAAGAGTTAACTAACTTATACAGTATCTCGCTCTCCGTATTCGGCGTGCGGTTATCGCCCTTGAATTATTTTGTCATCATTACTACTTAATCCATATTATTCCTCTTATAATAATTTAAATGTGGATATTTGCAATAAATGGTCCAATAATAAATATAATTTTGTATAAAATCTTTAACCCAACGTATTATGTGAATTTTTAACGCTGTATTGTGAGCCTTATTGCGAATCTATTGTGACCTAATATTGTAAATCGGGTAAGTAGTTTAGGCGCTACGGTGGAACAAACATCCATACATACATAGACTGTCAAAATTCCTTGCCTTTTCTTTCGAGTTCGCCGTAGTCGGGTAAAAAGTAACAATGTCGCTCATGTTTTTTGCTACAAGCTACGTTTATTTTAAGGCCACATCCAGTATCCACAGGTCTGCGATACCACACAAGTGTAAAGAGCAATTGTGTCGTAAAATCAATGTTTAGCGCGGAGCGAGGCCCGGTGACAATGTCCATGTTTACGCGCGTCCGGCCCGGATTTAAGTGAGAACTATTTAAGGCTTGGATTTACACTATTTACGATTTTCGCCTTTTGCATTTGCCCGTTTCGCGCGTCTCCTATTGATTTTATAACAGTAAGATTCTTGTAGTTGTTACATGTTTAGAATATTGTGATTTTAGTTTTCGTATATAAACTATAAATACTTTTGAACACGCTGTCATCATAAAGTAAACCGCTTTTTTATTATTTGAGTCAGTTAGTCACTACAGCTTTGTTGGCATTTCGTTGGAGATATATTTTATGGTACTTACTTCAACACTGTGATTTTGGTTTACCCACCCAACTGCTATGATTGTAAAATAGATTGTAATCTACTTTCTTCCACAATTAAACTATACTAAAACCATTGTAGTAACGACTACAAAACAAGAAGGTAAAATCTGAGAATTGTAATTACAATTTATATCCATGGAAAATCAAAAACTATTCATAAAATAGATTCGATCTCATAAAAACTTGCAACGAACAGACACACAGCGGTCTCTTTTGTGTTGATTGCGAATTAGAATGCGATACCGGAACGACGTATATGGCTTATTTCCTTTATTTATAATATAAATAATTCCTTAAAAACCTTTTAGAATTAATTGAAGCTAAATTTGATTAGTTTCACTAAAACGGTGAAGAATTTGGTGTATCTACACTCACGTAACTAAATGACGAACTTTTCGAAAGCAAAACGTAAACTGTTGAATCTTTTTAACTAACCTCACAAAAAGGAGGTTGTCGTTATGACCTGTTTTTTGACTTAAATATGTTTGACCGTGATATTCAAAATGACAGGTCCTATATGGTTGGGTTGGTTATCCTAACTTTACATATGGAACGCTATTATAAACTATACAAATAAATACAATTGTTTGTAATTTCAAATTACCAATATTTCACTACATTCATAATATGATAGTATATCATACGATACCAAAAAATCAAAAAATCTATTAAAAAATTTTTGTCTGTCTGTCCCTCTGTCGGTTTGTTTCGATTAATCTCTGAAACGGCCGGACCGATTTTTACCGGACCTTTACTGGCAGATAGCTGATGTTATAAGGATTGACTTAGGCTAATTTTATGTTAGGGTTCCGATTAAAAAATATCAGGTTCGGTTACCAGCTTATTACACCAGCTAGTAAGGTAATATAATTGTATGGTACAATGTCCATAAAATTAGTAGAGGCACATGAAATTCAACATGTTACGATAAGTATCAAGAAAGTAAAATATTATATTCAATAGTGCAGGAAGCAATAGTGGTTGCCGGTTACCCGACTTGTAAAGTATAATGAATTTCTATACCAGCTGTATAGAAATATTTCACACAGTAAATTATATGAGATTATATCACTTGTCATCTGGTAACAGTTAAGCTTTTTCTCGTGAAAATCGATAATGATAGATCATCGATCGATATCGGTCGATATCGATAGATAACGAATCTTATCGTGCTGTCCACGGAACAGAGAATAAGTTAAAGTGCGAAGTAGGCGTGCCACGACTAAGCGTTCTTACGCGTACTTTTTCTCATATTTTCATATTTCGATATTTTATTTTATTTATTTTATTCATTCATGATTTGTCAAATTTCATTTCACTTAGAATACAACAAGCTGCAAGTACTTTTCGCAGTATAATAAAACAAACTTTATCCATTGGTCTGATAGTATATTTTCAAAGAACCATGCAAAAATACCGTATGGGCAGATCCCATCCCATCCCATCCCCCAACAGATTTCAAACCTGTCTCAGGTCATAGCTCTTGCCACGCTGATAATTATTTAGTTTGGTGACATTTGCCTCAGGAGTGGGGTTTTGACAAAAATTTGAATTTTATATTTTCTTGTTTTATATTAGCGACCTATACCAGCTTAGCACGGATGCATTGTATTACACATATAAAGCTTTCTCTTGAATCACTCCGTCCATTGCTGAAAACTGCATTAAAATCCGATGCTTAGTTTAAAAGATTCGAACAGGAAACTGAGCGACTTCATTTTATATTGTGTAAAGAATTTCAGTGATATTCTGTAAAAGTAGGTTTACTGTTAGTAAAAATATGCTAAAAAAAGAAGTTAGACACAGTATAAAATTAAGTCGCTCAGTTCCCTGTACGCTTAGATCTTTTTTTCAGCAATGGACAGAGTGATTCAAGAGGAAGCTTTCGATGTATAATATTAGGTAATTTCATGAAATTCACGTTTTGTAAATGAGGAACATAAAGTAGTTTTTTTTTAACATAATATATTTATATAATTAAAGTATATACCTACCATTGCTATCTATGCACGTTTGCCATCTCATAGGTAGTTCATTGATTCCTTTACTAAAAAAACCATTCGGACATGAGTCAATAAAATCTTTGAAGGCGCTTTGGATTGCCCCATCGGAGTTGAATTTTTTCCCTTGCAAGAAGTTATCCAAATTTTGAAAAAAAGATGGTAATCTATTGGAGCAAGGTCCGGGGAGTCGGTGGATGTCTTAAACATTCCAATCCTCTAATTTGGTAGCCGTCTGTAGTGCAGTGTGTGGTCTAGCGTTGTCCTGAAGCAGCAGTGGCCAGATAATCGTCTGGCTAGATTTAATAAAGCTGTAGTGAACGACACCGGCACCGGCACCTTTTTTTTGTGTCAATTTTCGCTTGGGGCAAGCTTTAGCTGGTTCGCCAGGATTCATTGCGATGAGCGTTTCCGATTATCGTACAGGATTCACTTTTCATCACTGGTAATGACTCGATTTAAAATCCCTTCATTATTGTGCCAGTTGAGTAATGTAACGCAGCAGTCGACGCGCTTTTGTCGGTTTGCTGCACTCAATTCATAAGGTTTCAAGCTTTCAAGCTTTTTCACCTTCCCAATTTGCTTCAAGTGGATTAAAACAGTCATATAATATTTTCACTTGTTTTCTGTTCCGTGGTGTCTTCAGAATTATTTTAATGTACTTTGTAGGCATCTCATAGGCTTTAACTTTTAACTTTTAAGCTATTCCTATAAAAGCTAACTTGATTTTGTTTTAAATTTAATATAGTTGCTCAAATTTTAACTACATTTCAAATTTTGAGTACCTCCAAACAAAAACTTAGTCATACTGTTGTGCTCTTCAACTAACCTAAACGCGTCGTTAAAGTTCGAGTGACGTTTCCAGTATTCGGCTGTAAGTATTGGCAATCTAGGCATCCAAAACACAGATTAAAGAGAGAGGAACAGATAAACAGCTACATAGTTAGCTTTCGATTTGATTCCACTACTACAAGTATATATATATACGGTGTGCCCACGATAAGATGAGTTTTCTATACATTGCTCATTTCCATCAGATCTTCCATCGCGAAAGCTCGACTGGTTTCTCGTTTTCCATTTCAACGGAAACTACATAGTTAGCGTACGCGGTTTCACTTGATTATGAATATTGTTTATTCACTTTAGGGTCAATTCACACCGAAACTTTATATTCATGACTATAAAACACAGATTCGCTTGAAAAAACAGCCACCGCTCGCGGACGCTCACGCCCACGGTTAGTACGGTTAGTTAGTAGTATCTATAGGCGTAAGTGACGCAGATTAAAAACCACAGACGAAAAATATTTTGTCGTCATCAGAGTGCCAAATGTGAGTTTTTCTTTTCGCATTCGATCGTGAGCGCGTTTGGCGTTTACTAGAAAATTGTATGTGATTTGACCTAGTTGTCGCCTAGCACTCTGTGTGCTAAGTGTGAGTATTTCTTATCGCATTCGATCGTGAGCGCGTTTGGCGTTTACTAGGAATTTGTATGTGATTTGTACAGCGCCACCTAGTTGTACACGCGACAACTAGGTCAAATCACATACAATAGGCATTAATTGTTAGACAACTTGTGTTAGATTGTGTAATAAGACAATCTAAGACCCATTTTTGTAAATCTTAAAAAATAACGAAGATTGGAATAGCTTTCCTATTTCAAATTTAAATTTAAATAAGAAAGAGAGCGATATATCGGCCTGTGACGTCACCAACTGATACCATCATACATTTTTCATAAACCATATTGTATGGCGATATCAAATTGTGTCGTACCTAAAAAAATATCGTTTTGCGAGAAGATGGACAGTATTTTTCATTTGCTCATTATTTTTAATCGAGTCAACCTAACTATTTCTTTTAGATTTACATATACAATTTTTTAATTTAATTTATTAAAATGTGATATGCGATACAAGGCAACGTCCCTATTTCCGCTACATAACGAAAATCTTTACTACGAATAACTTGATCAAAGTTATTAAATATGTTTTGGGTTCTATGTCGTTCACAAAGTACGTAATAGTTTTTCTTATACATCTTTCATGTACAGACAGCGACCAGTTACGAATTTATGATATGTATAGATGTTAAAAATTGTGTATTTTATCGTTGATCCTATAACTAATTACTTATATAATATAATCTATTTCTTATCATTAAATATTTATATAATAATTTTAATGCCCGGCGGTAAGAGTAACTCTATTGGAATAATATAATTCCTTTTTTACATACTTTCATTTGGAGATGGATCTATGGTTTTTAATGTTTCCTGTTCCGTTTACAAATACGTGTAAAATTTACCTTTTATTTTTTTTATTTAATAGTGGTTGGTTGAATCATCACAATTTGCCGTCCAGTTCGAAATGACTTTTGAATTGGGAAACCCGAGAAAATACAAAGTCGTTTTCAAACCGGACAAGTGTATCGCCTAATGGTAAGCCTTTACCAGAACACTTAACATAACCATTCGAGAAAATGGTTTCTTTCCACGGAAGAATTGACAAAGTGACAGATTGAAAAAGGAAAGCTATCATTTTGTTCATATTATCTGTCTGTATGTCTATTCATGTGTAGACAAACCGCATTTTTATGTTGGTCATGCTAAACATGCAGAAAGTAAAACTCAACCCTCTATTTCTCTATTGGCTAATTGCAATCAACTACAAAAGTTCAATGCACTTTTCTTATCATTATAATGACAGTCCTAACACTTTCCTGCAGTAAATTGACTTCAAGCGCTTAAACCTGTTTCTGCTGGAAATAATTATTTACTGGCTGACAATATAATTAAGCACTATCATACTAGCTACTCAGCGGTGTCAGTACCCACGTAGGGTGTTTAACCTTTAATCAGGGTTTTCACACTTGACGTAGGGGCGTAACTGGGTCAAATGGTCTAATGGATCGGTGAAGTACGGAAACAAAATGTATGGAATTTGACTTAAGTCATCGCTTAGTGATATGTCGCTTGCGATGCCTTATGTCAACTCCTATACATTTTGTTTTCGATTTTCACCGTTAAAATTATCGAATGCATCTTAACTAAAGGCCCTGTTTTCTTCTTTCGTGTGTTACTGTATATAACTGTATGTACTCGGTTAATTACAAAATATATCTATTCTGAAAGCTATCACAAACAATCATCTTTTGGGAAGAGTGGGATGCCCCAAAGGGAGATCTCCGACCGAGCGAGGTGTTATGCTCGGTCAGTCCGAAGCCCCTTGTATGCATTTCAGATGTCGTATACATAGTGCCTATCTTATAAAACTTCGATAGCGCGATTCAGGATTCTGGCGCTAATTGGTCCTCCACTTCACTCCCCTCCGAATCCCAGAGGTCGAATCTTGAGTCGCCAGTGCCAGGGAGTCCCAGTGAGTCGGAACTGTGCTGCTGCTACACGGACTCTAGTGAGTCGGAACTGTGCTGCTGCTGCACGGACTCTAGTGAGTCGGAGTGCTGCCGTGCGGGGCCGATGCTACGTGCAGACCAGGAGAGATTGGAAGCCCCAAAAGATCTCCGACTGAGCGAGGTGGTATGCTCGGTCAGGCCGAAGCCCACACGACACGGGTCGAGGTACCCGAAGAGACTGAAGCTGGCTGGGGTGGTGTGGGGGGTGAAAATGATGATGTCCAGAAGGAGGCGTGTCCTGTCGAGGGTCATCAATGTGGGAAGAGTGGAAGCCCCAAAGGGAGATCTCCGACCGAGCGAGATGGTATGCTCGGTCAGGCCGAAGCCCACTTGTATGCATTTCGGATGCTGTATATATACCTCCGATCTTAGAAAACTTATTAACTAATTGGTCCGCCACAATCCAACTATAGTTATCTGATTTTATGAAAAACGTACTTCAACTTTCAGTGAGTTTGTTCTCTTCAAATAAGTTTTTTGACCTTAGAAAGACCATCTTGGTTGGTAGCCAATAAGGAAAGTGGTGATCTATGTGAATGCTCCTTCTGACCCAGAAAGACAGATTTGAAAATAATCGAAATATAGACCTCGTACTAATATATACTATAACTGATTAGCTGTTCATCAATGTTGCTATCTTAGTCTGTCAAGTGACTTTTCTAACGTATAAGACAAAGACAACAACATTTAATGCTAATCAGTTGCGTAAATATTACAGAGTACAACCTCGTACTTAGTGTCCCTCTTATTTCTATGGAGGTAACAGACGACGTATGACGACGATTCCCGAAAGACATTAAGAATGATGTTGTGCTGTGCATCTCGTATTTGGGTATTGCACAAACCGAAGCCCACAAAACTTACACTAATGTCACTTGCGCGTTCTCCTATGAAGTTGACTTGAATGGTATTCGCCTGAGTAGATCTAAATCTCACAAATTATGTCTCCAATAAACATATAACAAAGTCAATACTATCGGTACTTAGCAGTATACACTTGACCTATGTAATTGACGACCATATACATTCTGAGTTACCTATCTAAATTCACAGTTCTGTACACTAACAAGCTTGCCCATTCCTATAGACAATATTTTACATGCAAGGTTTGGTAAAATCAATAACGGATATTTTTTTGCATATGATCTACTGCTTGTGTAAAGACGTCTTTAGTAATTGTCCTTGTAGAATCAACTACCTATTGTAACCAGAATAACCACTGACAAGGTTCTATAAAGCAAAATAACAGTACTTAATATCACATTTTATATATTCGTACATTACAACATCATATTTATATTTAAATTCAAAATGGAATGGAATGGAGAATGTTCATATTGTTACAATGTTAATACAACGAATGTGATATTTTTGCATTATACCATTTCAGGATTGTTTATAATAATATTATGCAACTAGGCTTGTTTCGTCGAGATTGCAATAGTAGATGAAATCAATAAGGCTTATAAGCATACGGTTACCGTAGAGAAAGTGTTGTCAATGTTTAGGATATAGGGAGGACTAACACTTGTATCGATAAATATTTACTGTAACATAATATAATGTTACGCATTATACGCATATATTACGCAGCATTTATTGCTTAAAATTCATGCATCTTTGTCAATAATGACTCAGGACTATAAAATTATGGAAGAAATGTAACGATTTGCATATTATAAATTAAAGGCAACATTAAAAATAAAATCGATAAACAAAGAATTTACCTAAAAATGATCCAATGATTACTCTTAAAAAGTTCTTCACAGTGGGCGAAATGTGCCCATTGTTCAACAGCCAAGATTAGTTATGAGACTAAAAAGGAATTATTATTTTATACGCACTATAAAAAAATCGAACTCAAAAATCAATAAGAACATCATCTATTGAATATCCAGTTGTTTGATTCGGATTAGCGAATGAGTTTACTCGCTATTAGCTCGTGATTTATGATGTGAGCTGAGGACCGGGTCTCGGTGCGCCGGCGCAGCGTGAGACCACGAGACTTGCCGATTTATCGACATCGACATCGACATCAACATCGATATCGATAATATAAATCTATCGATTCCGTCTTCAGTAATTAATTCCACAAAGCAATCAAAACAAACACTAATTAAGTTAATCGTTTTCATAATTTATGATTTAAGTTTAACTATTAAACACAAGGAAATTAGTTTTCCGCTTAAACGTATTGCCTAATTAGTGTTACATCTTTGCATAATTTATTAAATTATATTAAAACCACTAAAATGTAGTATAATGTAGTTAAAAAAATAGTTAGCTTAAATATTAAAGTAATAACAAAATTGACGTTATAAATCATAAATTAAATTTATTATCAACGATCATACTAATTAGAATTACAAATTAACGAACATAGCTTAGTATTAATATTAAAGGATCTAAAATTTTAGATTAGTTAGCCATATTTTTGGGAGCTATTTTAATAAAAATCGACATTTTTTTAACTCCCATCACTATCACGGCAGGTTGACCAGTACAGGTGCGTTTGCGTCGGTTTCTCACTAGCCAGGCCGCACAAGTAATATACTTAAGAAGATTTGTCCTGAGATTAACATCTCGGGATCGCTACTTACATTACTTATTAGCCCTTGCTGTCGTTTAGACTGTCAATTTCGATAATCCGCACGTATTTGTGTCACAGAAGAATTTATTTTGAACCGTCGTAAAGCGGCTTTATGCTTCACAGTTTTATTGCAAAATAATATAAGCTGTAATAATTGTGAATAATAATTTTACATGTTTATGTTTGTTCAAATTCCACATAACAATGCTTTTTCCTTAAATCGTTTGTTCCTTATATGACTGATTTTATTATTCGACTTGAAAAACTCTTATAACTAAACTTTTCGTTTTAAACAAATCAAATTAATCAGCTCCATAAATTTTTTTTTAGTTCAAAATATTTATAGACAATAGTTACTATATACTAATTCATCGTTCAGTACAGGCATGTTGTTTTCTCACAAAAAGTATGTTGTGACAACATAATTTTCAACTAGTCACGATTTTAAGTTATGATTGGATAAAAAAAATATTGAGCTAATAACGTGCCAAACTACCGACATCGATAATGTTCTCAAAAGCAAACCATTAATCGGTGTCTACAACTTGTATCGCACCATAATGACCGAGCTGTCAAACGTCTAAAAACCACTATTACCCCGAATGATTCAATTAAAATGTGTTGTTGAATAATGATATAGGCTCTTCAGTTTAATACACTTCTAATTGCCGCTGACGTTGACGGTTCAAATCGATTTTCGATATTTATCGACTAATAGTCGAACATTACACTCAACTTCATTTCCGACTTGGTCGTCTTATTTTGTGCACTAAACCAGAATTAAAGAATTTAATGTAAGTCCTCGTACTTTTACATAAATAGAGAAATTTTATAAGGCACGGGCATAATTTTATAAAATTTGTTTATAAAAATTGCTAATAATTTGACTTTTGATGAATAGAGAAGAACTTTAAACGCATTTAAAATTGAACTAGGCAGCTAGTTAATATACTAACAAGAGGCTTATTAGTGAGCGGTAACAAGGTTTCTGTTAATGTATTGAGAACGGAAGCAGATCTATAAACTGGTATTAATCTTCGGATCTATCTGACGATATCTCGCGCGGTTAACAAAGACCGATTGTGCAATTTAATGGGACAATTTACGCGTAATTAAGTGAAAGAGTGAAATGCCGTTATTTCCTTTGAATTTTAGAAAAAAGTTACAACCAAAGCAGTAAAGACGTCAGAATAATATATTTAAATGTGTTATTTTATCAAAAACATAATTAATTTTGTGTCATTTTTTGGAATTGCTACCAAAAGGTTGCTTTCTGCATTTAATTAAAATGAAGTGTTAGATTTTTATGACACTTCATTTTCATAAATACACGAATATCTTACATTTAGTTCGATTATCTACGTAATTTATTCAGAAATAGAGCCAAATGATACAATATTCAAATGAGATACTGCATCTGAACGTAGACGAGTTTTAATTACAATTTCTTTATAAATGCCACAATCTAAATTACTAATTAAGTCTCAGACAAAGATGAGTAATGAATATAATTTGGTTTTTTGTATTCGAAATTGTTTTTTATTCGCAAATCAATCTGAGATCTAACTGTTCTGCTACATCCCAGATGATCGTTTTTTGCATCGCTTTCTTAACCGGTCTGACTGCTAGACATGTTTCTATACAATATACTAGACACTTGACTCAAGATTCTTTATTTGTTTTGCAACGGTTTTATAGGAAACATCACTTTTTGTGTTGCATCGAAAAGGGTTATGATCGCAACAGGCTGTGTTTATCTGATCTCTTCCAAACGACATATCTGACGAATAAGGTATAATTAGAGAAACGGAAGAGGGACGCTGGTAGGTACGAAAAGTTACACAACCAAAAGCATGTCGGGACATGTCTTAGAAGGGTTCCGTAACCAAATAACGTAACCACCGTAAAAAAATAATAAATAAGGTCCGAAGCTAGATCGGTCAAGTAAGAAGAGCGGTCAGACAAACAGACAGACAGAGCGAAAGTATTGAGTATTATCGAACCATAAAAAGTAATTAAAAAATATTCCTGAAATAATATGAAGGAATAGACCATAAACGGTGCCGATTTGTGAAAACATAGTTGATAGTTGAAATCATTCGTGATGAAGATATTACACACAGAGGGCATCCTTTGTGCTTAATAGTTTTTTTAATGTCAAGAGAATAAAATTGTCACAGCAAAATAATAATCACAGCACCAAATGATTTATTCTGTGACATTAATATATTAGATCACTTAAGGTTACTTATAATGTAAAATAATTAACAATTCAATAGCTACAATTTATGCGTATCAATCGTGTCATAAAAATGCCCCTTTTAAGGTAATACATAGTTTAATACAAGCATAATGCAGCGTAGGGTTGCCAATTGGAAAAATTCGGACTAATTAAGGCTTATGGGTGCGGGCAAAATAATGTCGCGGGTCTGCCTGGCTTCCGTTATTATTTGCCCGCCTTCCTTAGTAGTATTTAGCAAAACTGGACGGGCTGGCCCACCGCTGCAACTATGTAGGCAAGATCGACAGCCGTAAACAAAATTAAACCCAAATCATATTATGATTTTATGGGTTCTCGAGGGATGGTCACAAGGTGGCGGTTTTTCAGTTGTGGAGCGAACCACCAATGAGGAACCATCAAATCTTTATGATCTCTTTGATTCCCGAGCAACATGCTATGACCGGTCTATCCGGTTTTTCGGTTGCTCGAAACCCTGCACATAAAAAGCGTGCACTCCGGCAATCTGTCATCGGCGTAAACCCCTGACCCGGCGATTGTTTCAGCGTGATTGATGTATGTACCGCGCTCTTACTGAGCAGCTGTCAGCTTAAGACGTGCTCAAGGTACGAGTATAAGCGTTAGCGATTGTATAATGCTAATATTTATGGACGTTTCCACACCACATCAATCTGGTCCCGTGCTAAGTTCTAGAAGAACTTGTGAGCCAGACAATACAGAAATATGTTTAATAATTTTATACTACACAAAATAGATTTTTATTTTAATAAACACATTATGTTATATACATCAATGAGCCCGCGACCTCCGGCTTGAGCATTAACGCGCTCAACCACTGAGCCACAGAGGTCGTCGATGTGACAGGTTGTGATGTAGCGAATAACGCCACATAATATGGTAACTTGAGTATGTACAAAATACTTTCGATTTTTCACATCTGACAAGCATCCCGTGACGTTTTTGGAAACTTAACCTAATTGCTCCTAATGAGGGTCTTTGATATTTATTTCTGCCATAAGGGGGCAGACCCAACTCGCACAAAGCGTCATCTGGTGGCGTAAGTAAGATATCAAAAAACTGTCAATAAGAATTTTGGATTCTTTTTCTGTCACCAGGCGGCGCTTGGTAGCAAGGTCCTTGTCCCGTCGAAAAGCTGTCAGATGTCAGGAATTTGCGTAGGTAAATAAAAGAATTATTATATTGTACGAGGTTACCATAATGATCATTTTCTGTCTATTGATTGATCAGATTTACGACAATATGATTTTCACGTGTGGTATACATAGCGTTTGTATTTACAAATTCTCAACGCAGAAAATAAATCTATACTAATATAATAAAGAGGATGCTTTGTTTGTTAGTTTGTTGGTTTGCTATGCATAGCTATACTCCGAAACTACTGGACCGATTTTGATGAAATTTGGCACATACATAGAATAGACCGCGGGAAAGAACAAAGGCTACTTTTCACTGCGAGAAATGTACGGTTTTTGCGCGCACGAAGTCGCGAGCAACATGTAGTAAAAAATACTTTGGCTTTACAGTCTTCGACTTGGAGCTGCCTCATTTAGGAACGGATCAAATTCAAGTGTATATTGCAGACAAATAGCGAAACAAAATCAAACATTTAAGATTGTTATCTCAACTTTTCTGTTTTGACAGGGGCGTTCGAATATACCTAAAGCTGCTTAACGGTAGAAACAGGGTCTATTAGGTAGAATTTATAGTTTAGGTAGTAAGTTTTTAGGAGTTCCATGGTAGATTTGGAGATGCTTGATAAGGCGAATTGTGTACATATTTTTTGAGGCTTCAAACTTGTGATTAGCTGGCTAGCTAATCACAAGTTTTTGCGGTTGCAAGAGCCATAATGGCCTTAACAATTTTATGTCGTACTTTCTATTGGTCAGATTATGGGCACAGTCCATAAGCTACATTAAGGGTTAGTTCATACCGCTACGATACGCGGCGCTGCATTTTTAAGATAGCTATTCAAAATTGAACTGTATTCACTACACTAAAAGATACACGTTTCATATGACATCAGTCATACACTGCACATGCGCTGTGCAGCGCGGTGAAACATAACATGACTCTTACAACGGAACATTTATCTTCTTAAATAATGGATAAAGTTCAATGTTGAATAGCGTTGAAGATTCTGAGGCCATCTTCGTCTCGTCTCTGCTGGAGACATGCGTCGAGCTAGTAGTCCTACTCTTTCACTACGTCTTTGGCGCGTAGACATAATATCAGTGTTCGTAACTATTACCTGGACCCCAATTCTCCTAATTGACTTACACTATCATTAGTTTTATTGAATTACTACATGTTGCCCGCGACTTCGTGCGCGCATTAGGAAATCTCAAGGGAACCGTACATTTTTCCGCAATTAAAGTAGCCTATGTCCTTCCCCGTGGTCTATTCTATATCTGTGCCAAATTTCATCCCATCCGATCCAGTAGTTTCGGAGCCTATTCAATGCAGGCAAACAAACAAACCTTTCCTCTTTATTATATTAGTATAGATAATTAAATCGTCCTTATAATTTTATAAACTGATTTTTGGAGTTTGGACCCATCAAAACGGGTTTGACGTTTATGAGAGTACCATTTTTCATTTTTATGATATCGGGACTAGATCGTAACTGTAACTATTATTGTAGGGTTTAATTAGCAGAATCGACCTTTCACCGTTCACCCGTTAGAATTTTCTTGACGTCATTTGAAAATAAGAATGCTACATAATTAAGAAAACTTCCTCAGGGGATGTTATCAAGTCAAGTACCATTATACACATAAATTTAATATATAAATTACTATGTGAAACATAATTATGTTAAGTTGTTTAATTATATGTAGACATGTTTTCTTGTCATCAATCAACATAAATATAAGCTGTTTGGTTTTCCTGTAACCCACATTTTCCAAAGAAGCGTGGACATTTCTCTTGATAATCACTCAGAATAAAAAATATTGTGTTTCTTCCGTTCATTATAACGGCATTATTTATAGTTCAATAGTAATTTAGTTCGAGCTGATGATTCGAACCGTTAATGACAATATTATTGTGGCAGACGTTGCTGAACAACTTATTAACAATCAGTAATTTTATTCACCGCCTGCCTAAAGAGAATGTTAAAGATTAGGTACGGTACGTAAAAAAATTAATATTTTTAATTCCTTTTTTGTTAAGGATTTTAATGTCACAATAATTTTCCCCTAGTGTTAAAGAAGCGTTAATAAAATGGAAAATTTGTAATACTTATGACAGTAGTTTTTTTCACGTAAATATGGAGCAAAAACTGTCTGGACATACTTTATTTCTAACACTTATGTCTAACCTCTCTCTTATCATGTAGTCTTTTACTGTGTTACACTGTAGAAAAATAAGAGAAAAAAATTGAAAACAGATTAGACGAGAATGAGAAAGGAGGATACTTATTCTCACACATAAACGAAAAATGTATGAAAAATGCTGACGCTACATTTAAAAGCCTGCACAATCAGTGAATCAAACAAAAAGCCAAGTCATGCCGATTACAGCCCGTCTGTCAATACATTCGGTAGCTTTTGTTTTCTTTGTTGATGGCCAGCGTGAAATTAGGCTACTTAATTTTATTCATATTTTGTTTCATAAACGGTCATGAATCGACTGCAATTATCTGCCTATTGTATAATTTCAATACAATAGCTTCACACTTTATTTATAACAAAAATAAAGTAGCAGATATAACGTATTAAGATTGTCACTATAACGGCTGTTTCACATTCTACTGATAAAATTTGTGTCAGATAGCCTATATTTGTATGTTTTGTCTCTGTTGTTCGATATAAAGTTAGCAGCGACAAAACTAACCGAATAGGCTATTCGACACTTGTTTGAAGATTACAATCTTCAACTTAGGGCTCTTGAAACAAACCCTAAGCTTACTATCTTAACTAATACAAGTTATGTCTTCCAGGCGTCTAATTGTTTTAAAAATGATTAATATTATATTTTAAAGATATAGTAACGATATACCTGATCCTTTTAGAAAGGAAATCATTCGTGTTTCATATATTAAGTTGAGCCCAGATGCCAAAGTTTTGATCAACAAAAATTAATTTGACATCTTGGCCCAAAATATATCGCACTTACTTTGAATTTCCGTGTCCCTTTCCTGTATTGCAATGCAATGTAGCATTTATATATTGTATTGTACTGCACCTTACATTCCGTAATAAACCAGTCTCACACAGTGTCTAAACAGTTTTTGGCATCTGTGAACGCAATAAATAAATATCGACTTGGCGTTTTTAATGAACGATAATAGCATGTATTGTCCATTGTAAATTTAGTGAGCTATTAAGATTTACCTACGCAACTAACTTTCTAATGATATATTTAAGTGAGCGGTACACTATTAACATTTATAACACCATTATAGACAACACATTACAGAATAACATGCCCTAAAGCGACTATAGTTTCGCTTTACGTAACTAAGCGCAGACTATATGCTAAATTTTGCATGGCTATTTCCATGACGCGGACAGTATTTTATGACCAAAATGTAACATACATTTTGGTCATAGCTTTTAAAACTATGATACTAATAGTGTATTATATACAGGTGCTCTTAAAACAAAAATAGATATTAAGGAGCGTAACATGTCTTTGATTCTCGTTCCAAAAATATATATAGAACATGTGACCGTTTAACTTTGACCAGATTCTATTCATAACCGTGCGGCCCATACAGCCCGATGTGCGCGTGACCTTCAAAGCCGGTGCATTGTACGGTAGTGTCCACTGTCCATAGTAGTTAGAGTCGTCAGGAAATGTTAATCATGTTATTTTTCTGTAAATATCGCAAATTTTTAGCTGTGCAAACTGTCATTAATATTATAGCCTAATGTTGGGTTAAATATTTAATTGGAATAAAATACAGCCTGTATTTTAGAATGTAAACATAGACATAAGACATCTGATGCGTCCGGAGAGACCGTCATTTATCCGTACATACATACATACCGTTTACTATACATATATAGTATATTTAATTATAGTTTGAAATTTTAAAACCTTTATTATTCGTACTTGATTATTATGTTAGCATAAGCATAGTAATCTTATTCGAATAATACAGGAGAAACCCGTTCCCCCAACTGAGGAGTAGTTTGTGGTGATGATGATGCGTAGGTACCTAAATTTTAGATCAAAACAGTTTCTTCTTTTCAACCAACTTAATTTATAATCCTCTATAAATGTTTTATATTGAAAATGTCTTTTCGTTCGCTCCAGTGTAGGGCTCCGATTTCACGAAAAAGTGGGATCCCTTGATATCTCAGAGGGATGTGAAGATATGATATTCAAAAAAGGCTCAAAAGACGCGTATTCACGAGAGCTGTAAGGTGCAAAAAAAATATTCAAGAAAGTAAAAAACGAAAAAATTTATGGCCGAAATAGTGAAAAAAGTTTTTTTTCCGAATTTAGCGATATTTTGGAAACGAAGAATGATATCAAAATTTGAGGAAAAACTCCTCTGGACAACATTTTGAGCCTAAAACAAAGACGATCGGGTGAGGGGTTGCCCTGTAGCCTAACCTTTTTGAAAAAAGTCAAAATTTTTCGATTTCCGTAGATTCATTTCCTATGTGCTCGATTGTCGTATGAGGCACGAAATCTGTATTTTTTTTTATTACAATACAATTATAGCTCTGGCCTCTAACACAATTATGCCAAGTGTACATACAGCTTAGTAAAAGCTCCGCTCGGATTCTGCGACCTGAGGTCAGGTACCATAATTGATTACGTACAATGCATTAACATAAGATAATACTTGACCCCTGACACGCGTTTTAAATTTTCATCTCACCACTTGGACGTATACTTCAACCAGCGCTATTTGATCGTTTTCGAAATTTAATGACTGCAAGATATACACGTATGCTGCAATTAATAGTATTTGATGATTTCCTTTGATTGACCGACTGTTTTAATAACTATTTAAAGATTTTCTAATAGACATTACGATTTACGACGATAGTCTTTGTCGTCGACTTGTTAATTACTAATTATTATCGAAACATAATTACTAATAACTTTATTATTTAAGGACATTGTAGGGGAAAGCTATAAACTCTTCTACAATTTTATTTGTTGCCCGGCACATTGACTTTTGGGCCCACGTAAAACTTTAATAGTCTTTATAGATTTAATTGCCAGTATTGCCTCAATATACAATACGTATTGATCTTTTACTAAGTAGGTATAGGTAATTACTAATTACAAATTATTACAATATATACTGTGGGTGCAAGTGGATAGACTTGGACGGGCTACCATCATTTTTTAGGTTCCGTACCCAAAGGGTAAAAACGAGACCAGCTATTATTGAGACTGCGCTGTCTGTCTATCCATCCGTCCGTCTGTCTGTCACCAGGCTGTATGAATCATGAAAGCTGAAATTTACACAGACTATGTATTTCTGTTGCCGCTTTAAAAATAAATACTAAAAACGGAATAAAATAAATGTTCGAGTGGAGCTCCCATTGAACAAACGTAAATATTTTGCCGTTTTGTACGTAACCCTTCATACGCGAGTCCGACTCGCACTTGGCAGGATTTAACATACTATTACAATAGATTTGACCTCTACTTTGCAAATGTATAAAGGCCGTTGGGACCTCACATTGTTGGTTTAGCGTAAGCTTCTATAGTCAATCAAAAACGTATGTAAGAGTGTTACATTATATATAATAGTAATATGATTAACCTGTTACCTTGTAACGTGTACAAACAAATACTAAATTTGGTTGCATTGTAATAAGGCGTAGCTTACAAAAACATTATGTAGAGTTTTTTGTTATTCTAAGTATGCGCACATAGATTGCGATAATATGCCTATAACTATCGCATAATATGTAATAAATAACAAAAGTAAACAGACATTATTATTTGCATGTGCTTGTGGTCGCTGATAACCTTGTTGTTCTAAGCGACCTTAAATAAACGAATAAAAAAAAAAACAATATTTTTTCCTAACAGAAAAAATATGCTTTTTTTCAGTCATATTGACACACACTTTAATTCATCAATTATTATGTTAATACGTGAAGCAAAAACTAACAGTAAAGTTTTACAATAATTGTGCAGCCGGAGGAGTGTGATATTTGGCCGGTAAATTAAAATTTATATAGAGGAAGGTGTGCAGCAAGCTAATATTTTTAATTAATGCTTAGAAATACATAAAAATAATAACAACACACACTACACTACCTCCGATTATTAACACACACTACCGTGGCGTGGGTTTGATAGATACGATCCCTTTACACGTTGACGTTTGTCAATCTGTCACAGCATTTGTATTTTTTATTTTTTCTATCTAAGAGGCAAAGGTCAAAAATAAAGTTTTTATTATAACGGCGAAATAAACTATTTCGCCGTTATAAAGCTCATATTTAAAAATATATGAATTATTATAATGGGTGAATTTCGACCACAGGTGCCGTTTCACCTCTAGTGAAATTAAATCTGATATATTGCTAAATACTAGAGAGAGGATGAAACACATCATTATCAACATAACCTGTCCATTACCTATAGAGGCCCGTATCTCTGGGTGAATCTCCAAAAAACTTGAGTTCCGTTGCGCAAAATAACGGCAGCTTTTTTAGCTCTACACGGAATTTTATCGTCTCTAGATTTCGAATTATTCATAATTATTAGGACACCTGTATAAATTAGGCATTTAATAAAAAAAATTGGCTGCCGGACCATAAAATTTCTTCTGCCGTCATTATCCTCAACGGAAGTAAACTTTTTTGGAGATTCACCGATCTATGATACGTTATATCCTTTCTCTTGCGTTTATTCATAATATATATTATTATAATTTTATAGCCTCGCTTATGTGTGTCCCATGAGCTTTACTAAGGGACCGCCCGCAGTCAACCCCAACAATTTGACCCTTGCCACCGCCTCCACTTGTCTGAGCGTCTTCATATCAAACATCATCCTACACTGACACGATTTTCGCGTTCTGACGAGTTTTGCGAATTGACAGAAGCGAATGTTTGAAAAAAAATGAGCTTTTTAATTGAGATATTTTTTCTATAAATGTTTGTGATGGTAGTTAGGTCGCCAGATTTTTCAGCCTATAAGGGCCAAATGATTATGTTAGCCAAAAAATACGGGGTATCAGTTTTTTACCCGGGACAAAAAGAAACAAAATTAATTAGGTCAAATTATTCATATTTTTCTGAGGATCGAGCGAGTTTCAGCAGATTACTTTGATTAGTTTAAGCGCGCCCGAGCTCATATTTATATGTATGGGATATTGCGAGCATCGTGATTCGTGTATTGAGTACTTTTTTTAACCCGCTTGTCCCGACAGCGCTTGTCCCGGTGGGACGTTTTTAACAATACCTAAAATACGGGACGTCCAGGGAAATACGAGACGTCTGGCATCCCTATCCATAATATCCGATCAGCTTATGCCAGGTACTCGATAAGTAATTATTTATTTCTCAGTTTATTTACCTATCACATTTTCATAAAATTTCTATGTTAGCGTTGATAATTCTTCCCTTTCACAATCAAGGTAAACATCCTGAGATTTCATAGAATTGTCGATTAGCGTAATCAGACATACAGTTGTACTCCATACTGTACTCCATAATGAAACAAAAGATTTTACGATGTAAGCAAACATCTCACCTCCAAACTTCGCGCTCGTCGGATAATTGTGAAAGTGGACAATGGGCCACCGTGACAATACCACACAGGTTTGTGGTCACTATGTATGAATATTCATGGACGTAGATGTGGTAAGTTCTAGATCTTTCTAGTCAATAAAAAATGGTTCTGAAAACCTTGCAGTCTGAAGATCGTGTTACAAATATTCGAGAATCCCGTACTAAAATCCTTTCGCGCAACTTATGATTTAGGTAGGCTCTGTTTTTTAATAGCGCATAATGCGACACAGAAATGATTTTGTAGGCAATTAAATAGCATAGAATATTTAACTTTTTGACACAATAATAATGTTATATTTACTCAAAATGAACATTGTTAAACAGTGGAAATCGTCGTTTAAAATTTCAAAATGATCCTATCAAGCTATTATCTTTTTTCCTATGAATTACTCACAGACGCAGGATGTTCGACGCTGTTTATAGAGCCTGTAAGTGGGACAACGTTGTATTTAGCTGGGAACATGGGCCGAGATGTACCTAGTACCTACATAGGTACAGGCCGGCCGAGGTGTACCTACATAGGTACAGGCGAACAGAAAATCTCATGCCCTTTGTACAAGAACAAGTCCTATGCTTGGTCACTTAGCTCTTGTACTATTCGAGGGTTGAGAGTGGTAATTTTATAATGTAATCAAGTTACTAAAACCAGTGATAATATTTCAAAACCTTTGTAGTAAGTACTTGGAAAAGTACCATCTAAAAAAACAGCCAAGCGCGTGTCAGGCCACGCATAGAATTATAATTTAGCTTTTAGGCCCGTATTAATAAACCGTTATCAAACTCGTTCTCAAGACCTTTTTTAGCTGAGACGGTGGTCACAAGTAACGGTTAGCTTCTCAAGATGGTCTTTAATTAATAGTATGATCTCAGGACCGTATCAATACATAACGTGATTGAGATCACGTACTTAACTTTTAAGCGTAATCTACACGACAAAGAACGAATGAAATAAAAAGAGCGGCTTTATCAATTATACATTCATTCAATATTTATTAATAAATGTTTAATATAAATACCAAAAAAGTTTAGTCTGTATTTTTTATATTGAAAAAATTATTAACGTTCACATATGTATGTGAACGTTAGTTTATTAACGTTCACATACATATACGCATACGCATACGGATGTTCTATTTTACCAAAAAAATTGCACTTTAAAGTTGAATATCTCGCAAACAGATCAAAAAAATCGTCTCAGCAGCAGCAGCGTCCAAGCCATCAATATTTTTTTTTAATAAATACGCGCGAAAGGAGATCATACATTTTTGACCCGCATATTTTTTATGAAATAAAACCGTAAAAACAAAAATTGTGTAAGCTTAGAAATCACCCCATTGCATTCTAACAATAATGTAGATATTTTTTTAAACAAACATTTGACAGTTTTCAATTAGTATTATGAAAAAGCAAAAAAGGTGTGTCCCACAGTCTGGCCAGGCATATTATATTGTTGAAGTGGTGCTTGACCATCGTTTAACCACACAAATAGATAATTTGAATCCATCAAACACCAGAGCCTCAATTCTCGTATTTAAAGTAGACTTTCATTTTTCTTTGACTGTTTAATAAGTGAACCGACTCGTTATCATAAACTGATTTTGTGACGTTTGGACCAATCGGGAGGCGTTAGACGCTGCTTTAAGGTTTATGAGAATACCGGTTTGACAGTTTTAGCGTGTCGGAACTTGGTTGTGATTGTATTATTGCAGGTTTTATTTAGCAGAATTGACCCTCTGAGTTTAATTATTATTATTAACCTTTCACCTAAGTTGCTATAGAAATCGACTTGTACTAGTAATCCAGTAAAAAGATATGCAATTTCGTTAAAGAACAGGTTATTAATAGTTTAATATACAACTTTTTAAATCTCCTAATAGAATTTGTTGAAGATCAAAAAACGACTTTTGTGCCCCACGTGCCAACTACCAATCGTCACGACTTGCATGAATAAACTATGTCGTAAAGACTAACAAAGCTACTTTGTATCTCGAAAAAAGTTAGCAACCTTTAGTAATACGAGTATCTCCGCAAATAAATTGTTAGGCCTCGTTCTCACGGGCGCATTTTTATCGCGGCGTTAGTACAAACATAGCTGAAAAAGTAGAACTCTGCGCTGATACGAAAAAGCTGAAAGTCAAACATACGGCAGAAATTTAAAAACTCGACGCTCGTGTGTTCTTCTGTGTATTTCAGCGCTTTTTTTACTAACGATCACTCAACACCGCGACAATACGCGATGCTACGCGGCGCTGCATTTTTAAGATAGCTATTGAAATTTTAACTTTAATCAGTACTACTACACAAATACACAAAAAATCCATGTTTCATCTGTCATCAGCGCTGCTGTGCACATAGCTGCACAGCAGCGCGGCGCAACATGTCATCCGAACTCTTACAACGAAACGTGTATCTTCTTATGTAATTAATAAAGTTCAATTTTGAATAGCTATCTTAAAAATCAGCGCCATGTTGCGTGTCGTTTCGTTTCGGTGTGAATCGACCCTAACGCTGCGAGAAAATAACGCTCGTGAGAACTAGGCCTCAGAGTCTACTTTGTAGTGGAAAATGCTAGTACACTTGTACAGGACCACTTCCGCTACTGCCGTTATAAATTAGAAAATAATCCGATCATTCAAAACAATTACAATTTATCATCCACACAGTTAGTTACGATTAAAGCCGTATTAAATCATTTTAATGCAACTTTAACTGGATCGAAATATTATTTATTTATGTTCGCAAAATTGCAATAGACCATAGAATATTTTAGAATCCTCTTATAATTATCATAATTTTATTTTAAGAATTACACAAGGCTTAAATTAAACATTTTTATGGCTTGTTTTGTGGTGTCTATATCATATTATTGAGAAACATACAGCTGCAGCTTCTGGGCTTAAATAAGTAGGTATATTTAAATTTTATCATCATCATTATTAGCCCAAAGTAAGGCATCTAATGTAGTGACATATATGACATTTTTTATTTATTTTTCATTCAGATTCGTTACATACTTACACAAAACATTGTTAAATCCAACTTGACCCACATCTTAACAATTATAAGAATACATCTAATAAATTACTGTATCAAGAGACATAATCATTATAAATCAGAATATCTGATCGCTTATATAAATCATTTTATTCATTACTGATTGACAAATTACAACTTATACTAAACACCTTCTGTCATTCGTACAAATGTATTCATCATAATATTAATATATACATACGTACATCCTTTCTAATAATATTAATATAGTAAGGTATTCCCACAGCGATACTCGTGTTTTATCCTCTTTCTACGCTGTTTAAAAAAAACGTGTTTATGAAAAATGTTGTCCAAATTGGACTTTAGTTTAAAATAATATAAAAAATATTTTACGCATTCTTAAAAATAAGTAGATACATTTGAAGAAAATATAAATGGTTAATTATTATTACTAGTTAAATAGTTATCAGTCAATTCGAATAATGTACATTTTGATATAATAATGTACTTCAGTCCTATCTAAGCCTTCCTACTTTTTGACTTCCCACTCCGTAACAAAGTATAAGTGTTAAAAACTACAAATAATTTTAGGATTTCTGGTCTATCTAAACATTCTTAGGTCTTCTCGTATTTTTTAAACAGGTGTATGCTAAAGAGTTGTTTGAGAGAGCCTGCAGGTTGCAAATCTTGATTGTTTTAGTTTCGTAACACAGAACGTCCACTCTCGTGATCGAGTGAGCAGTGGGCGAACTCGCTGCGGCCGCTATATAGGATGATTCCGTTTCGATATTATTTTATTACGATGATTTACTTCACATCCACATTAGCACTAACAAACGTTTAGGGATAGACACTATATCGTATGTCCGGTTTTGTTGGACTGACTAAAACTTATATATCTATGGAGGCTTCACACCACGTCAGTCAGGCCCCGTGCTAAGTATCCGGAGAACTTGTGATACCGGGACCAGACAACGGGAAGTATATTTAATACTTTAATACTATACAGTATTGTTCCTATTGGCGAGATTCGAACTCGCGACCCCCGCCTAGAGCACCAACGCGCTCAACCACTGAGCCACAAAAGTCGTCAAATATACACCTAATATATATTCCTATAACTTAACGTAGTTCCGATCGAGTATGTATGGCAGTAACTTTTCCCGTCCCAATGTCTCATAAACAAAAACAATTAAAGTACATACAATAAGTTATTTAAATTTAGTAAATTGGCGCTTTGTAAAGGAGGAACATAAAGTCTATTTTTTTAAAACATAATCTATTAACTTAATCAAAGTATATAATACCATTGCTATCTATGCACTTTTGCCATCTCATAGGTAGTTCATTGATTCCTTTACCACCCACCTTTCAAGCTTTTTCGCCTTCCCAATTTGCTTCAAGTGGATTAAAATAGTTTTATCACTAACACCGCAGCCTGCAGCTAACTCGGACGTGGTTTGCGATGGATCCGCTTTCACAATAGCCTTCAATTCTTCATTATCAACTTTGGTCTCCGGCTGTCCACGGGGCTTGTTCTGCAGGTCGAAATTTCCAGAACGAAAACGTTGGAACCAAAAACGCACTGTTTTCTTTTGCATCGCCGCCATACACATCATTAATCCTTCGAGCCGTTTCTGCAGCACTGGTGCCACGGTGGAACTCGTACTCGAAAATAATAGGATATTACAAGTTTTCCATTTTGTAAACAGAGTGACGCAAAAAAAAAGCAAAAGAGAAAAAAACAAATGAATTACGGTTTTCGAAACACAAATGCATAAGTAAATAGCGGTATAAATTTGAAATTGGAATTCCTAACCAAAGAAGATATTATATTTGAGATCAAAGTGGCCAGTATGACAAAACGCCAATTTCATATGTAAGGACCTAATATTAATACATCATTACAATACTTCATAAAAGTATAACAAAGTACTAACTACAGTTTTTTAGTTCATAATTACGTAAATTTATTAAAATTGAACCTTACTTATTTACATTTACAAAACTCCCATCAGTAAGCTTATGTCGCGTTATCTTCGGCCACCGGAAAGCTTAGAACCTTTGCCCTTTATTTAAGGTGAATATTTCACAATACACTTTATCTTTTACCTAAATAAGCAACTTTTAACTATAAAACTTTAAAAGCTTTTACAATTATAAGATTAAGACTGGTTTCGATTTAACAGCATTAATTACAATACACAGGTCAGATAAGAAGTCCATTCATAGAATATTTATAAACACATATAAAACTTAATGAAGAATTTATTGTTTTTGTAAATTTTAAAATTAAGGAAAATTTTTAATGGAATTCCCTTCTTAACGACAACCTCTGTGGCTAAGTGGTTGCGCGCGTTGATGCTCAAGCTGAGGGTCACAGTTTCGAGTCCCGGAAGGAACAAAAAAGTTTCACGCATGACGGGTGTGTACTAAATATGTGTCTAACATAATAAAAATCTTAAATTTATGTATTGTATTACTGTATATTATTGTATAGTATTTATGTAGAGCGTTCCAGTAGTCCCATAATATGCAATTACTGTAACGCTCGCTCTATATTGTGATGTGTAACATTATTTTTATGAAAATATTTTAAAAAACACAATACTTTGTGCGATTTTCTAAAATGATAAAAAATACGGGAACTTTTCCATTAAGCAGTAACAGTAGACAGAAATTAACAACGTCAATATTTATAACAGCTAAATACTGATTTAATATATTCTAATCTGACCAAATCTACCACCACGCGCTCATTCGTCAAATCAAAACTACCGCGTTACACACTCCCGTCCCGTTTCACGAAATCACTCCCACAAATTACAAGAAAGCGAGATAAAAGATGTTACACATCAAAAACCTTTTTTTTCTCAAATGTGATCCCCGTTCTTTTTCTGAAATATAAACTCAAGCCAAACCAAATCAGGTGGTTCATCATTTATTTTTCTTCTAACGTTTCACTATTAATAATGGAATGGAATAGCTCGGAATTTTCGGATTACAAGAAATGCGAACACACCGTATATCCTGCGGCACCTGTGGCACGACAAGTTGCTCCACTTCGTCTCGGATATAATTTATTGTGTGAACAACAGAAGCTTATGTTGTAACGTTATAACATTATTGCGGTGCTAATACTTTCAATTGACGCCTTAGGTTCAATGGTGGCTTATGTCGTCATGGGTTCGATTCTGGGGGTGGAACATTGTAATTTTGTTTGGTAGACAAATAGAGTTTCTATTAGTCTATCTATCAACGTTTTAGTTCACGTCTAGCTACAAACTTAACATTTTAATTGTGACGCATTATGTCACATTGTTAAGAAAAGGTATTTCATTTCACCTTTCTATCTATATAATATTCTATACATATAATTTGAAGAAAGGTTTGTTAGTTTGCATTGAATAGGCTCCGAATATACTGGATTGATTTTGATGAAATTTGGCACTGATATAGAGTAGACCACAGGGAATGACTCTTATTACTTTTTACTGCGGCAAAATGTACGATTTCCGAGGAATTTCCTTTTTGCGCGCACAAAGTATCGGGCAACATCTAGTCTGAGATAATTACGAAATTTTCATATCGCCAAGACGGGTCAAGTGAAGGGCAAGGGCACAGGTGAACAGTTTGTGGAGATAGGCTTGTTGAGTTAGGGCGTGTAGAGTCAGAAGCTTGCTTTTACACGAGATCTAGAACTTTTTGACAGTCATGCGTGTCATATGGCATGGTCTTGGCATCATTGTACATGATTTTTTTTGGTGGCATATTACTAGTATAAACTTCAATGTAGTTTGTTTGTCTATATGGAAACTCACTGATCAGGTTACAACGTAGCCAAATCAGTCAAGAGTAATTAATAATTGCGTCATATTATATCGCATAGTTTAATGTCATAAAATACAGTTTTAATGGGTCCATTTAGTGACTTGCTTGATTTATTAGTTATAGTAGCAGCGGATGTTACAGTGCCAGCAGTGGCTGATAGAAGATACGTATTTAAATATTTTATTAGTATTCAATAAAATATCATATCGAGATTTCGTATTAATTACAGTGTTTATGGCTTAAGGTTAATCATTGGAATATAAATATTTACCTATTTTTAGGAATGCTCTAATTCAAAATGCGTAGGAGAATTTTTTTACTAAGGGCCTGTTTCGCGATGTACTTAGTGTAGGATAGTTTATTAGGAAGTTTTGTCGCCGCTTACTTTATGTGGAGCAAAAGACAATACATGCAAATGAGCTATCTGACACTTATCAGTAGATTGTGAAAGGGCCCTTAATTTTGGTTAAAATATTAGGCTGAACTATAAAACCTAGTTTGTATGCAGCTCTTACTTAAACTTAAACTTAAGAAATGTTAACTTCAAATAAAATTCTTAACAGGATTCGAACGTCAAGCCGCTTTATAAATTGAGATATTATGCTAGATATATTGTGACATAGAGACATATTGTGATATCGTCAATTATAATTAAAACAAACTTTGTAATGTAAGGGCGGTTGATAGCGGCGCAACAAAGGACGGCCCCGTCACACTATCCATCAAAACGGCGCCTCCACATGACCGATCGATTGCCACGCTCTGACAAATAATTAATCGGTGTCCGTATAATGTATTACTTGTAATTCGATTTAAAGAAAATATCATTAGGCAAATATGCTTCGAAATTATAATAGCTTTTACGGTTCAATACATAAGGAGTTGAAAGTTTGGGACGATAAAAGTCTATGTTTATATGTGCGGGAAAAACACAGCAAGTCAAATACGATATACACGTCGCATACGATATACACGTCGCATACGATATACACGTCGCATACGATATACACGTCGCATACGATATACACGTCGTATACGATATACACGTCGCATACGATATACACGTCGCATACGATATACACGTCGCATACGATATACACGTCGCATACGATATACACGTCGCATACGATATACACGTCGCATACGATATACACGTCGCATACGATATACACGTCGCATACGATATACACGTCGCATACGATATACACGTCGCATACGATATACACGTCGCATACGATATACACGTCGCATACGATATACACGTCGCATACGATATACACGTCGCATACGATATACACGTCGCATACGATCAAAAAAATGTTTCTATTTTCTTCTGCGTTCGAGAAAAATAGATAGAACTTGTAAAATAACTAACAAAATCCGAGATCAAACACACAATCAAAAGCTTAATTCTTGTGTGTCCGATTATGTAAATACTAGGTCCTACGGTATTAAAACACTATTCTTATGTTCACACCCAGACCCAGCCTACATTCCATAAGTTAGCTTATGACAGCAAAACATTTAACCGCGAGTCCATAGGTTCTAACAGATGTGGTACGTAAATCAATTTTTCGCAACAAAGCTGGACACTAAAAACATTCGAAACTGCGAACATTTAAAATAAAACCTTATTGCGTACCATGTAGATTATAAAATGTTCTCTCCTGAAATCGTGGATAGGACTTTTAGAAGTGTGTCTGGTTATAACAATGCGTACTTGCGTCCAGCGCTTGCGACAGATCTCGACCTAAACAGTATACAGTATGCAGGCTTTGATGCTAAATATTCAAATAGCACACACTGAATGTCATGACTTCGCTTCTGATTTATCGCTGTGATAGGAAAGTGGCTGGCATAGCAGCACGATAGTCTACATGCCAGAGGCTTTAGCCAATCCGCCGTCGATAACTACGATGACGAAGTTCTAAAACAAAAATGTATGGGATTTGACACAAAAATCGCTAAAATGACATTACGGTGCTTATGTCAAATCCCATACATTTTTGTTCTCGGACTTCTTCGTCGTAATTAGCGATAGCAACTTGACTAAAGGCTCTGCTCTAGAAAACGCATACAAAGGTGACTAAAGGTGAAGAAAGTATTTCCTTCGATCAATCGAAAATATTATTTCATTTCTCCTACACTAATTGACAGCAAATAACCTACAGAAACAAAGAATGGCCTGAATCAAATAATTTTTCACCTACCCGAATACCACCTACACAATCGGCTACATTCTAAACGAAGGCGGTTAGAAATTATTGTGGTAAAACTAATGTTTGACCAGAACATATTTTTACAACAAACTAGCATTCAACAAAACAGTATAACGAAACATCAAAGGCGGTATAAGAGAGGAAAGATTAGGCGTATACATTAGCCATGTCCTCATTTATATCCCCGCAGTAAGTGATAAGAATGATCACTTTTCCCATTAATATTGAAACGCGTTTATCATTGGAAACACGAAATTTAGTGGAGTGAAATAAATAAACTAGAAACATAGCAACCGGAGATAAGATACAGATTTATTGTTATCATAAATTAGGTTTACATTGATAAATGTGGAACAAAATTCAAGCAACCATTGTTTGAACATTGAATACAACAGCAGGTGTCTTTGTAAGGCCCTGTGAAATACCTAGCAAATGGCAACTAGGGTAGGCATTGAGGTACAGATCGAGGCAGTGAGGGGAAAACACTGCAACGTGTATGGCGCGGCAGATTTGAAATGACCAGCAAATGACACGATGCCCCACTAGAAGTGCGCTTTTTGTTTACTTTTGTACACTCGGCTTTGCAGCTAATGTTATTGTGAAAAACGTCAATCGTTCATCGATCGCGTTTTATTAAAACAGCAAAAATAAAAATGTACGTGTAAGCATAAAACAAGATCTAATATAAATGGATATATCTTTACAATCTATTAATTATAATTTAATTGTAAAAAAAAATTTTGCAGTGTCTGTTTGTAATTTTAATGTAAGAGCTTTTTGCTAAATGCATAAGTAAGTAGGTATATACGGTACTTACCTACACAAAAAATCTAATTAAAATTTTTTTGTCTGTCCGTCCGTCTGTCTTTCTGGCTAATCTCTGAAATGCCTGAACCAATTTTCACCGGACTTTCACTGGCAGATAGCTGATGTTACAAGAAGTAACTAAGTTACTTCTTGTAACATCAGCTATCTGCCTGCCATCAAGTGGCCAGGCCACTTTTATATTAGGGTTCAGTTTGAAAAAAAAATGTTGCCTTTCCGTTGTTGTGTTCCGTGCTGAAGTCTCAAATGTAACACTTCCTTCCTAAATATTTTCGAAACAAAATTAAAAAAAAATCGAACAAAAAATTTTTATTACTCTATAGATGACTATCTTATTGACACTTTTTGATTATATTATTATCACTTTATGTACTTACATAATACTAATAATTAATTAATTTTAATTGACATACCTAATAAATAAAATTATTAATGATAATATTAATTTTACTTTTTTAATGTAAATGACTTCCACTTATGAATAAATTTTTGACATTATGTTTATCTTGAATTTTATAATGATTTACTGATTAAATAAATATTTTGTAAATTATAATGAATTTTAGGCATTAGAATGATTTATGTGTGATGATTTAAATTATTTTCTTGATAATCTTAATTAATTGTTGTATTGAATACTATTTAATATCAGTTTTTACTTTTATTTATTAAGTCTCTAGTTTCATGATTTTTTAAAATAATTTTATGATTTTTTCTTTTATATATTTACTAATACTGATATATTATAACTGTGATTTTAATGGTTTATTTAATTATAAGGAATGAAATAAATAAAAAATATAGTAAATGATAAGAGCATGCAAGTGTCACACGCCATTATAATGGCAGAATGAACTAGAACTATAATATTTTTAATTTACCATCTTTGTAATTACACTAAAGTAAGGTCAACCAGACGAGATAAAGAATGTAAACAAATTTTCAGGGTTCAAAACATTTTTATTTGAATAAATTATTATAAAGTTCGAATTTTAATCGCTGTCGTCTGTACTAGACAAAGATGATTCGTCGGAAGAGTCCGAGTCAGCTGTGTTTATGATACGCTTTTGCGTGGTGAATTGATTTCTTTCAAAGGTTGTCTAGAGCCGCCAGGCTTTGATTCCATAATTAAAATCAACAACTAAGCACTCACAATAACAGCAAAAATCAAAAATAAAACTAACCGAAACGGAATAATAACAACAAAAAACCAAGTAAATACGGAGACGAAAAAATATGTATCACTTCGAATGCAATCCAAACAGGAATGAACTTGTTCACAATTGTTTGGCGGACCAAATGTTGACAACTGCGGCACTGGCCGCTTTCCTGTACCACGAAACACGCTACGACAGCTGTCGTCGACCAACTGACGTCATTATTGCATACGAGTGATAAGGACAGATATAATATTAACTCACTTTCATAATGCAACTCAGTAGTGGTTCGTTTATTTACGTTTTTTATCTTGTCTCTTTGGCCTTACTTTACATTCTGGTGATCAATAAATGAATTGAATTGATTTACTACATACTACAAATGTATGAGTTTGTAAGGATGGATGGATGGATAGATATTTGTGTCTCGTTCACGGATCTTGATAAAATCTCGGCTTTGGAAGATATTTGGTATAATAGTAGTTTTGGGTCTGGATTAAGAAATAGGCTACTTTTGGCCCGATAAATTACAGTGTTCCCGTGTGACGCTGAATTTACGTAGGGGGGAACATCACAATTCTGCTATGTTATCGTAAAATCTATGTGTCATTATTCTACGAATGCGTATGTGACGCCTTGACATGGAATGAGAAAATGCTGTGTTTTTCCATTTTATACCAATAAACTCCGAGAGGAATAACAAATGGTAGATAAATGGATTTTATATTGTTATTAGACCTTATTTTCAAGACTGCGATGGGTTTTTAAGCTTGTACATAGATGGTAAAGTCTGTACTCCTAATTATGGTATAATAACCATTTTTTTTTTAAATGTAACTATTATAAATGTCGTAATTAAAAACATAAAGTGCCTGTGGCATTTAGATGAACCCCAAGTCTCGTAATAGACTTACACTTACATTTTACTTTTATTGAATTATGAATGAATTATATCAAACAACAGATTTTTGGAGTTTGGACTAATCGAAACGGGTATGACGTTTATGCGAATACCATTTTGCAGTTTCAACATATTATCGGGACTGGATTGTGTCTGTATTATTGCAGGATTTAATTAGCAGAAATGACCTTCTGATTAATACATTATTTTGTTATCAGTAATTAATAATAAATAGATAATTATTTTATTCAACACTAGATGTTGCCCGCGCCTTGGTGCGCGCAAAATGAAATCCCGCGGGACCCGTACAAAATGTACGGGTCCCGCGGGATTTCATTACCAAAATGAAAAGTAGCCTATGTTCTACTCCATACATTGATATAGCTATAGAGTAGAACATAGGCTACTATATTGCTTCCCCATGATATACTCTATAATATTGATATAGAGTAAACCATGGGCATTGGCCCAGGTGCACAATTTCATAAAAATCGGTCCAGCAGCTTCGGAGCCTATTGAATACAAAAAATAAAGCAAATAATCAAATTTTTATACTTAATAATATTAGTATAAAACTTAACCAATCTTAATTAAATGCTACCGTTAATGAAGACGACCATTATGGTGTGAGTTGCACGCTCAAAGTCTTTTCAACTTGTGCAACTACAGGAGGCTTTTTATGTAACTCAATATAAAGCTTTGAAATGTAAACAAAACTATTACAATTTACAGCGTTTTAACTAAGTTTACAATTTTTCTGTTGTGACCATTCACGGTGTTCAGATCACAATATATTTACTCTAAACACTGTTTTCAATGTCCATCTCAATCTTTTAGATGTAGGAGTTTCAAACTTTGATAATAGAGGATTTATTTGAACCTGCAATAATAATATTTAAATATTAGTATTTGTAAATTGTTAACTATGTATGATATAAAATATATTATTATGTTCATTAAGTTTGTCAGGCTATAATGGGACTGGAAAAGTGAAAGTCACTCAATTTCCCTAATTAAAAATATAAACAAAAAAGTCCTCCTCCTAGCTATAGTTAAAATTAATTAAACATTAAAAACTAATAATGTCGTCAAAAATTGAAAAAAATTTAAATAATTTAACTCACTTCACACCTAACTTCACTCCATCTCTTATTGGTAACTTCATTTCACACTCCCTTCTGACTCTAGCGCCGGACGCTTTCAAGCTTTTCGGTCTTAAAGAGACGGTGCTCCTTTACTCTAGTCTTTATGATATCAACGTAAGTAGATCATTTATATACCTACCATTATAAAAATATAGAAAATAAACCTAATCTATTAACACAAGATAGAACTTAGAAGCGGCACAAAATATTAATATACATTGTAAAACATCATGTTTTAAATTAACACATTAATAATTTCCCAGTCATAATTCATAAACGTTTGTTATTAAACTTACTGTTAACGCCATGAATCAAAATCCGTATTAACAATATTACCATATCGAATTTCCAACCTTAAATCATGTTAACTGTTGTATGTGGACCCCCCTGAGTTCCTTTGCTTCACATTCAAGACAATTAATAATCAAAAGTTAATTATATATTATGTAAATTGTTTATTTTATTAGGACCAATTAGCGTGTAGTAATAAATTGTAATTAGAACGGACACCTGCAATTTAATTAGTAATGATGTGTTTTGTTCATTCTTTGACATAAAATCTTCTATGTAAATTAAGTTAAGTTGAAAAAAATTAGTTTCCAGTAGAGTGTAGAGCATTCCTTGTCACCAATGATTATAAAAAATGACGAATAGATAAGTTTTGCTACTTATATGGTAATACGAATACAACATTATATTATCACACAGAAAATGTACCTGTGTATACACATCTTTTTGTAACCAATTTGCATAAAAAAATGAGCATTTCACGTTTTGCAATTTTCCATTGACGAAACAATTCCTGTCGGGTTCATTGGAAAAATAATGGATTTTCAAAATGGCCGGAAAACGTCGGACGCCATAACCGGAAGGGTGTCCAGACAGGAAATAGATTTTTGAAAGTTTCCATCGATGTGAGTGCCGATTTGTTTTCGCTTTATGCTCATTCTGTCTATGATTTTGGTCTCAAATTTCAGATAACCAGTAAATACTTCATAGCACCTTTATTAAAATATGCCAATATTCTGTTTAATTATTATAATAGGTCTATAATAGTAATATTTGAATTAAACTGCTCAGTTTAATCCATATATTATAAATATGTAGTAGTAGATTAATTTGGTTTTTATTAATCAATATTAAGGACTATATTAATAAGCAATACAATTGAACAAAATATTAAAATAAGTTTTAATAACTTTCGTTTGGTTTTTTACTATTTCATATCAAATCAAAACATTAATTTCTTCCAATTCTACTTAAAATAGAAACCATCAGCTTATCTTAATTTTTTTGTAATTTTCCTTAGGAGTGCATAACTTTGAAAGACTTCTGAAGTTTGACTTTGACGTCTGAATGATCGTGCTATTGTTACGTTTACGGAGATCTTATTAAAAAACCTAACCACTACATCCGCTACAAATATCGAACGAACTTAAATTTTTATTTTCACAATAATTATGTGCCTTTAACGTTTTTATTACGTTTTTAAAAACTTTAATGCATCGCATATTGCATAAAACATATTACCTACTTTGAAATAACGATGAAATTCTGTAAATCGATAAACATTCATTATTTTGTTCGTTTCGAGTTTCGAGCAAAAAATCAAAATTTTATAGAAGTAATATAGTACTTGTTTTTTTATTATTTATTATCGATAAGGAAATAAAATTCTAAATTACTGTTTTCATTCGTTCTTCCATTCAACGGCACATGTGAACGAGAAACGTTTGAAAATAAATATGGTTCTGGAAACTCCCATTAGTTAGAGTCAAAAGAAGAAGTTGTATCGCCAATTTCAACTCAAACAAATCCTATTAGAAAGAGGCTCTATTAATGTATTGCGCTGCGCCGCATTGCGTTGCGTAATGCGTTGTCGCAGCATTGACGCTGCGTCGTTTTTCATTATATGACATGCCCCATTATTTGCGTTGCGTCGTCAAACACAACGTTTCAACGGAACGACAGACAGACGACGAAGAGGATGATGCGCTGACGCCATGCAGATGTGGCATACAATACGTTAATCCGTTGCGACGGCGCGCCGCAACGCAACCACTAAAAAAAAAGGGAAACGCCTAAGGCTGATGCCTTAGGCGTTTCCCTGTCAAAAGAAAAAGTGCTGGCAAATCCTATTAGCTTAAAAAAGAAAAAGTTGACAGAAACGCCAGCGTCCGTGGCTTGGGACGATTAATCGTTGGAATAAATCTTAGTACGATAATGTCGGTGAGTCGCGAACGAATGACCGAGTGACGACACAATGCGGCGACAATCGCCGGCGGCCTCTTTCATCCCCACACTGTTCGGCTGACATACCGCCGGTTTTTGCTTTTCAATTGCAATTAAACGCAACAAGATTGTTGATATCATACACATACTTGAAGGCTTCCTTTACCTTTTTGTAATTTTTTAAATTAAAAAAAAAAACTTTTATACCTACCTATACGTAATCATCAGCTATTTATGCTTTTGCTTAACATAATAAACGCATCATTGATTCCTATAAAAAAATAAATAGAATTTAAGCCTAGTACAATTATTAATTTCCTAAGGGTATGTCTCACAGTCTTCTAATAAATGTCTAATAGCTTATTCGTCAGTTTTATCACTGTTTACTTATATTCGAGCAACATAGACAAAACAATCAAATAAGTTATCCCCGCGGCTCCGTAAACACAGTATCCCACGGGAATACCGTCTTTTTAGGGTTCTGAAATATTCAAGGAACCCTTATAGTTTCGCTCTGTCCGTCCATCTGTCTGTCTGTATATCTGTCTAACTATCTATCTGTCCGCGCTTCTAGCTTCCGTAATTATGGGTATATATGGATGAAGTTTGGTGTAGTTAAAGACTGTCTATAGACCTCAGTTATGGCATCATAAAATAATAATAATTTTACATTTTAGGGGTGGCTCTCAATACATGCGAAGTGGGGATGAAAAATATTTTTTCATTCTACCCCATTTTGTGGGGTATGGACGAATAGGTATTTTTGAATAAACGTAAGGTTTCATACATGATTTTTTCTAAAGTCAACCATTTTTGAGTAATCGACCTCCGAATTGGTTTATAAGTTGGTCTTTTCCCCTGGCATTTCTAAACTATAGGAGATATAAACTTGTAAGTTTCCACGTCGATAGATCATGCTAAAAACTATTTAGAAAAATTATTTTGAGCGAAATCGGACAACAACTTTTGAAGAAATTAAAAAAATCTATTGCGCGTTGATAGTTACGGAACCCTCCTTAGACATGTCCTGACAGGCTCATGGGTAGGTTTTTTCGGAATAAAAAGTAACCTATGTGTTAATCCAGAGCTCAAACTACTAGGTACGATATTTTATCAAAATCCATATAGCAGTTTTTGCGTGACAGAGTAACAAACATCCATCCATCTGTCCTCACAAGTTTTCACATTTATTATAGGAGTAGGATCGTGCAACTGGGTATACCAAGTTTTACTACTCGTAGCACGATTAGTTTTACGCAAACGCAAAAGCTAGTTGTGATATAAAGTTGCAATTTGCAACTGTTGTTTCGTAATTCGTCCTCTTGTAATGAATGCATATCTACTTTAACAGTGATTCCCAAACTGTGCGTCGTGAGACTTCCCCGATGTGTCTAGGACGAGCGAAGACAAGCGACAATTCATAACTCCACACACTCCAGAAGGTCGATTGTGCTAATTAAATCCTGCAATAATACAGTTACAATCCAGGCCCGACGTGTTTATACTGCAATAAGGTATTCTCATAAACGTCACACTAACATCAAACACGTTTCGATTCGTCCAAACTCCAAAAATCAGTTTATGATATCAAGACGATTCATTTATCCTTACTGTTAAGAGTATTTGAACGTAGTCTACTATAGATTATGTTTAAAAGGTATAAATGTCACATGTCATGGTTCCCGCTCAAACTTATCATTTGTTATCTGTGTTTCTTCTTTTCTCTGTACACGTACTGTAATGAATTTAGCGTGAATAAAAACGCAAGCAATATTAGTATTTTTATTAATTCTCAACCTAAATATTCATCATGGTAGCAGAGCGTGGTTCCTGGTTGCTGAAGAATCAATAAAACTGGAAATCGAAGATAGAACTAATATCCGGCAGCGGCGTTTTTTACCCTCCATACATTTTGAGGTTACCGGCGCGGCGTGTACATTCGATCACGTTGTTTAAAAATTGTTATTACGAAAAGAAGATGTCCAATACAAGCCACAATCCGTTTCACATTGACCGACTTGTCGGAAGAGATAATTATGTGAGTTGGAAATTTGCTGTTGAAGCTTATTTCAATCTTGAAGATTTGTGGTGTTGTGTTCTCGGGACTAATACTGACGACAAAAAGGAAAGAAAAGCAAAATAAAAACTTATTTTACTGCTAGACCCGATCATCTATGTGCATGTGTGCATGCAAAAAGCTACTACATGTCAGGAAGTCTGGAACAGCTTGCAACAGGCTTTCGATGACAGCGGGTTATACAGAAAAGTTGCTTTACTGAGAGATCTCATCATAACTGCATTGGACAGTTCACGAAATGTTGATGACTATGTAAACAAGATCATGTCGACCGCTCACAAGCTGAGGATTATAAAATTCGACATAGACGACGAATGGATCGGTACTCTAATGTTAGCTGGCTTACCGGAAACCTATAAGCCAATGATTATGGGATTGGAGAGCTCAGGGATGAAGATCAGCGCTGACTCCATAAAAAAAACTTCTGCAAGAGATTCAGTGTTCAGAAAGTACAGCATTTTTCACCAAAATGCTCACAGCGAAAAGACAGCGGCTCACAGGAATTACAGTATAGAAAAGGCTTATGTTCACAAAGGGCCCCGATGGTTCAACTGTAATAAGCATGGACATTTTGCCAAGAATTGTCGTGCTCCGAAGAAGAAGAATAATGAAAAATTAGAAGACAACAAAGGTTATGTTGCAGCATTTTCAGCATGTTCACAGTCAATGAATCTTTGGTATGTGGACTCAGGTGCCTCCATGCACATGACCAATATATGTGACTGGATGTTTGACGTAACAAGTCCACCGATACCCACCATAACTGTTGCTAGTAAGACCCCACTAGCTGTGAAAAGTATGGGAAAGGTTAATTTATTGATGAAAGGTAACAAACAAAATAAAATACAGGTGAGAGAAGTTTTATACATACCCAAACTTGCTGCAAATCTTTAATCTGTAAGTGCCATGGTGAAAAATGGATGTAGGGTAAATTTTAGAGACAAAAGTTGCGATATTTATGATAAAAATAATAAATTCCTCTGTTCACCCATTTTAATAAACAATTTATATCAATTGAACACTCACAGAGAAGTTTTTTCTAACCTATCATGCTCAAATAACTTAAATGATGTTGCCCTGTGGCACAGACGCATGGGACATTTGAATTTTTCAGATGTTAATAAGTTACCTCCATACAAGTATCAGGTATGTCACCTCCATAAATCAATCTATGGGCTCAAGCAGACTAGTCACCAGTGGAACCTGAAACTTAACAATGTACTACTTGAAATAGGACTAGAAAGATCAAAAGTAGATCCATGGTATATATTTCAATATAAATGAACTAAAAATTATTTTTATTGCAGTTTGGGTTGATGATTTAATGATTTTCACCAATGACATTAACCCAGCTACAAATATCAAAGAAAAACTTAAAGAGAAATTTTGTATGAAGGATTTGGGTGAGATACAGCAGTGTATTGGCATAAATATTACAAGAAATCGAGAGGCAGGTGGGATCATGTTGGATCAAGAAAAATATATTAAACAAGTTTTGGAACGCTTTAGCATGTCCGAATGCAAACCAGTGCGCACTCCAATAGAGGTAAATATGAAATTTGATAAGAAAATTGAATCTGACAAAAGCAACTTCCCATACAGGGAAGCTGTGGGTTGTTTAATATATCTGGCACAAGTGACAAGACCCGATATCACTTACGCAGTAAATAAATTAAGCCAGTATTGTAATGACCCCAGCAGTGAACACTGGCTTGGAGTCAAGAGAGTCATGAGGTACTTACAAGGAACGAAGGACCTTAAGCTATCATATAAGAAAGATGAGTCCGCAAAAATAACTGGATACTGTGACGCAGACTGGGCCAATGATACTAATGATAGAAGGTCATGTACAGGCTATACTTTTATCTTCCAAAATGCAAGCATATCATGGAACTCTCGTAAACAGAATACTGTTGCGCTCTCCACAACAGAAGCTGAGTATATGTCTATGGCTTCAGCCGTCCAAGAGGCATTATGGCTAATACAGCTACAAAAGGAGTTATGTGAAGACACTGACCATCCTCTTGTGATATGTAGTGACAACCAAAGTGCTGTTAAACTTTCTATTAGTAATAGTTATAAGCCTAGAACAAAACATATTGATATACGCTTCCATTTTCTCAGAGAATATGTAAATAAATTAATTGTAAAATTTGAATATTGCAATGGTAGTTATATGGATGCCGATATTTTAACAAAAGGAACTGCATTAGAAAAACATCTGTATTGTGTTTCTAGAATGGGCTTAGTAGGTCTACGTTCAGGGGAGGGTGTTAAGAGTATTTGAACGTAGTCTACTATAGATTATGTTTAAAAGGTATAAATGTCACATGTCATGGTTCCCGCTCAAACTTGTAATTTGTTATCTGTGTTTCTTCTTTTCTCTGTGAATGTGTGAATTTTGACTTTTCACTGTGAATAAAAACGCAAGCAATATTAGTATTTTTATTGATTCTCAACCTAAATATTCATCACTTACTAATATTATAAATGTGAAAGCGTGGATGTTTGTTACGATTTCACGCAAAAACTACTGAACGGATTTCGATGAAATTCGGTATGGTAGTAGTTTAGACTCTGGATTAAAACATAGGCTACTTTTTATCCCGAAAAAGTAGTGTTCCCGAGGGATACTATACTTACGCGGGCGGAGCCGCGAGCAACAGCTAGTAATTCAATAAAAGTAAAATGAAAGTGTAAACTAATTGCGAAAATTGAATTCAGAACAAGACCCAGTACAACACTGATTAACTGCTTGAATTTGAGAGCTCGATTTCTCACGAATATCACGCCACCAACACTGCTTAATTTTTTTACCATTTGCGACATCTAACAATATGCGACAGGTTTTCCGCAGTCAAATTTAGAGAAAGAGATTTAATCTGTAATTGTGTTGCAGCTAGTACTATAGCTTTGGCTGGGGCGGTATATGGTGGGGGGGGGGGGGGATTGGTGTACATCGCCAATGACGCCGCAGTAAAAAAAAGTTTGGGAAGCCCTGCTTTAGCATATAATTTGCGTGTTTCTTTGCGTTGGAGCGAGCGAATTAATTCTTTGTATGTCAACAGTCTTCAAAAGCCTTGGGCTCCAGTCGCAAAGGCTGTATTATGTTTAAAAGCCTCTTAATTGTTCATTACGTGAAGGCATATATTTTCAAAAGTACTTGTCAAAAAGAGAAAGCTGTAGGTAGATAGGAAAAAATATAAATATAGAGTAGAAAACTCAGCAGAACTTCCTAATTAAGACTTAATAGTAAGAAAAGAATAAGTGTCGGATAGCTTATTCGAAAGTTTTGTCGCTACTTCCTTTATATCGAGCGACAGAGACAAAACATGCAAATAAGCGATCTGAATTCTGACATCATTTACCTTACCTTATTTTAAAAAGTAGGCCTATTTTTCTACCTAGGTATCTAATCTACATAGATAGGCTGATAATAGCCTTATGCCTATTTAGCTTTCATTGCCGCACAGAACTGAATATCGGTAGTCCTAATATTAAGCATCAGCCGTTCCATATTTGAATTGCACGCATTATTGGTTTATCAGATGCCGGGATAATCTTCAAACAAAATGGCGTCGGCACCTTTGTTCCCGCGTTTCTTTTTTTTTAAATTCTTCAATCGATTGAGCCTAAGACAATTTGCACGGTGAGGCACAAAGCATAGCTGTGTGATTGAACGCGTTTAGCATTTGCATTGTACCGTAATGGGTTAGTTAAAATCAGTTTAACTTAGTAGTTTTTAGGCTTATTATAATAACTTTGCGTAGGATACATTAGGTTTTATATATAGCTTTACTAGCGATGCCCAATCTATGTGAACTATGAACTGCAATAAATAAAAAACTACATATTGTACATACACCTACATGAATGTTTCTACATTAACAACTACACCTAGGTGTAGTGTAAGTATTATGTAGGTAGTATTATTTAAGTGGAATATGTAGTTTGTGATATCGTGAGAACGACCACTGAGGGTTGAGATTATTACAGTACTAATAATGGGGTTAGTGGTAGAAGGCTGAAAAAAAAAAATGCCAAATAATAGAATAATAAAAGAAATTGGGTGGGCCCTCTTGACACTAAGGGGTTAAAATAATAATTAGCTTACAACCTATTATATCATACCAGTAGAGAATACACCTGCAAAAATTTTGAGAAATCGGTTAAGCCGTTTCGTAGGAGTTCTGTGACAAACACTGTGACACGATAATTTTATATATAACATTACTTATAATTTCGAAAATTGTTTTATGTCGATGGATAACTTTGATAGCAGACTTACCTATAACCCCAGGATTTTTATCAGTAGAGCTGACTCATAGTACAAAGTAATAAGTATTATGGTTACTTTAAGACCATCATTTTACTTCAGAAACTGTTCACTAAATGTCATTTTTCATTTATTTCAGATATCGCGATGCAAGAATTTGAAGAAATTACGTTTTGACTTCATGCTTAAACAGGTAAAAGTTTTTAATATTAACGTATGAATTTTGCAGTTCTGATCAGATATATTTCCTTAGTTTTTATATGGTACTTATAAGGTACATATTATAATTTGTGGCTTTTTTACATCTGAGTTATTTATAGGTATATCTATAATATCCATAAAGTGATTTTTCAGTATTTATAGGAGAGGAAATTTTTCATTTATAAAAAAACCTTCATCGCGTACTTCACCGATACCAATCTTCGGCCATTTGCTAATTACAACGCCACACGAACTTTTGTGGGTAGAGTCTGAAAAAAAACTTGGTTTTGCCGAGAACTCCATGGGATATCTTATATCTACTAAAGAAATAAAAAAAGATAAAAGTAGTGGCAGGTAAAAAGGAGATACCTTCAATTAGAAATCATTTTATAGAAATATTTATTCACAGATTTTATAGGATCATTAACAGTTCACATACCTACCTACTATAATTCTTATTAATATAAGAATATAGAGGTTCCATTGAAAATTTGTAAACTTGAAATGATTTCAATTTTAAATCTGTTATATAGGCCTAGACAATATTTAAGCCCCCTTACTAATAAAAAGGTTTACACAACGGATAACTTAAACAACGTCGCTGTCTTTGTCTGATGCGTTGCAAAAGTCACTTAACAGACAAAGACAACAACGTTGTTTAAGTTATCCATTGTGTAAATATTTTTATTAGTAAGGGGGTAAGTGAATAGCGAAATACGTTCTAGCTTGATTAATATGTATGGAAACAAGATCTCGGCGAGAGAATCATGTATTGTTTAAAGTATATTTAGTGCCTTATAATTTTTAAGGAACCACTAACGCTATAAAAATGCTTACACACGGGCGGAAAGACGCGATTCGTTTCACGACCGTCATATTTGTAGATTAGTGTAGACTGTAGAGTCACTACTCGCTACTAGTTAGCAAGCAGGCCTACATTAACGGGTAACTTCGATTGTTACGATAATAGATTGAAAATTATAGTTTGTGATTTGCATTATTGATAGCCTACTCAAATTTTCAGCTTCTATTGATATTAAATTTTAATATCAGGATAATCGTTACGATAAAGCGTTAAGTGCCAGAGGTGTTCCACTAAACGTGTCACCTGCGTCACAGAAGCGACACTCTCTATAAATGACAGCTCGAGCACCGGCGAATTTCAGCCACATTGACGTAAGCCTAAGGTTGACACTGAAAATCTTTCAACCGTCGTCAGGCAAATCTTTCTTATTGTGAAATTATATTGTCATTATGTCAAAGCACAAAATGAACAGCCCCGTGAAACCAAGTCGGTGACTATGTAAATGCGCGTCCCGCGCGCGCCGCTTGCCTCCGCATTCTAGCCACGCCACACAAAGCCGCGAGCTGTGATTCGTTTAAGTCTATTGAATGACGATTATTTACATTAATAATATATTCCATGTCTGCGTCGCGGTCGCTGTTTCGCGGCGCCTTATGTAGTGTCTACGCTCCTTTACATTTACAATGCGATAATATTCCTAAATTCGAAAGGTCGTCGACATGATATCTAGACCCGGTGTCGCCGCGCGTGAGAACCCAACATTAGGCATTAGCATAATCACAACTACTGAATAAAAAAACTCATCTCGCCGAACCGGCTTTATATTATAAGATAAATGTATAATCATAAATGGTACGATTTTTAATAATTCAAGCAGTCATAACTTTTGTTGCTGCTATTAGATTCGATTCCTTTTTAAATCGATTTAAAATCAAATAATCAGCTATTGATCAGATCGGAATGAATAAGAGGCCATAGATTGAATGTTATATTTTTTTCGGGTAACGATTTCAATCAGTAGTATAACTATGTAACTTATGAAGACTATTTGGTAACTCATTGATTTATTTGGGCAGTCTTTCGTTACCCGAAATCTAATTTAAGTAATGCCGCGGGATATAGAGAACCTTTTAAAACAACATTATTGACTTATCTATACACTTTAATTTTATTTATATATATATATATTTAGAAGAATTTATAATATAATATGGTTAATGGTGCTATTTATGTTTAAAATAACAGTTACATATTAAGAATCGACGAATTCACGTCTACTTACCCTGTATATTTGTGCAAAAATAGGTTGATGTCTAAGTTAGACTTGTGATTTAGAATTTAATTAAAATTGCTAGATGCTCGCCTCAGGTAAGTATTTTGCCTATAATTAGTGTGTGCAACAGGCAAGTAGAGAAGTGCTTTGGATCGCATCCTCGTGGGTTTTATCTCTTTTAAGAGAACATTGACTTTAATCTCTTTTAATAAATTAGTGCAGTCTATTTTATTGGTTGCAATTTTTAGTACACTATATATACAATTTCACGCCTTCTGCTAAGCGGTAAAAAATGGAATTTCTTACATAAGTCAAAACTTAAACTATGGCATGGAACCTTCAGTCGGTAACAGAGAAATTAAAAAAATATTTTTTGAATATTTTCAACTCGAGAAATATACACTTCGTACATAGGGTTTGTACATCTGTGACGCGTACTCAACAATGCTTCGTACAAAAATGCAATACAATACCTATTTTATATGTTTTTGCATTCTTGAAATTTTGAGATGTTCTCATTGTGAAGCCCAGCGCTTTAGACGCTTTAGCAACGATGCTAGTAATATGTTGATCTAATAAGAGTTTGCTGTTGTGGATGACGCCGAGATCCCTAATCGAATTAGATTTATATAGTTGTTTGTCTTTTAGTACGTATGAATAATTAATTTTGATATGCTTACGAGTGAATGATATAACAGAGCATTTTGAGGGATTCAAGTCTAATTAATTGTTAATATAGTAAGTATTCAATCTGTGTAAATCTGATTGTAAATTAGCGGCGTCTGATTGAGGCCCTACAACAGTAAAAAAAATTATATCATCCGCGAAGCACAGCAGTTGACTATGGCGCAGATAGTTTTCGATGTTGTGGAAAAAATTCCCGCGAATGCATATTTTATTAAAATTGCAGAACATAAACCGACCATCCCCCGTCGATAAAATTGCGATCACTATATTGTATCCGCCTTGAGTAACGCCACCTTTGATGCGACGTAGAGTAACACACACAGACGCGATATTATCAACATATCACAGATTTTTCCGACCTGTGTACGTTTTACATAAAAATTCTTCGCGTTCCTCAATAACATCTTAATTAATTTTGTATTCATATTGCCATTGGAATGAATACGTTAAACCGATAAAATGTTAATGTATTTACCTCTTTAACTAGTTGCTTAAAATATCACAGTTATTTCTGTCACCTGTGAGCATAATCTTAGATGCGAATATAATATGAAGGTACCTGTTTAAATACATTAATAGCCTACTTAGTATTTATGTATTTTATCAAAATAAATCTTTGTTATTTATTATCTTTTTTGAAGTATTCATAAATGTAAAAACGGTTGTGGTGTGAAATAATAAGAACAATAAATATTTATTTTCAATAACATAAAATAATGGAAACAAAATGTCAGACTACACATAAGAAAAATTATTTGTCATCCTATTCTGTATTTCAAGCTTATTTACTTCCAGTCCAGGCTTAACACATCCAACGTGATTTTGTGTGCATCAATTTTTAAATATACGTAAAGAAGTTTTAAAAAATCTACACTAATATTATAAAGAGGAAGGTTTGTATGTATTTTTGTTTGTTTACATTCAATAGGCTCCGAAACTACTGGATTTTATGTTAAATTTGCTTAAATTTACTGAACGTATGGCCTTCTAAGAGCTACATACTCAATTTTGTGTACTCATCATAGAATTTAGGATTTTTGTTAAGGGTTTTTTTTTTAAATAATTTGTACCTGCACAAAAATTCAAAAGTCGCGTCTGCGACCTAATCTATGGCGTTACTACTCCTATATTGGCTGTAGGCTTTCTTTGTGAATTATTACGGATACCGTTCGGAGGTTCGTACCGTCAATACCTTAATGGTGCCTCATGCTTTCACCTCAAAAAGTAAAAAAGTAACGTAGCTTAGGTTATAGGGATTTGAAAAAGTGCCTTTCAAAATTGGTTAGCTATTTGTTAATGCTTCCAATACAGGGTAGGTTTTAGACTGTCAGGAGTAGTTTTAATTAACATTAGCACGATTTTTTATTTCATTAACAAGTATAATAAGAGGCTAACAGTAAACACATATTTTAATCTAAACATTTTTGATTCAATATGATTTTTAATAAGTTAATAGACACTGCGTAGGTACCACAATATAATATAAAATTAGATTCTAGAAAGTAAGCTATAGTCGAAGACTGTAATCTTTTGTTTTACACTTAATCTCCGCCTCTAATAAAAATAAGTACTTAACTGCTTACCTCTTCAGTGTTGCTGTCTTTGTATGATACGTTATAAAAGTCACTTAACAGACAAAGACATTGAATAGCAATTCAGTTGTGTAAATATTTTTATTAGTTCGCTCCGTATGGGGATCAAACGAATAAATTTTATACATAAATAAACGATTGACTATAAAATATACGTCTTGTTTTGTATTAAAATTTAATAGCAGATAAACGGAAAACTGTTACCAATTCACAAAATTGACTGGAAAGGATATTTCCGAACGTACGAAAATTTTCAGTGGTATTTATAAAATTTTGTCCATTTCTCGTTGAGCCCTTGTTCGTTATAGCCGGCCTGGAAGACACGTAGTTTTGAAGGCCGAGTGGGGGGCACGGGAGGTCAAGATAAACTGGCTCTTATAGATCACTACGGTAGGGGATGCTGAATTTACAACCCTTTAGCTGCAGATTTATGTTGCGTCTTAACCCTCACATGCAGAAAAGATCGCGTTTCCTTACAAATTGCCCCCGAAATAGACAGCATCTGAATGATCTCAAATAGAAAAGGAGTACTTAATATAATGGACTGAGATCCCAGACCCGCCAGACTACCCTTATATTCTTATTTGATAAAATGTGTATAATATTGTAGTATGACTGTGTAAAATGAACGTATGCATACTCGCAAGTTTGTGCGGTGGGAAATTTTTAGGTACAAAGCGCTAAATTTGCAGAAAATTATACTCACTTTACTTACATTCTGTTAAAGTATCAATCTTATTATAATATTTTGGTTTTAGAATAACGTAGAAAACAAAACTTACTCATGTCATTTTTCTCGAAACTTAATATGAACAGAGATATAAAGGTTAGAACTTTAATGATTTTTATTTCTACATGGATGATTTTGCACTTGTTAATTTTATGAAAGCTAGCGCGTATGTATACGTTCATTGTATACTAAAATATTATATAAATTTTATCAGTAAGTATATATGGGTAGTCTGGCGGGCCCAGGATCTCAGTCCATAATTACGGTACCACGTTATTTAAATAAATATAGATAGAGCGTCGGTGGTGCAATGGATTATGGAAGCTACAAATAGGTATTGCAGATGGTGCAAGGTTTTCTTTGTATAGCCTCGGATAGAGAACAAAAAAGTATGCATCTCTTAACACAGAAAAAAAAAATGTGCCTCTTGCTCAAAGTAAAAATCATAATAAGCAAAATTGTAGATAAGATAAATATATTTCAACTTTTATTTACCGATAAGATGATCAGCAGAATCTAATCATCTTACATCATACAATACCATCTATGGGTCGAATATCATAATAAATCCTAGGTTAAAAGTAAACTTAATCTTGTACAAAACGAGTAAGCTAACTACAGTAGCGTGCACTAAAACGGCGCGCGGCGGTATCTCCACTCATTACCGCTCGGAGCGTGTTCGCCGTATCGATGTCAGTTAATTTTCCACCAAGTGTAATTACCGTGCTTCGCTTTGTTTTTGCTTCGAACTTTATTTGCATAGTGAAGAAGGGGATCGCTTCTCGTTCTCTAGAACAATGTGGGGTGGAGTCGAATTAAGAAAATTTGTGTTAATATCATCTCAAGAATCAATGCAAATTCATTTGAGTTTTTTCAATAAAATAATTCAATAATATTTGGTTTGAGCTACAAAAACAAGATTAAGCTTTTGAAAAATTAATAGAAATAGTTTATGTCTCTTTGTATGAACCTTATACTACCTATGAATATTTTCATTGCAAGTAGAAAAATCAGAAACAAAAATAAGAAATGCAAGAAGATATTAGATGAGCATGTTCAAAACATGATTATGTTGTCAAACAATTAAAGATTTCTCATTTTTTTTAAACTTATTACTTATGAATAATAATTATTAATAATAATTATGTGGCACATTCGAATTGTGAAAACAAAAGGTTTCATATCAAAAAATTACAGAACATAAAAATTAATGAAATCTACTCCACTTAACTCCCTGTTCTGATCTAAAAACCTCAGAATAAGCTAATAGAGACATTGTTCGGTCCTCGTTAGCTGCATCGCGATGCGCGCGCCGCGGGGGTCCGGCGACCGTCGCGATTTTATACTTCCCATATTGTGTACCTACATGGGTACACTAGTTCCCATGTAGGTACAATCAATATGGCCAAAATAGATGCAGTAAAAAGAGCATAAGTCTATAGAAGTTTTGAATTTACTTATTTATAGAGATGATAAGAAAATAATAGAATATCTTATGGAACTTCCAATATTGTGCACCTAAATGGGTACACTAGTTCCCATGTAGGTAATATACGGTTAAAATAAGAAGAATTAAAAATATCTACGCTACTTTTTAGTTATATTTTTATAACCATTTTCTATATAAAAAGAATTGAAAGATCAGCAACACTTCTAAAGCGACTCCTCATTTGGCAAATCTTAGTATTAGGGTCAGTTCACACCGCGACGATACGTGACGTGACGCGCCGCTGCATTTTTAAAATAGCTATTCAAAATTGAACTTTAATCACTACACAAAAAGATATACGTTTCGTATGACATCAGTCATACACTGCGCATGCGCTGTGCAGCGCAGTGCAACGTGACATTCGAACTCTTACAATGAAACATGTATCTTCTTGCGTAATGACTAATGAATAAAGTTCAATCTTGAATAGCTATTTTAGAAAAGCAGCCCCACGTCTCGTTACGTTTCAGTGTGAATTTACCCTCAATGTTTCGAAATTTCGGAATTCATTTAATTGGATAGTTTTCTTTTAAGTTCAATTTACTACCCATAGTTTATTTATTATTTTTTATTTATTTTTTTAATGCCTATATTTTGATTGAGACTCAAGTTAATAACCCTTCAAGAATCCCAAAGACGCAAGCTATAAATGGAGTAAGTGTGATCATTGTCATATTAAGTTTTATGACAGCTACCAGAGAAACGCTTTAGTGCCCGCCTTAAATAGCACAATACAGAAGATGACAACGACGATATCCCGACGTTTACATGAAATGGTTGTAAATACACCGCGTTGTATAGAAGGATACATACTACCTATAGTAGGGGAGAGGGAGGGCAGTTATAACATTTTTTCCTCTTTTCGATGGGGTGACTAAACTATTGAGGATTTTAATTGAAAAGGGAGTTTAAATTAGAAATCATATATTTGAAAATATATTCCTGTAATTCCTGCATTATTTTCTCCTGAAACTATAATTTACCTATTTATATTTATAGCACTCATTGTGGAAAAACTAGCTTATTACAACTTGCCCTGTTTTTGGGGCAAGTTGTAACAATTGTAGGGCAAGTAGTAACGTCATATTGTACCAACAGATTTTATTATTTAATGCTTGTATTATAAAGTCAACAAACAAAATTATAAGAAATTTGTATTTCTTTCGACCTAATGATGATTACTTGTCATTTTCTTTAGCAACAATTATAGTAATCATAGTTTTACTCTTATACAACTTTTATTATTTTAAATTTGTCCTTATAATCGATAAATAACAAATTATTTTATAACAATTCTTTATATTTTTGTATTTACTTAACTATCACAATCAATATGGCAAGCTACATGAGTCTTTCAAAATGAAAACAAACAAATCTAACATTATTTGTGGTCAAAAGTTTCCCTAATCTTAGCTGCTCAATTATTTCAAATATCTAATTATATCACTAATAAATGTTACAACTTGCCCGAAAAATTTGTTACAACTACACCAAACTAACATTTTTATTTAAAAAAAATTAGCTTGTGTGAAATTGATATTATTCGGTAGTTTAATAAATGCATAAAAAAAGTAAAAATAAACATTTTTGAATTAGACTCAGGATATGATTTTGAAAACAAATATTACGTAATACATTCGTTTTTTTTTTGTTTTCTGGTAAAAAACAGTACTTCTGCTAAAAACCAGGCTGCACTTACTTCATAGGCTAGACCTTAAAGAGCACGTTGAGTTCAAATTCAAAACAAAATATTTGGAACCCGCTCAGTTACTAAGCTGTTACTGCTTAGTACTTACCCCTGTTACAATAAGCCCCTGCCTCCCCTACGTAAATTAGTAATATTATTTCCCTTTTTTAAATTAATATTTATTGTTCCTATACTCTAAGCTAAAAATCTAAGCGTTTCACTTATCATAATATAATAATCTTATATAAACAGTAACTATGATCTTACAGAAGTGGGCTCCGAATACCTATGGTCAGTACCCGCAATATTTAGGCTCTGTGATCTCTGCCAACCCCTATTACACATTCGGCTCATCATAATAATATGATATATAACTATTATGTATCTTACACACAAAGATAATATAAGATTTTAGCATCCTCATATCCACGAAACACATCAAACTTTTACTTGCAACTCAAATACTTGCAATTTAATCTCGATAGAGTATAGTTTATTACATTCATGCGCACTTTTAATGCATAAGGCTCAACTCACATAGGCATCTAGTCGAAACGAGGCGATGTGTCATGTTTTTGACAAGAAGACGCGCGTCGCCGCGCTACGTCGCGCTAGCATATTTCCATAATTACATATATTAATGATGGAAAAATAAAGATGAATTATGCTATAGGTGAAAAACATGACGCTTCGACTCTGTGCCAGTGTACGCCGCACTACTCCAGACAAACGTAAATCCGCGAATGCACGCGCCAACGCGAGTTTGCGCGCGACATTAAACGCTATCATATTTCCATAATTCAAATTTGTACCTTAATAATGGAAAAATTAAAAAGCTATAGATGAAAAACATGTTGCGTCGTGTCGCTTCGACTATGCGCCAGTGTGATTTGACCCTAATATGAGCGAGCAGAAGTAGGTCGCAAATATTAGAATATCGGGGGATTTTCTTCGCGATTAAATTCTTAATATTCCTGAGCTAGGTTCTATAGCGTTTGAGGTCATCTTAAAATATTTTTAGTATGACTATTTGTGTTACAAAAATTGCACACAAGTTATATTTTACTATAATATTATAAACCTAAAAGGGAGAATTAAAGATTTTGGTATAATAAAGAAATGTAAAGTAAGATAACGCAAGGGGAGTAATGAGTATAGGTAGGTCCTTTTTCTGTTTAAGAGAAGCATACTTTTTCTATGACAAAGTCAAAATCCAAAATTTGTATTTAAATTGGGATTTTTATACACTTTCTGAACGTCTGTCTAGAATCTAGAGCGAGATAGCGAGTTCGGGTGGTAGGCATCATTTAGACTCTAGATGATGCCTACCACCGGAACTCGCTAGGCGAGAAGAACCGCCGTAAGAAACTCGCGCGGGGGGCCATCTTTTATCAAAAATACCTTTTTTTTTTTTCTTTTTAAATAAAAATGGTATATATAACAATGTTATGACTAAAACTACATACAAATACAATAATATATGTAATTTAGAAGTAGCCTTGCAGGGGGCCACCTCATTCCCAAGGTGTGCTATCATTCATAAAATCATTAGCTTTATAATAGCACAACAAACGTTCCTCAACTACTTTTTTAAATTTTTTGATTGAAAAAGTTGAACACTTTCTGGAATCTTATTGTATAGGCGTATACATTGGCCTTTAAACGAATTCTTTACTTTACTAAGTCTAGTCACTGGTACATCATGCATATGTTTATTTCGGGTATTTCTATTGTGGTTGTGACTTCCTTTTTGAATATGCTTATTTTTTTTAAAACATATAATACATTTGGTAGATAATAACAAGCTACAGTTAAGATTCCAGTTTCTTTAAACTTCTCTCTTAATGAAGTGTTGGGGGCCAGCTTGTAGATTTCCCGAACAGCTCACTTCTGCAGCACAAATATAGTATTTATATCTGCAGCATTTCCCCACAGTAGAATGCCATAGGACATTATACTGTGGAAGTAACTTAAATATACAAACCTTGCTGTGTTTTCGTCTGAAAATTGTATCATCTTACTTACTGCAAATGCTGCTGAACTGAGTCTGTCGGCCAACCCACTGAAGTTTTGCGTCTAATGTTATACCTAAAAAGACAGCTGTATCTACTAGTTCCATACCTTTCCCATTCAATAGTACATTGGTTTCAAATTGCCTTACATTCCGCAACGTAAACTTTATACATTTAGTTTATTTGCTATTTATTAAAATATTATTGACACTAAACCAGTGTAGGTACTATTTTTGAGAGAGCATTATTTACATCGTCATAGGCTGTCACAAATATGTGACGTATCATCGGCAAATAAGACTATCCCGTTTTTTACATTAATAAGGTATGGTAGGTCATATAAATAGACCAGAAAAAGAAAGGGTCCTAAAATGGATCCTTGTGGGATCCCCATCTCAATTTTGGTACCTGTGGCCACTATCCAATGGTCATATTTAACCATAGACCTTGTCTCATCTGACAATAAAACTAAAATGTAAAAAAGCAAACTAGCCACATGTTAAACTGATCAGATTTAGTTTAGTCATTTACAATTCTAATCACTGGATAAAAAGCTAAAAATAAACTGAGTTAATTAATGAGATAATTAAAGTGAAGCAAACAAAAAACTTCGCATAAACTACCGGCGATGTAGAGACCATTAAAACACGAGACTCGCCTTAATTGTCCCACAATGACAGGGGAAGAGTTTATCTAGTCGGATGTACTGAAATAGACGGAATAACAAACAGATGTGCGAGTAAAAAAGTTACGTTTCAGATGACGGGTTAGTGGCTGCATCAGACCGATTCGGCGTCGCGCGTTTTTGTTTGTCATGTAGTAATTTGTAAATAATTAGTTATGTTCCATTGGCTAGTTCGCATGCGAGTCGGAATCGCGTACGAAGGGTTCCGTACCATTATAAGTACAACTATTAGTATTAATATTAAGCACTAGTATTGATATCGAGCAAAAAACGAATAAGTCAATTGTTTTGTATGGGAGCCCTCTTTAGGTAGTATATCAGTGAATATTTCAAACGTCTACCTGTAGGCGTTATTGATAACGAGCAATAATCACGATTGCTGTATGGGAGCCCACCTTAAATATTTATTTTATTCTGTTTTCAGTATTTTCTGTTCGTGCAGTATAGTAAATGTTAAATAAAGTGGCTGTTTCACCTCGTCTTACAGAGCATTTAATTATAACTTATTAATTAAGTGAAGCTTTAAATGTCGAGTTCTAAGCTTAATGTGAAAAGCTATCATATTATCAATTATACTATTTATACAAATATATTATAGTACCAAACAAAATATAATATGTTTCTCTAAACTTGGATTCTGGAATGAAAAATATAGTCTGCCCTACCTAACCTCTATGACGCAGTTAGTGTGAAAAGCCATTAATAAACTCAGAACACCTTCCCTTACACTTTATTTGTCACACACTATTTATTGTTTTAAAAACGTTTCGGGTTACGACTGTAAATTTTCTTGCAGCGTCCTTTGAACAGAAGGAAATACTATTAACCCTAAAACGACGTCGTTTTGTTAATTGTCGGGGGCTTTTTTATTTTAATGGCTGAAGTTTATTTATGAATTTAAATGGTCCCTGAAGACTCGGGGGCTAATTTGAATTTTATGAACTTCATTTACAACGGCGAAAGGGGTTAATCCTTTGAGTATTAGTGGCGTGGTATCTTATTGCGAGCTTTAGGCATTTCCATAATTTTTGATGTTTATGTACTTCATGATTTTTGTGGATTATATAAAACATATATTTTTATTTCGTACGTATGTTCTATAATCTATATGTTAAACAAAAGCGAAATAGAAACACTGTAAAAGTTGTAATATTAACGCTTAATTGCTAATTTTGACAAGCCATTTGTATTATATTTTCTGAAAAGTGTCAAACATCTTATTTGTAAGTTTTGAAGTAACCAGCTACAAAAGTTCCGGAGAGCTGTTCGTCTCTTATTAAGCGGCTTTCAGACTACGCTATAATATAATAGCATATAGTATACAGCTCATAGCACAACAATATCGCGCACCATACATTGTTATGGACATGCTCACACTGTACTGTACTATATATTATTGGCTTACTATACGCTATACAATAGTTCGATACGCTAAGTTCCTGTTGTGCTGTATCGCGCGCCGCCCTCTTCCTCCTACCTCACCCCCGTCGGCCCCGGCCGTCCCGCAAGCGAAACGAGCGACACAACCATTGAGCTAGCTATTATATACTATAAATGCTTGCGATAATATCGCGTAATGTGAACGCAATGCTATATAGCAAAATAGTATAGCGTAGTCTGAAATGAGCTTTAGGTGATTGTGAAACAGGCCCTAAATTTGTTAAAAACAAAGTTTCATCAGCGAAGCAGATGGGAGAAGGTCGACCTTAGTTCGTAATATTTAGGGTTCCGTACCGAGAGGGTAAAAACGGGAGTCTATTACTGAGAGTTCACTGTCCAAACCTCTTTCTCCGTCTGTCACTAGGCTGTAGGTGTCTTCTTAACCGAGATAGCTAGACAGTTGATATGTATAATATTTTTAATAAAAATATGTTTATTTCAAAAAATTTAAGACATGTTGCTTTTGTCGCATACTTACCTCTTAATGACGCTATAAAGACAGTAAGTTGTTTTAAGGTTATTTCAAGACCATGTAACACGCTATCCGCCATTACTATTAGGGTACCTCAAAAAAAATCCTTTTTAATTTGTCAATATTCCACAATATCTTTAAATTTATTTCAGGCAAAATCTGATGGTAGTAAAAGCGCAGTGCATATTACAAAACATTTTATTATATTCAAGTATATATCATTTAAGAATTAAATTATATCAAACTTTCCATTAATATGGCGTAAAAATTTACTCCAATGCGACAACAAGGTTGGTTAAAGTCAGGGCGTGACTTTTAATTGACAACATATAATATAAAAGTTATATTTCAGTCGCAAATGAACAACGAAGTCACTCAAGTTTTGTTTTTGACTGTTTTTGTCAATTGACTGCTGTAAAATAAGATGGGGTTCGTTTTACAAACGTCAAAAACTACTGAAGGGATTTGGATGAAATTTGGTATGGTGGTAGTTTGGGCACTGGATTAAAACATAGGCTACCCTATTTTTATCCCGAAAAAGTATAATATTCCTTCGGGATACTGTATTTAAATAATTCCCTTAAGCTCAATTTCTAAAACGTCATTATGAAAACGTGTATAAAACTGCTTCACTATATAAACGAACGACACATATAGGTTTTTCAATCATCCAATTTGGTCAGTTGAAATCGTTTATTATTATAACGTCGCATATAGAATGCGACGTTAGTATGACTATTCCGTTGTCGTACAAACGGTTTAGCTAAAACTATAATATAACATCGTGTAGTTTAGTCTTGCCGACGTTGCTATGACCTGTTTATCATGACATATTGGTCGCACGACTAAAAAGGTAAATTAAAGAGGTCTGAAGGACCTATTAGTCACCTCATTACTATTATAAAACTGCAATTCAATGGGAAGTCGCACAAGCCCTGACTTATATGACGTTTTTGTATGTTGGGCGACTGACACTCGGCTGGTTTTGTAGTCTCTGCGGAGAGTAATTAATGATTATGATGACTACATGAAGAGTCCATGATAACAAGAGTTATTGCAACGAACCAATCAAAAGTATCTTCCAAGTAGCTCGTTTGTCCCGTAATCTCACGATCTCATCTAACTTCGACGGAACTTTTATGTGCCGGCTTATTGTGAGGTCGTCTAATTTCAGCTAAGCCGCTAATAATAGGGAAAGCGGTAAGCGTTAAATACTTTTTGGTAATTCTGGTAATTTATGGTCGGTATAAAGTATGATTGGGGCTCTTTCGATTAGAGTTCAAAATAATAGAAAGTGTCGGACACGCGCTAAGGTTCGTGTCGTTTAGGTCGTGATTATCGTGAGTATTTGTATCCGATGCTAAATGGACACTTTTCCGTATACTCCACTATCTACCGGCCGAATACTGAAACGATAGTTAAATTAAGTGACGCTCAAGTCACACTGTCACATGCTATCCTTGTCATTTCGGCTAGCAGAGACAGCGACAGCCTGTGAATAGGGGATCTCTTAGTTTTAATTAGCGTTTCAGTATTCGGCCGTATATTTTATACAACAGCGAAGAAGGAACGCAGTAATTTTCGTAGTATTAACGCTATCTCCTAACAGTATTTTGGGTTGCTTATAACAATATTGTGTGTTAAGTTGGTGTTGGTAAGCAATCCAAAATTAGGAAGTTAGCGTTAATATTACAACTTTTACAGGGTTTCTACTCTACTATATCGTGGCCAAGCTTTAATTTGCTGTTGAAGGTCCACATAAGTTCGTATCCTCGCATAATATAATATGCAAGCTAATAGCTATATGTCGTTCATCACTAGTAAATTCACTTAAAAACTTTTTTTCCACATAATCTAAATATTTAATGACTTCCACAATAACAGGAATGGATTTAAGAATCTAATGAAAATCTAATTCATTCATAACCCAAAAAAGAATTATAAAATATTAATAAAAAGATATTGTTCAAAGTTTTCCATCACACAAGTGTTTCATTTTACTGACCACGACAATCAGCTTTGTGTTAAAACATTAGCTTTTCTTTAACAATAATTGAAATTAATATCAAAACAATTATTAGAGGAAACACTGAACTCGATCGAAATAAGATCAAACGGAGAAAAATGGTGTGTGACGACGGAAAATTTAAATTTATTATGAGCGGAAACAAAAAATAAAACCCACAATAACTTCTACCGAAACCGACTCTTCTTGGTAGTCTAGTCAATAAAACTATAAAAATATGTCTCCTGGCTACAACTCTGTTATTATATAAATTTTACCATCAAGTTTAAGAAAATATACGAAAGATAAAGTTTTGATATTTGCAAAGTTTGATTAATAATTCGTGATCTGTGACATTTATCAATTATAATATTTTGCTATTGTTCATGAAAGATTTTTTTTTTTTTGTAAATTTTTAATATGTTTACAATATCGATGTGGGAATCCAGTTTTCCCACACGTAACAAAAATATTGTAAAATTATGCCTATTAAAATGATTAATTTTACAGTTATACAAAACAGATTACTGTTAAGTTGAACATAACTGCAGTTTCGCTATATTTCAAAATGAAATTTAAATAAAGCACATATTCGCAATAATATACAAAATAAACAATTAAAATTTATTATGTCCGACATTTCATTGGTCGTAAAATAGAAAATAATTCAACGCAAGTATCAAAGAGCAACGGTGTTGTATAGTTATGAGTTACGAGCGTGGCTTGCTAGCGTATGACACGAATAAAATTGTTTCTAGTATCAAAACTATTTATAATATTATTATAATAATTTTCCGCCCCAATTATTTTGCCGCCGACACGTTTTACTGTGATTGTTTTTTATAATATTTTTATTAGGGTCATAACTTTTTGTCGTTTATCATGTGGCATTAGGCTGGTTATGATTATAATTGATGTAGCTTTTGACCAACCTTGCGAAGGTCGTCGTCGTCGTCAAACTTTTTCGGACGCCACTTGGCCGCCACAAATATATTTTGATTATGTAACGATGAAAAATATAAGAAACTATAAATATAAGAATCATGAGCGCAAATGTTAAAATGGCTTACTTTATTTGGTTAAATAAACACGGCTTCAGCGGCGCGGCTCACTGGTCAATTTTGACATTTGCACCAATGACTCTTTGATAGAATTTTATAGTATTTATGAGAAAAAAATTCAGCCATTTTTACATAAAAGCATACCTATCAACAAACACCCACCTACTCACTTTCGCAAATATTTCATTATTATTGTAGACTAATACTTGTAATATCGTAATACCCTAGGGGGAGGGCTGTCATAATCCGTAATATTTGCGGGCTCTCGATCACAACGGTGACGTAATACCGCTAATCCGCCATTGTGGCGCCACCTCTTGACAGATTGCCGCGAGCTCAATGGAGATTACGCGACCCGCCGCTAGGGGCGCTTTGTTCGATTGAGAAAGCCTTTTGTCGAAGGGATAATTTGTTTTTCGTTCGGTTTCATCGCTTTTTATGGTGTGTTGATTCAAAAGATTGTGTGTAGTGTTTCGCTAAATTAAAAATTCGGATACATGGATATTAATGTGTATGAATGTGAGATTATGTAGTTGGTGTAAGCTCTTAAGAACTAGAAACTACTAATGTTAAACTAGGAAGCTATACATTGATTTTATGTTGTTTAATGTGTTTTCCTGCTGTTTTTAGGGTTCCGTATCGAAAGGGTAGAAACGAGACTATATATTTATGACTAGCAGATTCACCGCTGTCTGTCCGTCTGCCTGTCTGTCTTTCACCAGGCTGTATATTATGAACCGTTGAAAGTTTACACGATGATGATTTTCTGCGTTCGCCATAATATATGTAGTCAATAAACACTAAGGACAGAGCAAAATAACTATTTAAGTGGGGCTCCCATACAACAAAGTTAACAAGTTTTTTCCGTTTTGTACGGAACCCTTCGTGCGCGAATCCGACTCGCACTGGGCTGTTTTTTTTATTTGACAGATATACGCGTACTATCCTACTAATATTATAAATGTGAAACTTTGTGAGGATGGATGCATGTTTATTACTCTTTCACGCAAAAACTACTGGATGGATATTGATCAAATTTGGTATGGTAGTTAGTATAGCTTAGGCTCTAGGTTAAAATATAGGCTACTTTTTATCCCGGAAAAGTACAGTGTTTCCGCGGGATACCCGATGGTATATTTACGCGGGCAGAGCCGCGGGAAACAGCTAGTAAATTATAAATCTGAAAGTTTGTGAGACTGGATGGATGGATACATGTTTGTTACTCTTTCACGCATAAACTACAGAACGGATTTTGATGAAATTTGGTATGGTAGTAGCTTAAGCTACTTTTTATCCCGAAAAAGTACAGTGCTCCCGTGGGATACTGTATTTACGCGGCGGAGCCGCGGGGAACAGCTAGTACGAGTATACTTTCTGAGTTTCAGAATACTACTGAGACAGTTTTTTTTAATAACTTATTTTTGTATTTTAAATACAAAACATAATATTACATCTAGGTAATATAGGTATGTCGTGAAAGGAAGTTATAGTAACGTTGGGGTAATCGTAGCGGGATTAAATATTTTAACCCGTAATTATTTATTTGCGTCGGCCGTCACCGTGATGATGAATAGGGGTAATGATTGCGTCAAACCCGACATATCGAGGGGTTGTGTTATTGATGGCCTACCTACTTATGTTTATGTATTGTTTGTATTTGTTTATACTCCATTAATGTTGATTCAGATATAAACGGCTTATATCGATGTATTAATGATTATCAAGTACTTGATAATTTTATGAATTATCAAGTATCAAATACCTTTCTTCCATGTAGGTATTAGCGCTACTTTTGTTGGGGGTATTGAAGGTTATACCTATTGCAGGTAATATGATTTTTTTTTGTGTTTAGGCCAGATAGCTAGACTGTTGAAATTAACACAGATGATGTATTTCTGTTGTCGCTAAAAACAACACCAAAAACAGAATAAAATAAATAGTTAAGACACGAACGTGTCTTTTTTTCTTATTTTTATGGAACCCTCCGTGTGCGAGTCCGAATCGCACTTGGTCGGTTTTATTTATTAGTACTTATTAATAAATATTATGCATAACTAAAAATATAGCAGCTGTAAAAACACGTATTAAGGAAATTTCTGTGCTGAAGACAAATTAAAAGAAAAATTGTCGAAATCAAAGTTGTTGTTTGCTTAAATAATTTGGCATTTCAACAGAAAGCTCGGAGAAAGGATCATAAAGATTAATGAAATAATATACGCGGCTTGTCATAATCGGGATCTCGCTGTCACCAAAGACCTCATATTTTTATTAGAGTTACCCAATTGGGTACAGAATTAGCACTTGCTAATTTTAATTTCGAATAAAAGGTGGCGGAATAATCGCAGAAGTATCGCAAGAAAGCCATGCTACTGCAAAAATCGGCTCGACCGAAGAAAACGCACCTTTGGTTACAAAGTTAACTATTTTGTGTTCTATGCCTTTTTATGGTGTTTGTATTGGTTTTACGTGTCTTTTCTTTTTTGAAACTGAAAATAAAAAGGTTAACCTATATTGATATGAATTTTGTAATAAAAGTTACAGCGTGTTGCTTTAAACTTGTATTATATAATATATTTACATAAAATCATATTTAGTAGGTAGTATAATAACTTAGAAATATGCTGTATTATAACTTATAAGTAACATATGTTTTCTCCTTTCGCGCAATCCTACTTAAATGTCATTATAACTTACATTCATATGTTTCGGAAAATTTTATTCCGAAATATGACACCTACAGGTTGGTTTTTAGCTGCTACATGTTTTTGTACATTATAGGTAAATTATAAAATGACATATGACTTGTAACTTTGATGATTTATATTGTTTATAATTTTAATTGGCACTAAATTTAAATATATTAGGTCTTTACCTATGAAATTGCCGTTTTGTATGAAAAAATTTAAACGAATTTTTTTCATGTATTTTTTAGTTGTATTAATCGAAGTAATCACCCATGCAATCAATGCATCTTTGCCAACGCAGTGGCAGTTTATTGATGCCCTCCTTAAAGAAATCAGCAGGACTGGAGGCAACAAAATCTTCAAAGGCATTTTGTACTGCCTCTCGGGTATTGAATTTTTTTCTCGCCAAGAAGTTATCCATATTCTGGAAAAAGTTGTAGTCTGTAGGCGCAAGGTCTGGTGAGTAGGGCGGATGACGGAGAGGTTCTAACCCCAGTTCTTGCAACTTGGAGACCGTCTGCTGTGCAGTATGAGGCCGCGCGTTGTCGTGCAGGAGCAGCGGAGACGAGCGATTGGCCAATGCTGGTTGGAGATGTGCCAGCTTCTCCATCATTGTGTTCAGTTCTTCACAATACACGTCTGCAGTAATGCTCACATTGTTTGGTAAGAAGCTGTGATGAATCACACCGGCGCTAGACCACCAAACAGTGACCATCACTTTCTAGGGGTAAGTTTTCGTTTAGGGCATTGTTTAGGTGCTGAACCAGGATCCTACCTACTTGCTGAGCGCTTGTGGTTATCAAACAGAATCCATTTTTTATCGCATGTAACAATGCGGTTCAAAATTCCTTAATTTGTGTGTCTGTTGAGCAGTGCAAGGCACGTCTCGACGCGTACTTCGCGCTGGCGATCATTGAGTTCGTGGGGCACCCATTTGTCAAGCTTTTTTACCTAGCCAATTTGACGCAAATGGACCAATATTGTTTTGACGCTAACATCGAAAGCTGCTGCTAATTCAGCCGTAGATTGTGTATCATCAGCTTCCACAATAGCCTTTAATTCGTCATTGTCGACCAATGTCTTCGGACGACCGCGAGGTTCATTTTTCAGGTCGAAATTTCCAGAACGAAAGCGAGCAAACCAATTACAAGTGATGCGTTGGTTTGTAGTGTTAGCTCCGTAAACGTCGGTGATGTTGCGTGCCGCTTGTGCCGCGTTGCTGCCACGACGGTACTCATATTCCATAATTGCTCGAATTTTTAACGTATCCATGATGACGTAAAAGATTGAAATGCGATGAAAATGTAACACTAATCAATAATCAAATGACTACTTTTGAAAAAATTATTCCACGTTTTTAAAATAAAATTAATTTGAAATTAGAATTCTTAGCCAAACAAAAATTATTTTGATTTTAAATGGCCAGTACTGCAGAACGGCAATTTCATAGGTAAAGACCTATTATTTAAATTAACTACAAAATTTTGCTACTGGATATAAAAGGTTTAGGCGTGTGATGTGTGAAGCTTCGTACGAGTTCTTACGAGTACTCGTATGATACAAAAACAACTCATAAAATTATACATACATATTTCGGTTGAGACTGACGCTTTATCTGATCCTTTATTGGTACACGCACATTATGTCGGGCCGCAACGGGCCGCAACGCCAGGACGGGCCAGGACGCAACGCATTGACGGATTTTGAGCCAAAAATCCGAGTAATTGCATACTATAATTAGTATCGCACAAGTTGCTTCTCGGCAATACTCACCTAGAGCCTATAGCTGGTAATTACAATGAAATTGAAAACTAACCATTTAGGTTAAACAGACGAAGGCTGGGACTGTATGATCCGGGATCTGTGAGGCCGGAGAAAATTCAGAGAACTGAAAATATAACTGCCTCAATACAATAGAGCAGAAAATCGAACACACGAGTGTCAAATCGATTATCAATATCATAATGACAGCTCGAAACTCGACACTTCGATTTTCAACTCTATCGTATTAGCGAAGAGTTCTATTTTTCTGAATTTCCTCGGACCGCCGGATTCCGGATCATATCGTCCCGGCCTAACAATTTTGTTTTGTGCTCAACAAACTAATAATAATAGTTATTTTACTACCTTAAATCCTTATAAAATTTATAATATGCATATACTCTTATATGTATATGCATATTATAAATTTTATTAGGATTTAAGGTAAATCTAAACTAAAAAATATATACAAAGAATATTTCGGTGCAATAAATAAAAATAATGAGCCATCAGAAGCGCATTCCGAAACTTTATTATATCGTTCATAATCGTTAAACCTTCACCGCATCCGAAATATTCGGATATGCTTCAGCAGAATAATCCACAGATCGCATTGTAGACTAAAATACATTACATGGAGCAGTATGCGCAATTGCGCACCCTACAAACACCGAAGAATCGACAAAATGACAGATTGAAGAAACATTAATATCATTCGGAGCAAAATAGGTTTTATTGTAAGGCAGCAAGGTCCGTGCATCGTCGTTATAATAAACAACATTTCTTTTCTTCCCGAACATGACCTCACAAAATGGCCTCTTTTAACAGCTAAAGTAGAAACGTTTTCTTATTTCAATGTCAATTAGTCTTACAATAATGTCAAATACTCCACATCATGGCGCTCCTAGACAAATAATTTCTTTACGTTCAGTCATTTACTTGAATATTTGTTCGTTTTTTGACCGAAGCTTTCCCGGTTGCCATTTTAAAATATGGCTAATTAGAAATGTTGGCTTCTATTGACGACCTTGTTACTATGGATTAAGAACTATTTTGCAACGAACTATTTTGGGTAGATAATTTCTTCTTTAAAACTATTTCTTCGGATCGCTATGCTAAGCCTTACTGGATAGACACGACATAGGCATAATTGCGTATTCTATTGCCTAAATATGTCAGACATTATAACAAAATCTTAGTGCACCTGCCTAACATTTAAATAATTAGATAGGTATATGTTTATGTCATGACGCGAGAATTTTAAACCTGAATAAAATATTAATAGATATTAGATGCTCACCTGCCTAAATACCTATTTATAGATACCCACCTCTACCAGTGGCGTGGGGTTCCTACAACTCCATTCCTATCGGCTTCACTTACCGCTTACCTTTTGACCCTTATCCAAATCCCTACCTATTATACAGGCTAGCTAGGGTTTCCCTATGAAGGAGAACCAGCCTTTACCACTGCCACCTATAACTATTACTCACTCTCTGTACACGACCACAGTAATTTGCCAGCTAAAATTTTATTATACCTACATGATATGCATAAATGCACCGCTATGTAAATTAAGTTCTTAAGAGTAATGGTCCACGAGCCCATGAAATTTCACACTGTATACTATTTACTATTAGAGTAACAAACTGTTATTACTTCTATAAAATTAAAATTTATAACTTACTACAACTCTGTTGTTTAAAAACGGTAGGTGCCTATTAAATTTTCGCTTAGAGAAAGCTTAAGAATTTTCAAAAAATGTAGAAAATATAAGAGTAGCGTATTAATCATCACGAAAATAAGAAAAAAAGATAAATTCGCATTGCACAGCGCACACATTTATCTACTCCTTGACACGATAGTTATGTGACGAAAATAACCGCTCAAAAATATTGAAGAGTATACGTCGTCGTTGATAAGTATACGTCAAACAAACGAATGTAATAAGACGCGACGAATAATATACCCGAGATGTATGTCAGATATGACACGGTTATTTTTCTATTATCTCGAGTATATAATATTATTAAGTTAGATAAAATTTAACACTACAACTACAGCCAATAATGCATTAAATAATATTATGTATTCTTGAATATTATGTATATTTTGTTGCAATTTACACTTTAGGTTTCAGGTTGATTTATTTTCATCCTACAATGTAAGCTTGTATTCTACAGTAATATCGTCAGCTTGCGGCTTGCAAAGTGTCAACTATCTTCAGTTCCACAATATTTACTACAAGCTAAGCAAGTAAATACCCACGGGAACACGCACGTTTTCGGGATAAAATGTAGCCTATATTTCAATCCAGAGCCTAAACTACCACCTTACCAAATTTCATTTCATTTCAAACTACTAAAAGAAAATGAGTCATAAAAGTCCATCCATCCATCGGTCCATCCATCCATCGGTCCATCCATCCTCACAAACTTTCACATTTATAATAGTAGTAGGACATCGCTTAGCTTTGTCTCCAATCTCCAGATCAGCTGTTGCGGATATGATAGAGTAACTATCGGAATTATGTATATCTTCAGATCAAGATTAAATTATATCTTGGATTACTTCTGTGGCTCGATAGGTCTCCCATAGTAAAGTCTGGATTAAAATTGATCTAAGCTTAGTAAAATCGAGTTAAGACATAAGACTGGTTTTAATTTCGGTTAGTACTACACTACGATAACAATCGTTGGGCCGCAATATTAGTTTTATGTCAATGTCAATTACCCCCTTTTGTGGATGTTGCACGCCATCCCAGCTCACAATAAATCTATCCGCGAAGTCTTAATAAATTAACTGTATTATTTAATCCCATCAGTCTACCAGGACGCCCACTCTGAGTTCCTGTCACACAATTGCGCTGATATAATGGCTTGCGTGTTAATTGTACGATATATTTACCTACTACCATCGCCTGCTACGTAACTACTGTGGCCCGCAACTTTGTGTACATAAAACGAACGGAAGCGAAACAATATTTTTTTTCTACAAAATTTGCCTTGACGACTCATTATCGGTCCAGCAGTTTCAGAGATAAATAAATACCATTTGGCACATTAAAGAAACCCAAAAAAGCACCCAGCTTTTTTTCTAAAATATGTCCATAACAGTTGTTCTAATAATGACGCACTATAAATATCTACATGGTGTACTAAATGTTATAATTAAAGTCACATTTTGAGCATACATACAATATTATCCGTTTTTTCCCATAAAGCGGCACTAATAGCTCCGCGCGCGCACATCAATCACTGGCGGCTCACGCGCAACAATCTTGTTTATAGGAATTTTAACAGTTTTTATTTCTATAGCTACTGTGTGTACAGAATGGTATTTTCACTTATCTTCAACATTGTCAAAATTTGGACCACCCGTCGTTTTTTTTTAATTTATTTATTATTGTTTACCTCTCTTGTTATTTTTATTAGTTATACGTACGTAGATATGAGGTTCATAATATACAGAAAAAAAGAGCACACTGCAGTCTGTACCAAATTGGAGAAAATTGAACTATTTTAATATGGCACTACATACTTTAATGTTATGCAGTAACACTTGTTTGCCAACAGTGATCACGGATGATATATAATGAGGGTGTTTGATATTTTTTCTGCCGTTAGGGGGCAGACAAGCGTCATCTGGTGGCGTAAGTGGTATCAAAAACTAACAATGAGAATTTTCTATTCTTTTTCTGTCACCAGGCGGACCGTCGACCTACCAAGCGGTCGACGGTCCTTGTCGTGTCAAAAAGCTGTCAGATGTCACGTGTGGTGTAGTGAGTAATTGTCTTTATAATATTTTATGTGTTACCTTTACCTTTATAACCTTTGACTCATTCATTGCACCTTCTTGGATTTCCCGGCGACGACAGTAGCTTATACGGGACAGAACACGGTCCAGGGCTTCACTTCGCATCTGCTTCTGCATCCAGCCAGTATGCAGCCTCTTGTACAGCCAGAAGAATCCAACCAGTACAGCCAGTAGGAGACAGGCACATATGATGGAAAGAAGGATATTGTTGGTCTGTATGTGCCCCGCTGCAGCCTTTGCGTGGTTGTCACCGCCAGCAGTCTGCGCAATCACCACTTGTTCCTTGCTCTGCGTTTTGCCCATAATCTTCGAAGTCCAGGGAGAGACAAGTCACGTCGATTGAGTCTCGTTGATAGCAGGATCACGTTGATGGTAGAGCTACAGGTTGGAGGTTATGTTGATGGCAGGGTCGCCATGTGATGTGTCTAGGAGTAGACACTTTGAGATGTGACTTAGTGAGGCCACATTGGTCAGGATTGATAGAAACATCAAGACGATTCAGGATCCAGTTTATTAATAATCAAAAATACATTATAATTATGAACATACATAAAACGAAACCGTTGCACAATAAACAAAATGCTGACCTAAAAGGTTATAAAGGTAATTACACATAAAATATTATAAAGACAATTACTTGACACTACACACGAATTTAAAAACTCTCATTCATATCTAAAATAGTTATGTTTTTTTGTGGGAAAAGCAATGTTTCCACATCCTGTACCAATAGATGCGGAACAGTATCTTGATAAATACAAAGCGCGGTGTGACAAATGGTAACGGAGTGTTTTTCAGTATTTTTAGAAGCGGCGGTGTGGGCCCTACTAATTGGACACACAATACGTCTTCGCGACATCCCAACAATGTTATTTCTGATATTGTCTTTGTAACAATTTAAATAATTAGTATGTCACGTCGTTTTGTTACACTTTATTGATGTTTAAATTTGGAACAGGCATTTTGCTTCTGAATCTTAATTAATGGTATCTATGTATATATCTCATACTTAATTCAACGTTTCATTATTCTTTTCTCGTCTCGTTTCTTCTCAATTCATCAAATTGTCCATCTCGATTTTTGTCGTCGCCTATTTTATTAGATACTTTCCTCACCGGAACACAACAGTCAATAATACCGTCTAATTCGGTGGTAAATTATCAAATAGACCAAGATATTCACGCCATTCGTTATCCGACGTGACAGTTAGTATTAGCAACGATGATTTCCTCATATCGTGTACATCACGTAAATTACCAATATTGTCTAATATTACTCACCGGACTGGATTAAATAAGACAAATGGGGAGGCTAGACCTAACAGTGACATTTTCCCAGTTATTTCCCGCCCGAACACTCCATTTGGGTTAAATTTAGCAAAACATTATTTACGAGCCGCATTATTATCTAGGTCGTCTGTCAAATCCCCGGCGAATAATGTCTTGGCGAAATTTGGCAGGATTTAAAATCGTCACCGCTGAAGAAACTTCCGTGAATATCTTCCGTCGTCGTTCTTTTATCCCCCTGCTGAAAGACAGCAGAATATTGACATTTTGTAATTTTTTTACGTGTTTTTAACGTGTTTGCATTCATTGCATTTTTTTGGTTTTATATTATTTTAGCAGTCTATGTATATTTGTATGTAATATCTTTGTTCCATCGTAGCGCCTACTCTACTGATCCGATTGTAATTAATGAGGTGTCAAAAGATTCTTCAAAATGGCCCGGGTAATAATTCATGTAGTCAAGTTAAAATTTTTACAAAAAATAAATTATAATTCATTTAGAGGTACTTTTTTGTCCATGCATTTTTTACCAGATGAAGCGTGAATCGTGATAACCGTAAAAGGTATTTTTGTTCAGTATAGTTTGACATTTCATCATGGAAAGACTTGCCCTGCACAGAGTCTACAAATTATTCAGCTGTATTACGCAAATCAGCGTTCTGCGAGGAATGTGTTTCGTGCACTTAGAGAAACTTATAGTTCACACAATCGGCCTACCGAACACACAACAATTCGCTATATCATCGAATTTTTTTAAAGCCACTTTACATTACTAGATAATACACGACCAAATAGACCACATCTAGCACGTAGTGAAAAAATATTGCTGAAAATATACACCGCGAAGAGTCGATCCGACGCCGTTCGCAACAACTTGGCTTGTCGTATGCAACAACTTGGCGTATTTTACCTAAGGATCTTGGCTTAAAACCATACAAAATTCAATTGGTGCAAGAATTGAAGCGAACTTACCTACCGAATCGTCACCGATTCAATATTTGGGCTCTTGAAAAGCTTGAAGGAAATCCATCGTTTTCGACAAAAATTATGTTTAGTGATGAGGCACATTTCTGGCTTAACGGAGATGTCAACAAACAAAATTGTCATATTCGGTCTGAAGAGCAACCTGAATAGATTCAAGAACTGCCATTACATCCAGACAAAACAACGGTTTGGTGTGGTTTATGGGCCGGTGGAATCATCGGTCCATATTTATTTAAAAAACGAGGTCAGAACGTAACTGTCAATGGTGACCGTTATCGTGCCAAGATAACAGACTATTTGTTTCATGAAATGAAGCCCGTGATTTCCAGGACATTTGGCACCAACAAGACGGCGCTACTTGCCACACAGCACGTGAAAACATGGCTTTATTGCGTGAACAATTTGGTGAACAATTAATTTCGCGCTTCGGACCGGTGAGTTGGCCGCCTAGATCCTGTGATATCACACCCCTACACTTTTTCCTATGGGGATATGTATAGTGTAAAGTCTATATGGATAAGCTGGGTACGATTGAGCAACTGGAAGCCAACATTACTTGCGTTATTCGCCAAATACCAATCGAAATGCTCGGACGCGTCATCGAAAATTGTAACGGTAGAATGGACTATGTCAACCGGAGTTACGGCCAACATTTGTATCAAATAATCTTTAAGAAATAAAAGTAAAGTACAGATATTTTGTATAATAATAAAACCCGATAAATTGGTTATTATTATTATTTTTTTATATATCAAAAAAGTAACTCCAAATTAATCACCCGTTGGTAATTTAAAACTTGTACTTACACTCTTTCTGTCTGTCTCCTATCATTATCTCATACTTTCTGCACCCTATAAAATTTACATAAACATCGTTGTGTCCACTAAAATCGAACATAGATTAATTGTTAAATAGGTGTTAACATGATTTGAACAAACACGACTGTCGACATGGGTGGCCCATCTATTTCCACAATACCGTGGAGTCGCCATAAATAAAAAAATTCGGACAATTAATATTACGTGTCCCCTTGTTCTGTCGCGTTCCGGATTATACCAGATTGTTATCTATTTATATATTTGTCATTTTTAAGTTCAGTTTTCGTTAGTAAAATTTCAAATATTTTGGGCTACCGTATACATAATACTCCATCTAGCACAGCCAGGACAATGAAGAAATAAACCATACGAGCCTGCGGGTTATCTTTAGTTGTAAAAGTACTTTTTAATCTGCAAAAAAAATAATGTAAAGATTCAGAAGTAGGAAATGTTGAAAATTGCAAGTTTATCTAATTGCGAGATAACTTTTACATAAAATTTATTCTTCTATAATATTTCATATTATTCATAAGAGTGCACATCCATGCACAATGCTTAACTTTGATCAGGTAAAATTAGCCACGAGAAAACAGTTTTCAATGGTTCGGATTTAACCGTTGTGAGTTAACAATACAGTTAAAAATGTAATTAGTCTCCATGATTTGCAATTTGCGCGGTAGCGGGTGTCAAATTCTCGCGACTACGTTAATAGGTTAAGTTCGAAAGTCGACGAAACTACAGCGATGTATGAACTTTAGATATTGCATTTTTTATTTTTCAACCAATTACATGAATGTATTGAAAAAAAAATTCTTGACCTTTTTCAGAAGATAAAAAAACCTATAGACAATCATTGGTATTGTCGAGAAATATTAATTGTATCCCACCGGGCACCAATTGTAAAGTTACACTGGAGATCCGAATTTATGCTACCAAACAGTTAGTATGGGAAAATTATCTTGAACTACCACAATCGTTTCAAGACCAAAATAAGCCAAATCAGTCCAGCCGTTGCCGAGTTTTAGCGAGACATTGTAATTGCAATCCATTTTTATATATAAGAAAAGAAGAAGAAGTATAAAATGTATAATATTCTGTATTTTTTAAACTAAGAACGTATACTGAATAGGTATTTTGGCAAAATCTGGCAATAACGATGATACTCTGTAGACGATACGGTATATTCCTGTTTTTTTAGTATAGTGCTCTGAAAAAGAAGACAGTTTACAAAAGGAATAGTATACTAAAAATCAAAATTTCAAAGATATTGCATATTGTTTGAAGCATTTTTGTGAGTCTCGTGAAAACGTCCCATATAAAAGTCGTACAAGTAGGTGACGTCACACGCTAGTAATGTTGCTACGAAATGTATGGCCATATGATAATATTTACACTTTTACATAATTTTGATACATACCGTAGTACCTAAATGTTTTTGTATTTGATGTAAGTAAACTAATTATGTAGATTATATACACTAATGTTTTTTAAAAATTCACAAAACTACATATAAAATTATAATTATTTTTACTTTTATCAAGTTGTAATACCTAATTATTTCTTAATTTAGTTAAAAAAAAACTAAATTTTTACATGTAGGAAAATACCCAATTGCAAAATACCATGTCATAGAAAACATGAACTGCAGTAGGGCAACTTGTATTCAGTCAATACTCAACCCTTTGTTGCTTGATTGATGGAGAATACCCCATTGTGCAGGCAAATCATTACTTGTTAGAACTTTCATTAGCTTGCTAATGATGATGATGATAATGACATTTTATGATTTGTGTCATGCATTTACTATGAATAAGAATTCTAACTCACCTTCTTGATTCTTGTTTATTTCGCTTCTGTTTTTTTCGCTCTGTCCGTACGTCTGTCTGTCCACCCTTCTAACTTCAGTTATTAAGAATATAAATGGATGAAAATTGATATACTTATACATTGTATATAGATTTCATTTTTGACATCATAAAATAACAATAATTTCATATTTAAATTGTGGCTCAAGATACATATGAAGTGGGGATGAAACAATTTCTTTTTATTCTACCCCATCGTGTACCCGCATCTTTGAATAGGTTTTTAAATAAAGACAAAATTTACTTTTTTAAAAAAATAACTATTCCCTTAGTAGTTCTTAGCTTATTGTTATAAATAAGTTCTATTGATTTATATTGTGTTAAATCGTATATAGAAGCAACAAAGTGAGTCTATAAAATAATAACTTGAAATTAAATTTAGGGTCTTTACACACCCTAACAATGTTGAACCCTATTAACCCAGAAGTTAATGAGGCGCCAAGTTTAAGCGACATCCACACATATTCTGCCTGCAGAAAGTCCTAAACAAAGGCCTTAGCTCCACTGGAATTTCGAAATACACTACGCCCGCAGATATAAGCTCTATTACCAGCAAGGACAGTTCTTTTTTGCTTGAGTATATTGGATTTATGTTGGTGAATGGTTCACTAATTTAATTGAGCCCTAACCAAATCATAAATCACACGGAACAAGCGTAAAATAATTTTGCGTCGCGAGATTTTATTATAACGATAAAGTGGTGTGTGGATGTTTCTGAACCACAAATTTGTGGCCAAATATCCCTTTGAACTCTATTATTACTTTAACACCAATGTAAATTTAATTGGATGTCATAATTTTTAAAATGCACAAATGGATTTGATAACTAGATAACTAATAATAAATATGTATTTTTTTCGCAACCTTTTCCTTGCGAAGTGCTAAAACAAGCATAACAGTGTTGAATAAAAATAGTGTTGTTTAGAACTTATTGAGTCAGTAATTATCTATTTAATATCCATTGTTCTTTTCAGAGAAGTTCTGCATAATAAGTTTTATTGGTTGTTTTTTGCTTTTTTTAATTTGTAATTAGGATTTATGTTTCAATATCGCGACAAAAATATAGAATTATAATTAACCAATTATTTATCAAACGCAGAAATAAAAATCCGAAAAACAATATCGAGGTATTGTTTTTCGGATTTTTTTTAGCTCGGATTTTAGGTTTAAGTGAAAGTACTTTGTAAACTCAAAATAAAATGCATTTTCCGGGCCTCAATTAAAGGCATTCTCGGTTGTTGGAGATTTACGCCCGGCCCGATGTCGCTTCAGGGTTAATTAGAGAGTCGCTTACTGCTGAATTTATGCGCCTGCGCCGGGGACAATTGATTGCGATATGCCACGACTGACGCGCCGCCATTGTGTGCAAGACCGAGTTAGAACAGTATACGCTTCGCTTATTCTTGAAAGTTGAGACTATCTGCGAATATAGCATGTGTGGCCATACACCATTGACCATACAGCCCATCGTCCAATTATCATGACACGGTACAGTTAATCCGATGGTACACCTACTACTATTATAAACGTGAAAGTTTGTGAGGATGGATGTATGGATGGATGTTTGTTACTCTGTCTGCTACTCTGTCTGAGTAATCGTCAGGGCAAGATCCGTCTTTGGGTAAAAATGAAAAGTGCCATACATATTTTTGTTCTTCTTGACTCGGAAAGAAAAACAAAAATGCACCACTCGTTCAGACCATCGACCACACCACGCGCCAATTTCCATGCAGTAAAAACTAAAAAGGTTATACACCATTATGGATAGGTTTAACGGAATTATGGTCAACATGTCATTGAAACATTTGAAGTGAGAATTCATTTATTAGTTAAGATACTTCCTGGCTTGAAACCATTACATGAACAAAAATTAATCCTACTACTATCATGAATGTGAAAGTTTGTGAGGATGGATGGCTGTGAGGACGGATGGATGGATGTTTGTTACTCTTTCACGCAAAAACTAGATACTGAATTTTGATGAAATTTGGTAGTAGTTAGTCTAGAGCTAATCTTGATTAACACATAGGCTACTTTTTATCCTGGAAAAACTACAGTGTTTCCGTGGGATACTGTATTTAAGCGGGCGGAGCCGCGGGCAAAAGCTAGTAACATAATATACAAGTTCGGTTATGAAGTTTAAAAATTAATTTATATTTGATTTAATTAATACATTGCAAAATAGACTTGTGAACAGGGATGTTGCCTAGTGTGGTATATCACATTTTTATAAATTAAATTTTAAAATTGTTGATTAAAGATACATAGGTCTAAAAGAAATAGGTATTTAGATTGACGCGATTAAAAATTGTAAGCAAATAAAAAATATTGCCCATCTCTTTCTCGCAAAACGATATGTTACGTCACAAGTTGCTACCGCCATACATTTTGTAATGACAAATGTATGCAACTGTTAATATATAAACGGGTGCAACTCGTGACGTCACAGGCCGATACCTCTTTCATATTGTAATTTCAAATTGTTTGTATCTTTGTTATTTTTTAAGGTATACGAAAAGTAAACGGGTTCTAGAATGTTTATTTAACATGTTGTCTAACATCGAATACGATAAGACGAAACAATTTTTTTTTAGGCAACATGCCTATTGTTAATCCAATTCCTGTTATGAAATAGGAGAAAAATAAGGCATTTATTTATTTATTTAAATGTTCCATGACAAAAGGAACACTTTAAATCCAAAACAACTTGAAATACAACAATTCGTAAATAGCGGTAATAGCTTATCAGAATTTAACTTGTTTCATATTATTTAAAATTATTATAATCATAAGTACATCATATCGAAGACACTTAAAATATGAAACAAACAATTTAGTTGAAAGTCACGCGTGAAAACAATAATTCACAAAAAGAGGATTCCTTTTTATCCCTCTTTGACACACCCAATGACTTAACGTATTTACATCTTCGTGGTTTTATATATAGGTCATTCGTCTGTACGTGTGTTTGTCAATGAACTTCTTAATAGATCGGCTGGCCGTTTTTTAATATTGTTTGGGGTCGTATTGGCCCCGACAGATTTGTTTTTAAAATTGGTCTATCTTAACAAGTCTTCGGTAGTATAGTGGTCAGTATCTCCGCCTGTCACGCGGGAGACCGGGGTTCGATTCCCCGCCGGAGAGAAACTTTTGAAAACCTACCATTTATTTTTCCTCCGAACTTACTGAAAGGTAGTGCATGATTATTTATTTTCTTTCAGGGGTTAAATTTCTGTATAGTATTCACAGCTTTCTCCATTTTCCAAAAAATCGGTATGTATACAAAAGAAAATCTCCCCGGGGGAATCGAACCCCGGTCTCCCGCGTGACAGGCGGGGATACTGACCACTATACTACCGAAGACTTGCTGAGGTTGGTCAAAAATAATCACCAATTAAAAGTATCCAATTAATGTGATCCCAATAATAAATATTATCGCGATAATGTGTGGGATGGAATAACAAACAAACAATAAAAAAGTGAATATAATCATATTAATACATTTCTGAGGAAATTTCTTGATATAACAATATTATGTAGATACATCCATAACCTCTAAAAATAAATATTATTATAAAATATAGGTAATACATAGTGCCTCTCCGAATAGGTACGCATAATGTAAGTAGAATACCTGCCTACCTTCTATCTACTAAATCTACTAATACTATCTACTAATCATACAATATTAAAAGTAAAAATTAAAAATAAAACCTGCAGCTGCTCAGTTGTTAATTAAGTTTTTCTTCCAACCTAACAAACATTTTCAAATTTCAATTCCGCAGCAACGCGAACGGCACCCTGAAAGAATTATTAATAGTGAAGTGACATGACTCATTAACGGAACGGGAATCGCACAAAAATCGAATAAAAGACAACGGAAAAAGAAAATCCCCTCGTTAATACGAAGACACGGTATCGACGAGAGTCATATAATTGCGACACGACAAAGTGTCGGCAGTCGGCACCAACTCCAGCGCTCAAGTGTGTGTGAAGTATACAACGCCCACAATGGCCTTTGACGCGACTTTGTCTCTACATCAATTATGACACCCCTACACATCTCGACAAGCTTAAAGTCGCGTCACTATTTCGAGACGACCCTATCACGTTGCTATAGGAATGATTTCGGCGTGAATTTTACAATTTGATAGCACACTGCGGTAAGTTTTTATATATAGACAAGAATATACGTTTTCGATTGTCAAGATGAGCATTGAGAACGTTACTAATTAAATTTACAGCGAATTCCACTAATTACAACTGTTGAATAGCATTGTGGTGGCAAAGAAATACGAAGTACAAAAGCTCGGATTCAATAGTTCTTTGCAAATGATGTTTGTCATTTGTTTTTATAGCTCGTTATTATTTTTATAATTACCAATTACTTTTAAAATATAATAAGTATTGTACATTTTGATGTAATTAAATAATTTCGAATTAAGATAATAACAATGCGCCATACCGTCATCATACACCGTAAGCTGCTCATCTTACTTACTATTATAAACTTAAAGTTTGTGAGGATGGATGGACGGATGGATGTTTGTTACTCTTTCACGCAAAAACTACTAAACGGATTTTTGATAAAATTTTGTGTGGTATTCTTGTAGGCTCTGGATTAACACATAGGCTACTTTTTATCCCGAAAAAGTACAGTATTCCCGTGGGATACTGTATTTATGCAGGCGGAGCCGCGGGCAAAAGCTAGACACATTATATTGCTGGTCAGCGTTTATATGCGTCAATTGTGGTGTCATTTTTTAACATCGACCACCTGCTGTGACCAAGACATGGACGACGATTAGCTAAGCAACCACATTATGTAATACCAACATGTTACCAAAATAGTAACATTATTGTAATAAAACAAACTTAACCCTTTTAATAATTCAGATCGACAAAGGCACTATAAAAATAAAAAAGCCGCGGAGGGTTAAGTTTTCACGTAATGAGAGTGGCCGAGCACATCCATATTTAATTGGCACGGACGCAGTCGGGCTGGTTTACGAGTCTCATGGGCTGGGGTGATTTTAACTTTTTCAAATGCCCGATAGGTTGTAGTATTGTGAAGAGGACACTGCGGACGCTAGGATAGGTGGATATGCCTATCCTACTATACTATTATAATGTGAAAGTTTGTGTGGATGAATGTTACTGTTTGTTAGTTATATTTTGTTACTCTTTAACGCACCTACTGCACGGATTTCGATGAATTGGTACTGAATTGATTGAGTCTGAATTGAGTTGAGGAATTTGGTACTGGATGAAAACAGAGGCTTATTTTTATCCTAAAAAGTACTTACATTATGCCCGTGGGATACTATATTTACGCGGGCGAAGCAGCGGGAAAAAGCTAGTATTTTAATAATATAAGGTTGAATTTAGAGTCACGCTGACCGGCCGCTGATTGCGCTGATAGATACTCGTACACTTGAACTACACGTTATTCAATACTAAATAATTTTAAAAGTAAAAATTTTACGCAACCCCCGAAATGTTATAGCAAAGAACACACTCGGTCACGTCAGCTTTCAAACAGAAAACGCATCTCAATCGGACCTTTCATTTAGGAGCTACGAATTACGATACGGACAGACATACAGACATACACATCAGACTTACTTACACCCCTCTTTTGCGTAGAATTTCATATAATATTCCGGCCTGTTAGCGCTGACGGTTAGCGAGCGGTCGGCGCATCAAAAGTTTGAATGCGCCTTATTTTATTTTAATTTAAAACCGGCCTATTGCACGATGCACGACAATTTCGATCTTTGATCTATGTCAATTAGTATAGTGTCCAAAACTGGTACATTGAGTTTATCGACCGTAGGTACTACTTTTCATCCTTATTGCTATGGTGGTAATGTTTGTAAGTACTGCGACTTGAGAGAGTGCGCGACTGAACAGTACACACTCAGTAGTCAGTAAATACGTTTGAAGTTGTGTTACTTCTACTCGCCAGAGGAGCTACTGTACCAAACACCATAGACAGAAAAACAAATACTGCCTACTACTAAAGACTGTTGGATCAAAAATATTGTGTACTAGGTGTTGCCCGCTACTTCGTACGCGCAACAAGACAATATCTCGCCGGAAACCTACATTTAAGGGTTCATGATATAATATATTAGTAAGATTAAAATATAAATACCTGCCTTGCTTTTTAACAGAGTACCCAGTACCTAGAATAGAGTAAATAGATTAAAATAATATCACTTGTTTTATTCTTTCATATTTCTATTATTTTTACATCTATCACAAATGAATTAAACACTGACACTTTATTTACGCGAATATTAAGTTCTCGCCATCATGGTCACGGGAGAGCTGGCGTCCTATGTAACAAAATTGTCCAAACTACCCGCAGATTTTTTTATTGAAGTGTATCTAAACTTCTATTGGCGCTATTGGCGCACCGCACACACATTTCTTCGTAGGCTGTGAGTGAGGCTGATCCGTCACGCTATAAGGTGTTATTTACGTGTATATATACATATACACACACACATATATATATATATATATATATATATATATATATATATATATATATATATATATATATATATATATATATATATATATATATATATATATGTATATATAAGTAAATCGCTAACGATTTCCAATGAAGTTTTCTCTTATGGCGTACGGTCTTTAAAGCACACACTTTTTTGTATTCTGATCCACGCCTAAACAATCTGACATTGGCGACTCACTAAGGAGCCATTTAAAAAAAGAAGCACACAATATAATAAGTATATATTTTATTCTATGCCTTAAGGCTTGCTCTTTAGAGCTTACATTATCTTGGTTAGGTTGCGGTGTTTTATATTTAACTTTATTTTATTTAAAACTCTAAACAGAACATTATAATACTTACGTAAGAGTATTTTTGGGCATACAAACTCTTAATACACACCAATCACCATGCAGGATTTCAAAAAAAGTGTAAAACATTTTCTAAATCCACACTATTCCTTCCTCAACCGGAGGGTAGTGGGCAATAGCAGAAAAAATGCGCAGAAATAATATCGAAAACCCATAAACGTGGGAGCCATAAATACAGACAAATACGGGAGATAATCCAAGCGAGTGCGCGTATTGTGGAGTCTTTACGACTTCATAATATTTTACTGCTTGTCCGAATGCTTTTACCACAAAGTGGGTAGGTGCATTTTTTTATTATTTATACCATTAGATTTTAGGGTATAGGATTACAGCTAGGGTCCATCGTGAGATTTTTGTGAACATCATGTCGTAGACTCAGTCTGCAATCAGAGTGCTAAGTGTGAGATTTTCTTTTCGCATTCGATCGTGAGTGCGTTTGGAGTTTACTAGGAGTTTGTATGTGAATTGACCTAGTTGTCGCGTTTACAACTAGGTGGCGCTGCACAAATCACATACAAATCCCTAGTAAACGCCAAACGCGCTCAATATCCAATGCGAAACTCACACTTAGCACTCTGAAGGTTGATTCTGCTTATTGAATGCGGCAATAATACAGTTACAATCAAGTCCCGATATGTTAAAACCACAAAATAGTAAACTGATAATCGTCAAACCAACGTCAAACCCGTTTTTATTGGTCCAAACTCCAAAATCAAATCAAATCAACTTCGTTTATTGCTAGAATGAAGTGCTTACATAATTATAATGGTAATTTATTCTGTGAGAGGTGCTGAATGCTGATACATTCTGCCAATACGATGGCGTGCGATTCATTAAAATATTAATCAGTTTATGGTATCAAGACGATTTAATTATAACTACATGTTGCCCGCGACTTCGTGCGCGCAAAAAGGAATCTCGAGGGAACTGTACATTTTTTCGCGATGAAAAGTAGCCTATGTCCTTTCCCGTGGTCTACTCTATATCTCTGCCAAATTTTATCAAAATCCGTCCAGTAGTTTTGGAGCATATTCAATGCAAACAAACAAACAACTTTTCCTCTTGACTATATTAGTATAGATTCAATAAAAAAAAGAATTTTGAATATCGGTCAACTGACGGCGGAGTTATCGATGAACACACAAAATATATATATATATATACAGTCGAACGTATAACCGCCTCCTTTTTTCGGAAGTCGGTTAAAAATTAAGTGTGAGCTATTTACTAGAATTGGGATTCAGGTTGAAGCTTTCGCGTACACTTCAATACATTTTGACAAGTCCCCACTACAGCTACCGAGCCGTAGCCTCTGTCCAAAATAATAAAAAGTGAAGAAGAGTTCTGCTAACTACACAGTGAGGCCGGTATCAGCTACGCCTAACCGTGTGCGTGTACTTGCAGTGTCACGCACACACGTGTAAGGAAACTACACCTTCCACGAGCTGTCGCGGTGTGTTAGTTTTTATGTACCTATACCTATATTTCGTAGCCACATTCCCACTGTATAAGGTCTCCAAAAATCAATTACGGATACTTCAGGCACATGATCCACTGCTTATGTAAAGACGTTTAGGCAGAAAAATAATTGTCATACTCAAACTAAAAAAATCATCTCATGTATGGCATAAGGGTGACTCTCCGGCATAAGCAAACTCGCCCATATAAAAAAAAATCGAGTAAGATAATTATTTTCCTGCCTAAACGTCTTTACATAAGCAGTAGATCATATGCCCGAAGTGTCCATAATTGATTTTACTAAACCTTATATATACATAAGAAAGCGGGCTTAGTTTTTGTTTGACAAAGCTCTGTCTTCGCTTTTTATTTGGTCTGAGGCTGTAGTAGCTTATGTCTTAGACAGCGTAGACTTCTATGACCTATGTATTACCTACAACAAGGGCATTTGAACAGCAAGGAGAAAGATTATTTGTGTGTTTTTGTGATTCATTTAGTAATACACTTCCTAGTTCCTACTAATATCATACATGTGAATGTTTGTGAGGATGGATGGATGGATGGATGTTTGTTACTCTTTATCGCAAAAACTACTGAACGGAATTCGACGAAATTTGCTATGGTAGTAGTTTAAAACAAAGGCTACTTTTTATCCCGAAAAGGTACAGTATTCCCGTATGATACTGTATTTACGCGGGCGGAGCCGCGGGCAAAAGCTAGTATTTTATACAAAACTACCACAAGCCACGTTAGCTACTGGCTGGGGGCTACATAATTAGTATAAACATGAAACATTGATACTTAGTAATACTTTAAAACTAATTTAAAGCCAGATATTTCATTTAAAAAAGCGCTTTAATCCCCCATAAATATCCCTAATCCTATACCCATTGTAACTACAACGCGATAGATCTAACTGGAAGTTACTAATACAAACCGATCCACGGGGGTTTTTACTTGAAAATTTTTCACGAGCCTCTTAATAACCGCGCAGTGTATACGGCACGAAAGAAAATCTCACTGCCGAATTGTGTAGCACTTAATACCAACATACAAAGCGATCTAATCCACGCATTGTTAACAGGGATCCAATTTAAAACCTATAATGTTGGTAGAAAGATTGATTGATTGTAGCTTCAAAGGTTTGTTGCCCCTGTTGAAACGTGAAGGTAATCTATAATTGATGTAATGTAACTACGATGCCACTATAAATTACGTACTTAAAAACTTGAAATCCAATTACGACTTTTAAATATTTTTAGATAGTGTAAAGCTGTACTGAACACAATACGAAAATAGTAGTTGGTATTAAAACCTTATTTCTAGACTTGAAAGTATAGAGTCAAAGCTTTGATAAATGGTGACGATAAAGTTTAAAATTTAAATGATTATAATTCTACGACTGCATATTTATGTCACACTTATAACGGAACTAACATCATACATACTCATACAAGTGAAAACAATCTAAAAACTGTTTTATTCAATTAGTAATTATTATTCTCGACTGCGCATAGATTTAAAACAATTTCTTAATACATCGATATAATATAACAAAGATATAGTATAACGAAATAAATAGCGCGATAACAATTCTTTTTCAAACGTTTCGTACCACAACAATCTACTTACATTTTCAGAAGATGAATACCGAAAAAAACCGGCGAAGTACAAGTCGTAGTCGCGCACGAAGGGTTCCGTGTAAAACGGCAAAAAATGAAGGTCGTTCCCCCCTTAAATATATATTTTATTCTGTTATTACTTTTTAGTATTTTTTGTTACAGAGTCAACAGAAATACATAATCTATGAAAATTTCGACTGTCTAGATTTTTTATTTTATTTTACTAGGAAAACATAAGTGTTCTTTTACAAAATTAAACGCTATATAAAGTCTTAGCACTATTTACACGTGTATCCACATCTAAAAACTAAGTAGCAACGAAAGCTTTTCTGCAAAGTAAAACTAAATTACAAAGATGATAATATTAAAAATTTGTAAAACGGGACACGTACTTAGCAAATAATCAACAGTTAGAGAACAGCGTCAAAACAGCCTTAGATATTAGTCTTTTTGTGCCAGTAACTGATGAATTGAATATATCAATGTAATAGTTTTTACTCAAATCAATAGAAAATTCACCTGATAATATATTACGGTTAATAGAGATAAAGCCTGGTGACAGACTGAAGGACGGAGAGACCGACAGACAGACAGCGAAGTCTCAGTAATAGGGTCTCGTTTTTACCCTTTGGGTACGGAACCCTAAAAAGAGGAAAATCCTTAATAATAAAAAGATTTACACAGTGGATAACTTATACAACGTCGCTGTCTTTATCTGTTAAGTGACCTTTCCAACGCATCAGACAAAGACAGCAACGTTGCTTAAGTTATCCGTCGTGTAAATATTTTTATTACTAAGGGGGTTAGTGTAAAGGTACCGTAATGCCGAAAAAACACGCCTCCCTTGCACCTAACAATTCACAGAACTCATAGTACATTTAACTCATATATAATATAAATGTGAAAGTTTGTGAGAATGGATGGATGGATGTATGGATGTTTGTTACTCTTTCACGCAAAAACTACTGAACGGATTTGGATGAAATTTGGTATGGTAGTAGTTTGGGCTCTGGATTAAAACATAGGCTTACCCTATTTTTATCCCGAAAAAGTAGTGTTCCTTTGGGATACTGTATATACGCGGGCAGAGCCGCTGGCAACATCTCCTATCGTATATAACTTCAGAATCATAAACATAATATTAAATAATTCCCTTAAGCTCGATTTCTAATGTCTCTATTTGAATCCATTCTTGGAGATATTCATAGCTTACGATCGCAATAATATTGTTAACTCATGCCAAGAATAGTCTTGAATGCACAATGAAAACAATTATTTGTCAGGCAGAGTATAACATCTGCAAAATATACGTTTAAGCATGGTTTAAGCTCATAAAGACTTTGAATAATGACCAAGTTTTCAATATGACTTTGGTAAATATAGAAACAAAACTAGCATACACTTTTCAGCAATTTGGGTATTGTGTGTTCATATAGAAACTGAGGTACGTTTTTTGGAACGACCAAACAGTTTCTGCTAGATTATACTCGTATAAGATTACACAACAATATGCCTCTTTAATGCCGTAGCCCAAACGCCACAGTTCCATGCGAAATCACATGTATCCCGATCACTTAGGGTAATCTCACACTGAGACGCGATGCAGCGCTGCATTTTTATGAAAACGATTCAAGAAGACACGTTTCATTGCAAGAGCGGCGCGGGCTCCGCCCTACGCAGCTCGGTGCAGCTCGAAATTCGAACTCGTGCAATTGAACGTTTATCTTCTTTTGTAATGAATAAAGTTCAGTTCTGAATTGCTACCTTAAAAATGCAACGCCTTGTCTCGTCGCGTCTCAGTGTGAACTTACGCTTAGATGGCTGTACTATCTACACTATGTTATATCAACGTACACGTAACGGATTGACCTTTCGCAGATAATTACGCACCTATCATGGCAAAACTGAATGGACCGGCATTGTATTTTGGTTCGCGATCTGCGCCGTCTTATTGCTGAAGCTGCCTTCCGGTGGACGATTGCCAAGATCATCCCTCCCTTTCTATTGTATTGCTCGTCGATATATCTGTCTCGGGCAAGAGAATTCGCTGAATGAAAGGACCTTTTCATCGTTTTGCAATACTTTGCCGCTCGAGCCAACTCACTACAAACATAATTTTGTCGCGTTTGATTGAGAGTGTTGATATTCGTTCCCGAACGTTACGATTACTCTTTTTCCAGTGACTTTCCAGTGACTGCTTTATCATCGGTTTCGATCACGATGTCAGCAAACACAAACAAACTGATTCAGTGTTATATTTTTCGATAAATTTCGTGTATTTTGGGTCGTTTTAAATGAGCGCATTGCAAGATATACTTTTCCTGAAACTTTTCATTATTGAGTAACATTCAGAAGCATATACAATTTAAGTGCAACATGGCACAAACCATTAATTATTACTTATAATACATAAAAAATTTAGATAGCAGAGCGGTAATGATCATTTATGAGGTCAAATAAGTCGTATTTCAGCAGTTTTGTAACTGCACAGGTGAAATCATGATGAATAATTTGATATTCTTGTTCTCAGCCTCTGTTAAAACATATCTAGGTGCTTTCACTGATGTCAATCCAGAAATATCCACCCTACTATGTTCTTATACAGTCCACAGACTTTCACACGTCTAGAATAACAAATTTACATTATTTTAACATTGTTAACACAGATAATCACATGTGAATTTAGGGGTTATGAATACAAAGTGTTTCAAGGATATGTATGTATTAAGTGGTGAACAAATCCTTAAAACAACTAATTCGTATTGTTACATATTAAGGATGATGAAAAACTAGAAAAGAAGTATTAAAATATAAGAAATAATTTTACACAAAAGGTTATATAATTTTTAAAAGAACAAAGAAAATTTGAAAAGACTTTTTAGTTATTAACCGTCATTTACGAAAGTTGCATACGACTCAACAAAAGAGGGAGCTGTCAAGATAAATGTCGTTTTAGTTTAAGATAGCAAATACAGATAGCGCTTAAAAATCAGTCATCTACTCATCAATAGAGTATTTTTACGCAATATTAACAATAAATATTTTATACTGGATTTCAAAATGTACTTTTGAAAATATTTCAAGTAACATAACATTCAGAAAGAAACATTATGGGAAATCAAAATCTACATACTTATTCAGAAATTACAAATTCTTCACTAAACTCATCAGAAACGGAAATACGTGTTAAAAATTTTGACCTCTCTACTAGCCTAACCAACTGCTATGTAGATGAATTAAAAATTAAATATCGGAATTAACGAGACAGTTAAACAGCACTTGTGATGAATTAAATAATATCATTTTAGAAAATAATGACTTAATAAAAATGTACGTACGTAAGTACGTAAGTACTGCTAGAAAAAAGAATATGTGTTCATCATCGTCAGCCCGTAGTCGTCCACTGCTAGACATAAGCCTTTCTCATTTCGCGCCACCATACCCGGTCCTCTGCCTTCCGCATCCAACCGCTTCCCGCCACTCTCCTTAGGTCGTCGGTCCACCTCGCGGGAGGTCGTCCTACGGGGCGGGTTGTTCGCGGTCACCACTCTAAAACCTTTCTGCCCCATCGGCCATCGCCTGCTCGACAAATATGCCCCGCCCATTGCCACTTCAGTTTGATTATCCTGAGGGCTATGTCGCTGACTTTTGTTTTTCGTCGGATCTCCTGATTCCGGATTATATCCTTCAAAGAGACTCCGAGCATAGCCCTCTCCATAGCTCGCTGAGCGACCTGGAACTTGTGGACGAGGCCTTTTGTGAGTGTCCACGTCTCGGCTCCGTAGGTAAGGACCGGAAGGACGCACTGGTCGAAGACTTTCGATTTGAGGCACTGGGGCAGTGGCGACTTAAAGATATGGTGAAGCTTTCCGAATGCTGCCCAGCCCAACTGTATTCTTCTGTCAGCTTCCTTGTCGAAGTTGTTCTACCCAGTTGGACAATCTGTCCCAGGTATATGTATTCCTGAACAACTTTGATGCTAACTTTTTCGACGGTGACTGGCATTTGGTCTACGAATGAATTGAACATGACTTTTGTCTTATCCAAGTTCATTTCCAGACCCACCCGTCTGGAAGAAACACTTAAGCTTTACAGCATCCCCGTCAAGTCCTTGACGAAGTGGATTTGACGGAGATATGTGTTCAATGCATGATAATTACCGTAAAATTATTGAAGACAATGATATCACAATCGGAAACAATCACATTTTGGACAACAGCATGGACATATATACAGAGAAAGAGGTTATATACAGAGGAACGACGAAACTCCGCAGACTTGCCAGAAAGAAAATCAATAGCTCCTGAAATTAAAAATGATTTAAATAGGAACAATTTAAAAATTAATTTAGATAAAATCAAAATTATTAAATTGAACAAAAATATTGATAATAATGATCATGCTTAAGACCCAAAGTTTATTATACAATATTTGTGAGATTTACTATCGACAGTGATATTAAGTGGAGAGAACACGCTGAGTATATGTGCAATAAATTAAATCGGTTTATATTCGCATTAAGGAGTATTAAAATTAACTTCTGTTAACACAGTATAAGCATAATGGCATATCACGGTTATGTATTAGCGATACTGAGATATGGGTTAATACTATGGGGAAATTCTTCTGATGTCTCAAAAGCATTTTTTTGTTAAAAAAATGCATAAAATCTATTATAGCAGGAGCTGGTTACTTAGATCATTGTAAACCCCTATTTAATATTCTTTTAAATACTTCCACTCCCATGTCTTTATGTATTTAAGGTCTGTTTATTTGTTAGAAAGCACAAATATCTCTTTCCAATCAATCAAGACATACATAACCAAGGAACAAGTATATATAGAAATAAAATTTGGGTACTTAAACAAAATTTTGAAATATATCGTAGAAATTCATTTTATATGTCAATAAAAATATATATGTTACGAAAAAATATAAAAGATATATTAATATACAATAAATTTAGAAATAAGCTTCTGGCTATTAGAAAAATGTTTTTACTCAAATATAGAATACTTTAAAGACAGACAAAATGAAAAAAAAGTTTGGCTTATAAATATAGAATGTATCCTATCATATTATAATAAATATTGAATATATCTTATCATATTTAAAAAAATTACTAAATTAAAATTTAAGGATGAAGTTATATCAGTGTTAAATTATAATTTTATGTAACTATTTTAAAATTCTATCAATTATTTAAAAATTGTATTATTTATATATCATGCTCAATTGACTTATAATAATGTATTAATAAATTAGATATAAGGGTATTATTATTTTGTAATGTAGTAATGATTGTGATGTTAATTTTTTGACTTTCAAATGTTGACCGAAGATACAAATAATCAACAACATTTGCACGTCGAGAAAATTTCGACAAAAATATGTGAGACTGCTGACATTGTTGCTTGTGCGGTGGTGGTGTTTGCACGATCTTGTTTCTGAGGGTACGCATAAGCAGTGTGGGAGGAGGGAGGTGCTTAATGCATGCTTATGCGTGCACTCACACATTTGCTTGCAGGTTGTGGGTATTTTTTCGCGGGATATTGCTAGATATAATATTAATTAAATTGTAACCTAAGGGTAAGTTCCCACCGCGACGAGACGCGACGCGGCGCTGCATTATTGTGTACGAGGGCTGATTGATAAGTTTCCGAAACGACAAAGAAAAACTTCAAAAATCTATTTAAAATAAATTCATTTCTCAACGTAGTTTCCTTCTACCTCGATGCATTTAGTCCAGCGCTTCTCCAATGCCGTTACACCAGTTTGATAAAATGTTTTCTCCAACCCCTCAAAATACTCGTCCACGGCAACAATGACTTCTTCATTTGATGAAAATCTCTGGCCACCTAACCATTTCTTCAGGTTTGGGAATAAGTGGAAGTCGCACGGGGCCAGATCCGGGGAATAGGGTGGATGCGGTAGCAATTCGAACCGCAATTCATGGAGTTTGGCGACTGCAACCATTGACGTGTGTGCAGGTGCGTTGTCATGGTGGAACAAAATTTTTTTCTTGGCCAAATGTGGTCGTTTCTTCTGGATTTATTCACTTAATTTTTACAGCAAGCTTGCGTAGTACTCTCCATTTATTGTTTTTCCTTTTTGCAGATAATCCACTAAAATAATCCCTCGAGCATCCCAAAAAACAGTCGCCATCACTTTGCCGGCCGACAAAACCGTTTTTGCTTTCTTCGGCGCAGGTTTTCCGCTCTCAGTCCACTGCTTAGATTGTTCTTTTGTCTCGGGAGTATAATGATGTATCCAGGTTTCATCGACTGTTACATAACGCCGCAAAAACTCATTAGGGTCTCGGTTAAACAGCGCCAAACACTCCGATGAATCGTCCACTCGATGTTGCTTTTGGTCTACAGTGAGCAAACGCGGCACCCATCGCGCGCAAAGCTTTTTCATTCCCAAATGTTGGTGCAAAATATTAAAAACGCGTTCAGATGAAATGCTCACCATCTCTGCTATCTCTCGCAACTTTAAGCGCCGATCATTCAATACAATTTTGTGAATTTTTTTGATCATGTCGGGATTCGTGACTTCATTTGGACGGCCAGACCTGTGGGCGTCTTCGCAGCTCTGTCTTCCACGTTTAAAATCAGTTACCCAGGTGTGGATTGCACTCAATGCAGGAGCAGAATTACCTAAAACACTGTCTAGCTTGGTTATAATCTGGGTTGCTGTTTTCTCTTTTAAAACGTAAAACTTTATCACCGCACGAATTTCGTTTCTTTCTTTCTTTGTTAAGAAAATTTACGGAAAACGGAAAATTTAATTTACAGTTCGATTAAATACAAATTTGGCGTTCTATTTTCAAAAAGATGCCAGAATATAATGTAATATTCCTTTTTTGCGTATCATTTTTTTAAGTTCGTCGTTTCGGCCAGTTATCAATCAGCCCAGGTAATTAATAAAGTTCAATTTAGAATAGCTTTCTTAAAACTGCAGCGCTGTGAATTAATCCTAAGTCAAAATAATAGGTCTTTACTTATAAAATTGCCGTTCTGCAGTACTGGCCATTTCAAATCAAAATAATTTTTGTTTGGGTAAGAATTCTAATTTCAAATTAATTTTATTTTAAAAACATGGATTTCTTTTTCCAAAAGTAGTCATTTGTTTATTGATTAGTGTTACATTTTCATCGCATTTCAATCTTTTTCGTCATCATGGATACGTTAAAAATTCGAGTAATTATGGAATATGAGTACCGTCGTGGCAGCAACGCGGCACAAGCGGCATGCAACATTAACGACGTTTACGGAGCTAACACTACAAACCAACGCACCACCTGTTATTGGTTTGCTCGCTTCCGTTCTGGAAATTTCGACCTGAAAAATGAACCTCGCGGTCGTCCGAAGACATTGGTCGACAATGACGAATTAAAGGCGATTGTGGAAGCTGATGATACACAATCTACTTCTATATCACTATATACACAATCTATCTTGAAAAATGGATGCCCCACGAACTCAATGATCGTCAGCGCGAAGTACGCATCGAGACGTGCCTTGCACTGCTCAACAGACACACAAATTAAGGAATTTTGAACCGCATTGTTACCTGCGATGAAAAATGGATTCTGTTTGATAACCGCAAGCGCTCAGCAAGTTGGTTGGATCCTGGTTCAGCACCTAAACAATGCCCTAAACGAAAACTTACCTCTAGAAAAGTGATGGACACTGTTTGGTGGTCTAGCGCCGGTGTGATTAATCACAGCTTCTTACCAAACGGGGTGAGCATTACTGCAGATGTGTACTGTGAAGAACTGAACACAATGACGGAGAAGCTGGCACATCTGCAACCAGCATTGGTCAATCGCTCGTCTCCGCTGCTCCTGCACGACAACGCGCGACCTCATACTGCACAGAAGACGGTCTCCAAGTTGCAAGAACTGAGGTTGGAAGCTCTCCATCATCCGCCCTACTCACCAGCCCTTGCGCCTACAGACTACTGCTTTTTCCAGAATTTGGATAACTTCTTGGCGGGAAAAGGCAGTACAAAATGCCTTTGAAGAATTTGTTGCCTCCCGTCCAGCTGATTTCCTTAAGAAGGGCATCAATAAACTGCCACTGCGTTGGCAAAGATGCATTGATTGCATGGGTGATTACTTCGATTAATACAAATAAAAAATACATGAAAAAAAATCGTTTAAATTTTTATTTACAATGGTAAAAAAAAACACTTTTGCGACCAAGTCTAAAATTTCCTAACTCTACACTCACCGGAGATGAGCCGCGGCGATTATCTGGCAGCATTTCCTACGTATTATTCTCGTAACAACGGCCATCGACAATGCACTTGCGGTATCTGCGTCCATGTTCTACTATATTATATGTATACTATATTTCCGACAGCACACACTGTTAGACTTGCAAAATGTCACAATCATTGCGATACACAGATGACAATGTCAAATGGAAAAGCTAATTTTCACGAATTTTTGGCATACTTTTCTACTTACTACCCTTGTGGGTATATGCTTTACAATTGGATCAAGTAGTCAATACTTATTTATGTATGAAGCTATAGGCACTGTAAATTAATATTATCTAATCTAAGTTCGTGAATAAAGCTGTCAGCAGCTGCTGAGTGAAGACAGTTTTATATTTTACATTCTCCATTCTTGCCTCATATCTCATACGGTCGTCCAAAATCAATTACAGATATCCGATATTTGGGCACATTATAATTTACCGCTTCGGTAAAAACGTTTAGGCACATAAAATGGAAGGGTCTGTTCGTAATTTTAAATTAATTGCCTTTCACTAAATGCCTATGAGAGTATATAAGCGTATATACGCGTATTTAAGTATAATAATAACTCCTCACACCGATTTCAGTGACGGTGGCCAGGCCAGTTACGCCAGGAGTAATTTTATAGTGCCCATGTGTGTGCGCAGTACACAAGGCACTCTCTCTTCCTTTGCTCTCGAAACCCAGTGGCACGGATAACCGACACGACTGGCGAGATGTCAGGCGCAGGTTCGACTTTTTACATGCCCATCCGACGCATGGATTATCTTTCTTGTCAGACAACCAGGTGATCAGCCTGCATTGTCCTAACCAAACTTGGAAACAAGATTTTTGTTGTTCCAATACGGGAATCGAACCCACGATCTCCGAGTCGAGAGCCAAGCTCTAACCATTAGACCACGCAGGCTGTTGATATTAGTAATAAGTAGATATACCTATACTTACAAATAAAATCTTTTTTTTTTTTTTTTGTCTATCCGTCTGTCTATCTATCTGTCTTCCTGCCTGTCTGTACAATTGTTTCGGCTAATCTCTGAAACGGTTGGACCGATTTTCACAGGACTGGCATATAGTTGATATCATAAGGAATAATTTAGGCTACTTTTATGTCAGGGTTCCGTTTAAGAAAGTAGGGTTCCGTTTCCGTTTGTTCTACTCAAACGAAGTTCAGCTATCAGCTAGTAATAATAATAATAATCAGGTTTTTTTTCACTAATATTTGATTCATATCAAAATGAATTATACCGGACGCCACTATTAAATGCAATCAGTATCATCTCATTAGCCATTACAAACAGTGTTTTCAGAGTGTACCTCACGTAAACATACATCAACTAACTATAATTATTACAGACCCTTTGATGAACACCTGTCAACATACAGCACAATACAAAATATATACGCAGCAATATGAGTCTTAAAGTGTGCGACTAAAGGTGGTTATTCGCTGCAATGTCGTGTGTCTCGAATGGGGATACACGGGCAACATTTGCGTGCGCTCACGACATCCATAAAATCCGCCGCATCGCAGCGACACGACAATTGGCGATCGACGGACGTGTAAACTTCGGTACAGTTATAGCCTTCGGTAATTACGCTTATTGTTACCTTCTTGGTATCGTTCCATGATCCGTCTAAAGGGAACTACCGAACGGTGAATTAAAACATTAAGATTTTTTAATTAAATTGATCGATACATTTGTGGATAATCGGTCAAAGTCGAAATTTTAAATTTTAATTAACTCTGTGCGCATCGTAGTTCTAACTATTACAAATCATCGTGCACGGTGTATCTTCTTGTGTGGTACCACTATAATAAATAAAGTTCAATTTTGAATTTCCATTTTAAAAATGCAGCGCTGCGTCGTGTCGCTATTATGAAATTACTTATAGTTAGCTAAATATTTTTCTGGCCTGTTTCACAATCGCCTAATAAGTTACAAATAGCTTATCGGATTTTTTGACTCTGTCGCTCATTATAAAGTAAGTGACGACAAAACTTCCGGTTACGCTATTCGTCACTTATTAGGCGATTGTGAAACAGTCCCTTAGAACGCCTAACTAAACTAGACGAAACTTTTCGAGAGAATAATAACACAAATATTGACTTGTCTTGATTTATTTCTATTTATAAATGTCAGTATTATAAATCGCATTTACTTTATTGGCAAATCATTTATACAATTACGAGGGCTGATTGATAAGTTTTCGAAACGACAAAGAAAAACTTCAAAAATCTATTTAAAATAAATATATTTCTCAACGTAGTTTCCTTCTACCTCGATGCATTTAGTCCAGCGCTTCTCCAATGCTATTACACCAGTTTGATAAAATGTTTTCTCCAACACCTCAAAATACTCGTCCACGGCAACAATGGCTTCTTCATTTGATGAAAATCTCTGGCCACCTAACCATTTCTTCAGGTTTGGGAATAAGTGGAAGTCGCACGGGGCCAGATCCGGGGAATAGGGTGGATGCGGTAGCAATTCGAACCGCAATTCATGGAGTTTGGCGACTGCAACCATTGACGTGTGTGCAGGTGCGTTGTAATGGTGGAACAAAATTTTTTTCTTGGCCAAATGTGGTCGTTTCTTCTGGATTTCTTCATTTAATTTTTGCAGCAAGCTTGCGTAGTACTCTCCATTTATTGTTTTTCCTTTTTGCAGATAATCCACTAAAATAATCCCTCGAGCATCCCAAAAAACAGTCGCCATCACTTTGCCGGCCGACGAAACCGTTTTTGCTTTCTTCGGCGCAGGTTTTCCGCTCTCAGTCCACTGCTTAGATTGATCTCGGTTAAACAGCGCCAAACACTCCGATGAATCGTCCACTCGATGTTGCTTTTGGTCTACAGTGAGCAAACGCGGCACCCATCGCGCGCAAAGCTTTTTCATTCCCAAATGTTGGTGAAAAATATTAAAAACGCGTTCAGATGAAATGCTCACCATCTCTGCTATCTCTCGCAACTTTAAGCGCCGATCATTCAATACAATTTTGTGAATTCTTTTGATCATGTCCGGATTCGTGTCTTCATTTGGACGGCCAGAGCTATGGGCGTCTTCGCAACTCTGTCTTCCACGTTTAAAATCAGTTACCCAGGTGTGAATTATACTCAATGCAGGAGCAGAATTACCTAAAACACTGTCTAGCTTGGTTTTAATCTGGGTTGCTGTTTTCACTTTTAAAACGTAAAGCTTTATCACCGCACGAATTTCGTTATTTTCCATTGTTAAGAAAATTTACGACAGAGAAAGTTCTACGTCCTCTCAAACAAATTCCATCAGTTCGATTAAATTCAAATTTGGCGTTCTATTTTCAAAAAGATCCCAGAATATAATGTAATATTCCTTTTTTTGCGTATCATTTTTTTAAGTTCGTCGTTTCGGCCAGTTATCAATCAGCCCAGGTAAGATAAATTTTGTAAAGTTACAGCTGGTGATTTAAAGCTAAATATTCTACAGTAAAATAAATCTACGGTAAACTGCTGCGTACCAACTGGGTAATAAAAAAACAATTTGCATTTGAATATCCCTACAATAAATATTTAGATAAGCCTTATCATTATAACTGGCTTGTTAAAATTATTTACAATTTGACAAACTACACAAGACCAGCTGGAAAATTAACATAATTTTACTAATGAGTGTAATTAAAAGTTAATTATGCAGTGGTCTATAAGATCGTAATAATAAATTTAATACAATACAAAAAGTCATAAAGAAACCAGAATTAATATATTATGTTGATACTTGCATTAAATCAATCCGTGAAAACGTAGTGGAGTATACAACAACGGAACCATGAGATATGTAATTTCATTTGTAATTTATCTGTATACTTCTATGTTTTCCAAATAAAATAAAATAAATAAATAAATATAAATCAAAACATTTCTAATAATCCTAATAGGCCCGGAAACGGCTAATGACCTCCATTCATGACTAGGCTACCAATTAAGTAGGTGGTTATAACCTACCCTCAAAAATTAAATGAAATAAAAACATGAAATACAAAGGAATTTTATAATAGTAACTGCGAAATTCTTCTATAGTCACTAGTCACTTCTACAGCTAGAATCACCAACATATCATATCAGCTTAGAAATAAAAATAACCTAACCAAGGGCATGCCAGAACATGTCTAAAGAGGGTTCCGTAACTATCAACGAGTAATAGGTTTTTTCAAATTACTTCAAAAGTTATTGTTCGAATTCGTTCAAAATAATTATCCTAAAGAGTTTTAGCATGATCTATCAGCATGGAAACTTACAAGTTTCTATCTCCTATAGTTAGAAATTCTAGAGGGACCCCCCCCCCCCCCCCCCTTATTAACAAAAATCATTATTATTTTATATTGCCAGAACTGAGATCTATAACTATACCAAATTTCATCCATTTATATTCATTATTGCATAAGCTAGAAGCGCGGACAGACGGGCAGACATACCGAAAGTTATACTTTTTCCTTGTGTATTACGGAACCCTAAAAACGGCCAAGTGCTAGTCGAACTCACGCACAAAAAACAAAAAAACACGTTGTGGTACCCCCACTTAAATATTGATTTTTTTGATATACCTAAATCATCTGCGAAAATTTCATGATAGTTGATGATAGTTCATGAGATACAGCCTGGTGACAGACAGAGTACCTACGGTCACCGGAGTCTTGGTAATAGCGTCCCATTTTTATCCTTTGGGTACGAAACCCTAAAAAACAATCATCAAAATAATATAGTCATTCGTTTATCAGCTACGATGCCACTGTAATTCACACAGATGCGTCACACACACACTCGTTACAAACAGACCTAGACAAACATCTCAAACTCCTAAAACCCCTCTTCTTGCGTCGAGGGTTAAAAAGTACAATGATGTACAAGTATTTCGCACGAATTTCGCGTCGTATGTTTTGCCCGCCATAACTTTGTTCCGGCGCGTGGGACGGGACATCTCAATCGCTGTCCTCCACTTGTTCGCCCGTGTGTATCTATAAATATCTCATCGATACAATATGGGTAAAATGTTGATTAAACTTACAAATATATTTTGCCTGCGACTAAGGCCCACTAGCGCAGATCTGGGTTAAAGTTAATCTTGGGTTAAAATCATGTTATCTCTCTCGTTCTTCGTATTTATGAAAGAGAAGACATGATATTGGCAGGGTTAACTTTAACCCAGATGCAGATCTGGGTTAAAGTTAACCCTGTAGTTAGCAAATGGGCCTTGGGGGCCTGTTTCAAAATCTTCTAATAAGGGCCAGTTTTACAATCTACTGATAACCGTCAGGTACCTTATTTTCATGTTTTGTCTCTGTCATTCGATACAAAGTAAGCAGCGACAAAACTTCCGAATAAGCTATTCAACACTTGTTTCAGAATCTTCTAATAATTGACGGATAACATATTCGAAAGTTTTGTCGCTGCTTACTTTATATCGAGCGACAAAGGCAAAACATGCAAATAAAAGCTATCTGACACTTTTCAGTAGATTGTGAAACAGGTCCTAATTTGAAGATTGAGAAAGACAAGCCTTAAGTGTCGAATCGCTTATTAGGAAGTTTTGTCGCTGCTTACTTTATATTGAGCGACAGAGATAAAACATACAAATATCTGGCCAGCTATAAGTCACATTTCAGCAGTTTCCGCGCGGCAAATAAAAATTAATTTGTATTATGTAACTAAACACATGTAATTGAGTAATATAATGATATTATTTTCGAACACATTTTAAAATTAACCTTACTTGTTTCAGGTAAACCCGACAACGTGACAGCGTGAACCACTCTGATCACGAACCGCGCGAGGCCGGGCCCGACATTAAATTGAAATAATTCATTGTTAGGGGAGCAACAAGTGCTACCGTCGCCCTGTTGTTCAGTTAGGGTTGTCACTCAGCGATTTTAAGGAAAATAATTTTTCACTTTTAGCTGTGAAACTTTAGCAGTGACATGCACCTAAGCGTCAGTTCACGTCGAATTGAGACGATACTGCACGCGGCGCTACATTTTTAAGTACTACTACACAAGAATATACAGGTTACTCTTGCAATAAAACGTGTATCTTCTTGTGTACTGAATAAAGTTCATTTTTTTTGACGTGATAACGTCTTATAAATTGATGGAGCCGGCTGCACGCACGAAAAAACATGACTCATGCGTTACCTCGCTAAATATGACACATTGCCGTTACCTCAGCTGGCCGCGCCTTAGGTATGTGAGCGGTGGGACGGAGAGGCGGTGGCGCTTGATGCTATTACTCAGTTCGGCGCCGGACTTCGCGGCGGCAACATGCCTACCTAAGGCGCGGCCAATTAGTTCCGCGCGCACTATAAACATGACGTTATCACGTTCAACTATCGTCAGTAAACCGATTAAAAAAAAAAGTAAAAGACAACCGATTTTTTTTTAATCACTATTTAAAAATGCAATGCATCGCGTATCGTCTCCTTGCGGTTTGAGCTAACTCTTAATGTTGAGTGTTTCAAGGCCGCGTCACGACACGAGCGACACGATTTTAGATTTTAAATCTAATATATAAAATTCTCGTGTCATAGTGTTCGGGGACACTCCTCTGAAACGGCTTGACCGATTCTTATGATTTTTTTTTGCATATTCGGTAGATCTGAGAATCTGCAGTAATCTATTTTTTCAACCCCTAAATGATAAGGGGTGACCGACCCCTTTTCGACATTTTATTTTTATTTTTATATGATTTGGCATTAAAAAATACATACAATGGCAAAACAACGTTTCCCGGGTCAGCTAGTGATGATTAAAGTGTCACTTCAACTCCGATGCTTTATTTAGATTTTAGGTAAGCGTATAATTTTATAATAAATAATATGATTATGCTACTCATCCAAAACGTTAATATAAAAGTTTAAACGAGTTGCAGAGATGGATTTAGTACTAAAAGCCGCAACGGCTAAAATGTGACGTTCTGCATATTATTTAATTTAAGTTTATTTACATAAAATATTATGATTAAACCAATCGATGGTTTAATAAAATAATATTTTAAAATGTCATAAATTTTGTTCTTATTAAATAATTTCAATAAAATGAATTGCTTAATTCGCAGCGTTTATTTATATTGGTGCGGAATTCGGAGCCGCGTATTTTATTTTCCTTCTTGATAATAACCTAATAGATGGTATTAAATGAAATATCATTTATAGCGTCATTAAAAATCTCAAATATACTATTACTTAGACTTACCTATATGGACTCCATAGGTAATCTATATAATCAATCATAACATTTTACATAACTAATTCAAACTCAATTCATTTGTCATTATATATTTAACTGTAATATATTTTATTGTAATATATTTTATTGTAATACTTTCAAATCATAATTATAAATGTTGCTTCGGGTGTGCTCCCAACATTCGTCGTTTAATCATATTATAGTGAGCGCAAAATATTTTTTAGAGTTCCGTAACTTAGAAGGATGAAATGGAAACCTTATATTTATAAAACAGTCAGTGCTAACCCTAAGGACAATACGACCCCAAATAATGGGGGTGGTTCGCAAACATTTGTGTAAAGCGCCGATACTGGGGAATGGGGATATCAACAAGTTACAACGAGGTAAAGTGGCATGATTTATGTTGTTTTGAAAGCTAAGCGCTTAAACGAACTTCAGTGCCTTACTACCGTGCCTTAGGTAGCTAAGAAACGGTAAAAATAAAAAAATACGAAAAGTCTACGTACGTAATTAAGTACTTTTGCATATAGGCCCAACTGTTTACCAATAGAAAAATTTACTTTTTTAATTTTTTTTATTTCATACAATTTCCTTTCGATAATGTTACTAATAGAGTAGTAGACTGTGTTTTTGTCAGTTGTGTTATTTCTGTTCTTAATGTTTCGGTTCTTAATTTCAAGTGGTACAACTGGAAAAGCGTGCTATTTTGTGTTATCTCCAACTCCGTAGGAAGTTCCAGTAAGGCGTCTACCACTTTACTGAATCGATGACTTGACTCATTGACTGCACTGACAATTTACGAGGATTTTGAGTAAACTTTGGACTTGACGATTTAAAAATATTCTATTTTCCCGCTATTTTTAAGTTGGCACAGGTAATCACTTTATGCTATAGGTACCGTTATATTGAAAAGAAATACAAATACTCTGTTGTCAATTGTTCGTGCTTGGGCTGAAGTCATCCTTAGACTGACTATTTAAAGAGGCACGTCGAGGCAAAAACTGTCCCCGCTTAATAGGCCCCATTTTTGGAGTTGTTTGGGGCCATTTTGACATTTGAGGTATGGTGAAAACAAGAAGGCGTAACTTTTTTCTTGTATGAAGATTCGTTCTGTCAAATGTACCTACGTCAAAGCCCATACTTAGTTTTGGAATCTTTGCTGACTACAATATTATACCTATCCCCTACCGGACCAGGTCGGCAAAATTATCGGTCCGGCATTCGGTATGTAAAAACACTTGAACGTTAGCGATTTCGCGTGCCGGACGCGATTTGCGCCGGAAGACGCACATTTTCGTCATTAGTGTTAAAAAAATATTGTTTTCATGAGTTACTGTCCAAATTCTCGAGACATTGAGAGATTGTTACCTAAATAAATAATTATGTTAAATTAGATATAAAAATACAGGGTGTTGCAGAAATGTGAGATGTAAGAAGATTATTATCAGACTGCCTGACCTACAAAAGTCTGACATAGGCCTTAATCTACCGAGTCGTTTCAACTTGTATTACAGTAAATGTGAACTGACATTGTAATTTGCACGAGAATCGAGATATTATGTATCTTCACACGAAAGATGATCTTTCATACTGGCTAATACTGATTAAACTGTTAGCGTAGACTGGAGGTTGATTTCCCATTTGGCGTTTTTATTAGAATTGCCTTCTGAAATTGAATCAGTAATAGACAAGGGACTTTACCCACACATTATCATTTAGCTAAAGCTCTGTTTCGCAGGAAAAGTAAAAATGCATAATTCATTGAATTGTAAAAAAAAATTAGAGAACACGATGAATATGACCAACACGTAGAGGTAAACAGATATATTTCATTGTCTTCTCGATATTTGTACGGCTGAATTGCCAAGCCACTTGACTGTGGCTCATAAATCATAATATAATATCTGCAGCATTTGTCACACTTTATTTTGTCATTTTAGTCATTTTTTTTACATATTTTGCATAATTGTAACTGTTTTCACCTAGATTGAGTATCTTTCTATTACATACACAATACCTAAATATGTAAAAATTACCTTTATCTTACCTACCAACATAGTTTAACATAAAATAAAATAGGATAGGTACTTTTTTATAGATTTAGTCAAGTAACAAGTTAACAGCTAGAAGAAGAAGTTAGAAGCTAGAAGCTAGAAGAAGAAGCTTTTATTTACTGAAATTTTACAATTGCAATTTTTTCCTGGATACGAAGAAATGCAGCATTAAACATTTTATAATAGACTGTAGGTCACCTGTAGTTGAAATTCGCCCATAATTAGACTTATTATAATTTTTTGTATTTTATAAATTTTGAACTTTATGAGGGTTCTTTGCCTCTTAAGTAGAAAAAGAGCGTTGTTTAAAGAACTGCAAGCATATGCCACTATGCCAATTACGGTAATCATCATCATCAACACCATCATCACACCATACATCATTATGACGATATAATAGGTACTTCTCATAGTATTTTACATCCACACGGATTACTTTGCCGTATGTGAACCTATTTGCAAAATTGTTTTATTGTTGTAAAGGCTATACAATATCCTACAATATGTTATAGAACTCACGTTCAAATTCGCTGGCACCGACTTCAAAATTAAGAAGATTGAGTAGAGAATTAGTTAAAATTTTTGCCGAATTTAAAAGGGGAATTATTTAGAAAATAAGTTTTATTTCATACTTTTTTGTGCATTTTTACTTTGGGAGTCGGTTTTCATTTTATGTTTAAAAATAATATTTTATCTCTTTTTAGTTCATTAATAATTGTATGTATTTCTAAGCATTATTTTAAAACATATTAGCTTCCTGCACACCACATAAACTTTAACTGTGCCAAGTATCATACTCCTTCATTCGCATAACTCTTGTACAACTGCACTGAAAGTTTTTGCTTCACGCATATAAGATTACAATTTACAGTATCATAAAAGCTTGCCAATACTTCACGTGTTCATTTATAACAAATATTATTCATCCCCACATGAACAGTGGTCCCGTCGTCCTGCGTTAGCTCCGACACAACACAAATGGAACAGAATGCACGTCCATTCTTAACGCACTCAGAATAGATCACAATAATTCATAACCATTATACGATGTGTTCCTCGATAATACTACAGTTGGGATGTGTTGAATTGGTCGAGGTTTTAAATTAAGTAGAGGTCGACTTTCTTTTTTTTTTTTAATCTTTATTTTATTTAAGCGGCTTTTGCCATACAAGGCATGCCAGCCCCATCATAACTTTTACTAAATATATTAATAAAGAATTTTATACAAAAATTTTGCTGCTTCACTCGCAGGTGAAGCAAGAATGCTCATATATAAACCTAAATCACTAATATTAAACTTAAATTTCTCTAACAACTCCTTTCTTTCATCGGCACCTTTCACACACTCCATTATCAAGTGGTGAATATCCTCCACCACACCACACTCATCACAGTTAGGCGAATCAGATATTTTAATCATATAGCTATAGTAACTACAAGGGCAATGACGCGATCTTAAACGAAATGCTAAAACAGCATCCCTTCTTGACATATTGCATGTTAAAAACCAAGGTATCCGAGGAAGAGGTCGACTTGTGGTCGAAGTTCGACCATATTTAAATTTTTAAGTTTCAACTTTTCTAGGGTTCCTTTGCCTGTTAGATGCGGAATAAAAATATGTTTTGTGTATGGAATGTGAAAGAAAGATTGACAATTGTGTCAAACCAACGCCAACTGTTATTATACAAACGTAGGTAGTGTGAGTGAGGTTCTGTGTAACTTTATTTTTATTAATGTATTTCTAAGCATTATTTAAAAAAAAAATAGATTTCTGCACCCGTTCCTCCACATAAGCTTTAACTGTCCCAAATTTCATACTCCTCTGTTAGCACAATTATTGTAAAACTGTACTCAAAGTTTTTGCTTCGCGTATTTATATAATATACGATTAGAATACATGGTAGACGCGTAGGAGGTTCGCCAAATCACCACCGTCAGGGCTCCCACGTAGGCGAGAGAAGTAGGATAAACATTTGCTATGTGATCACTGTCTAGCGCCTAAGGTCTCTGCATAGTGCATACCCTACCGGGAAATGAGCGTAAGCATGTATACTTATGTGTACATAATATGTGAATCATCAAAACATCATCGTCATTTGATAAGTCGAATGCTCGTCATATTGTAATAGGGGATTTACGTGGGTCGATTTTCGCCGTTTTTGTTAAAACGACAAGGCAATTTGTCAAGCGTCTCGCCGCATGGCAAAAATCGACCCATGTAAATCACGCAAATCTGAAGTGTTCTGTGTTACCTACCTACATTTAGAGGTGAATGTGCTAGGCGAGGAAGCACCTTGGAAGGTAAAAATTAAAACGCAATTTGTATTATGTATATAACTAGTTATCTATTCTCTCATTAAATTAAACTTTATAGTTAACAAGCTACTTGTTTTGGGAATGTTGTATGTAAAATAATATACTTCGAGATATACCTTATTACAGTGGTTTTATATGTCGCGGTCGGAATAATTATAATTTACGACATATTAATGTATTTTAAGCTAATTTATCAACACCAAAAAAACCAAGCGGGCTTTAATTTTATTTTTTGTTATCTTAAACTCTATAAAGGTGTTTTCCTTTAACGACTTTTTAAAAGGGCAAAGAGATTTCAGGACTTGAAAATGAATTTATAATTAATTGGTAATTAAAATAATCTGTTTTTAAACGTAAACCAAATTTAATTAGGCAACCCGTATGTTAATAAATTACTTTAGATAGAAATATATGATGATATAGAAATACCACGTGCATAATATTACGGGACAAGAGGGACACTTGATAATATTACATACTGTGGTAATCGCACGCTGTTTTAAAATTAACTTCATCTTAACACTTTGAAAAAAAAGAATGTGCCATGTTACCTGAGACGTTTTACCTGAGAGTAGTTATTTCTCTAATATAACTAATATTATTTTCAAAAGTTCATTGAAATTAGTGTTTTTGTTTTAATGGAAAAAAACATAGATAAGGACTCGTTTTACATTCATAATATATTAAATTTATATAGTTACAAAAGAACTGTGAAATCAGATTAATAACCTACAAATAAAGGTTCATTGTAACAAAAATCATTTATCGTCAACCATTTAAAAAGTTCCTGATCTGACGGTTCTACTCACTCAAAAAAGCATATATATTATCGTATACTACCGAAATAGCCACTGCAGCAGTGGCGTGGGGTTCCTATAACTCCATTTCTATCGGCTTCACTTAGATACCACTTACCTTTTGAAGGCCCTCATCCAAATACCTACCTATAATACAGGCTAGAGCTTCCCTACGAAGGATAATCAGCAGTGGCGAAGGCTGGTTCTCCTATGACAATATCTACTTCTACAGAACTAGAAATTGCCCACACAGACTCTGTTATGTCTCTGTCTCTGGAATGTACCAAGTCTCCATTAAGGATCAAGTGGCCCTCTTCTCCCCTATATTTATCATCCTTAACTTAGGAAAGGGTAGTTATGGCGTAACTTAACGTCAATTGCTTTGCTCATTTTGGATACTTTCAACTACATTCGTCCCCACTGATAGAGCTCAGTGGGCCTAGCAGGAACATTTGACAGCGCCGTAGACGTAACGTTAACGAATGAGAAAATCTGTCAAAATCATGACAGCGCCCATACGAATTTCATTCGTTTACATTTACCCTGCTGTCAAATGTTCCTTCTAGGCTCCCAGAAGGGTACGCCGAATATAATTTCTTAAAGACGCTCTCATAATTATTTTCATACCATTCTCTTTCGATAGCTTGACGAATACGTAATTTTGTAGATAACCTAACCTAACCTATGTAAGTTAGTCCACCACAGCCTGCAACTTTACCATGAATAAATAGTACCAGTGACCAATCTAGACCGTGTCGACAACAGAGTGTTCAAACAAAGCATCGCGATAGTTCTCCTTGTCCGCTGTACAATAATAAGAGGAAGCGTCGCGTTGGCAGCCGCCTGTACGCTCTGTACCTAAACACCTAGCTGATTGATATTATTTACACCTACATACACACGGCGATGCTACTGCAGGAATAATGCAACTGTGATAAGTACAGTTAAACACTTATAACGAAGTTTTGGGAAGGGTTACCGTCTTCTTATGAACTTCAGGAAGACAGCATGAAAAGCAAGCTCGCTTTTTGGATCACCATATTGACTGATATCGCAGGCTCGCCAGACTACCCTTATGTTGTTACTGATGAAATCTATTTCATTCGTATTGTAGTGTGTAGGTACAATGAACGTATGCATACCCGAGAAGGATGGAGAGCTACTAGGAATTGAAAAGTGAATTTTTGAATCCCATGAGAACATGTTTGATGCAATTTGAAATTTTAATATAGTCTTAGTTTAATGTTTATGGAGTTGGGGAAAAAAAAAAAAGGTCATTTAGTCGGGGCTTTAACCTCGCCAGACCAGAGGAGAGAAAATTGGAAAAAAGTTAAAAAAATAAAAACACGATACAAACACGCATGTCACGACATGTATAAGGAGGGTTCCGTAACTACCAACGCGCAATAGGTTTTCTTTGAATTCCTTCAAAAGTTATTGACCTATTTTGCTCAAAATAATTTTTGGCAGTCTATGTACCTATGTATGTAACTTAGTTCCACCTTAGTGCCTAAACTACTGATCCGATTTTAATAAATTAGGGGTCAATAGATTCGTCCGAAATGACAAGGACAGCATGTGACTTAAGCGTCACTTAATTTAACTATCGTTCCAGTATTCGGCGGATAGTTGCAGACAACATCGTGTCTTAGTTCAGATCTAAGTATCAACGACGATGAAATCATATACCTAAATTGCCATCAGCTCCCTAGCTATAAATGGCACCTGTAAAAGTAATTATTTTTACTCGACTACGACGAAGCCAAAAGGAAGGGGAATGATTTTGGCAGTCTATGTATGTATGTTTGTTCCACCGTAGCGCCTAAACTACTGGTCCGATTTTAATGAGCGAGGTGTCAATAGATTCGTAATAACGGCCGGGTAACTTAGGCTATATAATTTACGTAGGCGGGTTATATAGTATTCAACTTTTGATTATGGGATCACCATATTTCGTATTTTTTTATCTAAGTTTATATCCTTATCATCATCTTTATCAGTAGTATATTATAATATAATATATACTGCAAAGCACGATAAATATCAATTGTGTTTTTAAATTTAGCATAGCACGTTAAGTCTTCGGTAGTATAGTGGTAAGTATCCCCGCCTGTCACGCGGGAGACCGGGGTTCGATTCCCCGCCGGAGAGATCAATTTTTTACTATATTTATGTAAATAAACAAACAAATATTTCTCCATATCAATGACAATTTTTAAAGATTTCAATTATGATAGGTTTATTTTTTGGGTATTTTTTCTGTAGCAAAGGTGAAGTCAAAAATGGACTCAGAGTCAACAGTAATAAAATGATTGCCAATGTTTAAATCACATTTAATATCACCAAAAGGGCAATAAAGTTATGACTTATGGACAAGAATAAAATCTAAAAACAACCGGCCTCCGGCTTGAGCGCCGAGGCGCTAACCACTGAGGCACAGAGGTCGTCAAATATATGTAAAGAGTATTTTTTTTTTTTTTTGCGTTGTCTGGTATCCGTAACACGAGTTCTTCGAGAACTTCGTGTTACGGATACCATTGACGTGGTGTGGAAGCGTTCATAGATATTATTATTATAGATATTATACCTGAATTTTTGACCATGTCCTTTTACCCTATTACATTTTACATTGCCTTCTTATCACTGTACAATATTATGTTATTCAAATATTACATTCAATTTAAATTCAATTAAAGTGTCAAAAAGCAAGCGCTTTAATCATATCAAGCCATAAAACTGTCTGTCTGTCACCGCTAAATAATGTCCTCATATATAGCCTAGCTTGTTCTAGGAAGCAGTGCATAATGGATCTAAACCAAACAAGTCGTTAGAAATGAAAATAGTGCGAAATAAATATGAATCTAATGCAAAATATGTTGTTAAATTTTAAATATTTTTTATTTATTTATTTATTGGAGTTTACTCCTTAAGAAACGATTTTCATATATATGTATAAGCCCGGGGTATTAAAAATCTATGGGATTAAAATTGAATTCACGATGTCACACGGTCACACGGTACGGTGTCACACGACGTTAGCTGAAGACGCTTCGGTCGCTTTGCATTGCACACCAAATTTTACTTTTTACAGTAAACTCCAGCCATGCGTCGAAGAAGCTGACACACACACTTTTTTTCTAATTCTGGTTTGAGTTTTGTACCAGTACTTTCGGTTTATGCAAGTGTTAAATGTCTTGTATTCTATTATTAGACAATAAGTACACAAAATACACTGAGGTAATCACTATCTGCGGATCCGAAATATTACCATAGTAAAAGTAGAAATAGTAGGTTAACTAAATACTCAAAATGGCACTGCAATAGCTAGATAAAGTAGTTTAACCGTATAGTTTATTTCATAAACGAAATATTACTTTGTATTAAGCCATCAAAACAGAGTCATAAATAAAACGTGATTGACATTAAAAGATTTACACAAAGATATATTAAGTGAGGACGTGGCAAAGGGTATGAAAAATGATCATAAAATGTCACTGTAATCTTAGAAAGTCCTTGCCTTAAACTTCACCTTGTTTTACTCCTTACTAAGCCCGTTCGATACATCAAGCTGAGATATGAATAATAATTATTTAATGTGTTCTTCAAGTGAGATATTATTACGCCAAAAATATCATGTATTATTTTTGATTGTGTAGATACAGTAACATAATGATACTATTAGTGTATTTACCAATCTCCCTGTTATGCTCGCTACAGACCACAACGATAAAACTGCACAGTTCAGTCACAGTAGACAATAAAGTTATTACTTATGTGTGCGTGCGCCGATTCGCCGATATTCTAGTATGAAGATAGTAGTATACGCCTGTGTATATGCCTGTGCCCGAACTGTGCAGTTTTATTGTTGCGGTGTGCAGCAGGAATAAGAAGTTGTGTACGTAATGAGTGACTGACTTGTACCTGATTCGGCTACTCCTAAGCTACGCCTACGATTTAGGTCCATATAGTTGTGGTAAAAATGTGAAAATCGGCAATGGCTAAAAATGATTCTAACTGGCACGTTTGTAATTAGGTCCAGATAAACTTAATATTATAGGAAACTAAATATATTATAATTCATGATTTTACTCGGATGAATAGTAATCCTTTAAAAAAATGGTTCACGTTATAAACAATTTACGACCAATTTCGTATAGTTACATAGTTACATGGCAAAGCATGGCATACGTATAGTTACATGGCAAAATCAATTTCAAAGTTTCAAAGGACTTTTGATGGATGCCGATTCTCTATTGCGTTTATTTTAGCTGTCAATTTAAATAACCCCATAATTCAGACAATCCTTAATCGAAAACGAGATATGCAAATATTAAAATATAATATCGATTATTTATACGGACATCGCCATAAATATCCTCGTATTAAATTGTTATAATTTCCACGAAAATATATTATTTGTCTCTCTGACATATCGTTTATTGTTTTCCATAATTCTTCTGTTTTAGCATTAGTTTGCAGTGACAAAAAATTACTAATAGTGTCAACCTAATGATTGGAACATTAGGAATTGTATAATTGGTTTCATTAACGTGGTGGGAAAAAGTAAGTTAAGTTTAATTTTAAAGCAGCAGGTTCCTTAGAATTTTATTTCATTCTTGTCAACCAACAATGCATCCATCCAATCCAACGAAGTTGGTTTTATAACTTATGATATCTTATCCTTAAGTGTGACCAAGCGTTATCCCTCTTCGCATCTCAAAACCAGATTTAGAGCAGACAATTGACTTTGTTCGCCATAAGTCAGACATAAAACGGATGCCAGCGTTAAAGTCAGCTCTAAGGCTGGGACTATATGCTCCGTAATTCGGAAGGCCGTAGGAAATTCTGAGCATTGATAATAAAACTCTGTGCTAATACACAATACAGTTCAAAATCGAACACATGAGTGTCGAGTCAAATGTCAATGTCATAAACGACAGCTCGACACTCGAAACTTCCATTTTCAACTCTATTGTATTAAGTGCACAGTTCTATTTTCAGTGCTCTGAATTTTTACCGTCGATCCAGATTTCGGAGCATATAGTCCCAGCCTTATTGAGTTGAGGAATATTAATTAGTATGGGCGAGACAGTAATATGGGCAAACGGATAGATGCGCGAATCATACAAAGACATTAAAGGAAACAACGTCATATTTTTCAAATTTAACTGACTGCGAAGCCACAAAATTATAATGTTGATACAATTCTGCAAATACATCTAATTCCATGCCCACAGTTGTTGAAGGACGGTATCTGTGAAACATGATGGTTTTTTTTCGGAAGGGCTAAAATTGCAAGAGCCCCGTGGGTCGACTCTGCTAATATAAATGTTACAATAATACAGTTCCGATGCAGTCTCGATAAGTTAAAACAGAAAAATGGTATTGTAAACGTCAAACCAACGTTAATTGGTACCAAACTCCAAAAATCAGCTAATGATTATATCTAGACGCTTCATTTATAATAATTGTTTAAAAGTAAATTCAAACTTTAATTGAGAATTGTAGTTCTGGCTGTAGCAATGTTATGTCGGACTTGCTTTTGTGAACCTGGGGGCTTAGTGTTAGTGTGTTTAGAAAGCTCGAAGGGGAAGGGGTCGTTCAGACTGTTATCCGGGGCTATCGCATTGAATTTTTTTTTAGGTTGATGGGGCTTGTAGCTAATATGAAAAACCTTTACAGCACCTAATGTGATGTGATTTTTCAGAAACATCTTTGACACATTTAATCAAAAATATCATTAATTAGGTTTTACAAATGAAACACAAGAGTTGAAGATTCGCCTCCTATTTTAGACACGTATTCACTTACAAATCCGCCTCAAGCGATCCAAGTCGGTAGCTATCGAAACTTAAATTCATCATTTATTTCATTAGTGTTATAATTAAGATACGCCCCTAGGAGGATACGATTATAATGAATAAAGTATTAACTAATATCTAGCCCACGTCTTCTTTCGTCATAGTTTATGAAATGGTCAAGATAACTGGCTTAAAAATTGAGGTCATCTACAGCTGCTACATTCATTTACCTAGTGTATATGTATTTTGTTTTATACCTTAGCATTTTGATTTGCAAATTATTTTTTGGCTTTAATTTTCGTATCTGAAAAATGTTCTATCTGAAAAATCTATTATCTGAAAAAATATAAATGATAATTGTTTTGAATGCCAGTTTTCTATTTATTACATAATATTATGTACTCCGGAGAATTATAATATTAATGCGTGGCGTCACTGGATATTGGACTCTGTCGTATTGACTCCAGAAGGTCGTCTGCTAATTAAATCCTGCAATAATAGTAATAATACAGATACAATCCAATCCCGATATGTTAAAACTGCAGAATGGTATTCTCATAAACGTCAAACCGACGTCAAACCCGCATTGATTGGTGCAAAATCCAATAATCCGTTTACGATATCAAGACGATTCATTTATAATTCAATAAAAGTAAAGCAAAAGCGTAAGTTAATTCCGAGACAGAAAACGTGACTCTTCTAGATTTCATTAGTCTGTCTTGAATCCTCCGAAATATAGTTGATTTATATGCTAATACGCACAACGTGTTTAAGAAAATCTAATTTTACTTCATACCTTGAGGCAGATTAAAGTTTATTAAATAGGATATTCGATATCGAAATAACAAAATCTCTACAATTCTAATTACAAAACTGTTGTAAAATCGATAAAGGTAATTAGTTTAGCCGAATGGCGTTATATTCCAGGTTACACTAATGCAATTTTGTATTCACAGTCTGTTAAAATGTTGCTATTAAAAATCATAGTTGTTAATAAACGTAGGAAGCGAATTGTAATAAAGGACACAGAAAAATGTAAATGCTAGTGTAAGTAAGTCAATTTTAAGAATGAGATGTTAATCGGTAAAATATTAATTTTAAAGGATAACCTTTATAAAAATCGTACCACGTACAGTTTTACCTTTACGCCACTTTTACCTTTAGCATAGGCGTATATATTATAGACGAGGCATGTCGAGCCAAAAACTTTCCCCACATATGGGATATGATATCCCCACTTTTGGGATTTTTGGGGCCATTTCGACATTTGAGGTATGGTGATTCGTCTGATTCGTTGTCACACGTTGACTTTTGTCTGTCTTTCGCATTTAATAGACAACATTCACATTTTTATTTCGTATATCTAAGATGCAAAATAGCCCAAAGAACTAAATGAATAATTATATGAATTATTGGCAAATTTCGATCGCTGGGCTACCACTAGTAGATAAAGGTAAATAACGTTGTTAATAAGAGCTCGAATGCTTGGATGAAGTCGCTATTTCCATAATATTGTTATAAATTAAAAGCGTAGTACTATGTGTATTATACACATTCCTTTATGAATCAACAAAGTGTCTCTTAATTTCGCCTCCCCACGGCCTCTACAGAGTTGTCTGTTCGGTAGCGTCGGTAAAAAAAAAGCTATTATTCTATTTAATTTTTTAGTAGGTAAATTTACTTTAAAGAGTACTGACTATTTACTATATACTTTCCGTATAAAAATAACGAGGGGTATGATTTTTGGTACAGTTAAAGTATATGTGGAGGAAGGTGTGCAGAAAGCTAATAATTTTTTTTAATTATGCAACACACACTACTTCAGAACTGTTAACACACTCATCTACCGTACGTTTGATAGCTGATACAGTTTTGTTATATGTTGACGTTTTTCATTCTGTCACAACATTTTCATTTTTTTTCTATTTAAGAGGCAAAAGAACCCTTATAAAATTCAAACATTTAGTTAATGGATAAAATAATATTTGGCACCATTAAATTTTATGTTGAGGGGCGTGTGCAAAACGCTTATATTTTTTTTTAATAATGCTTAGAAACCATAGATTTACATAATTACATAATATACATAATGTAATGTACCTACATGTCTATAATATTAGAAACACATAAAATGAATAAAAATAAAGTTACAAATAACCTCACTCACACTACCATTCATGTTTGTATAATAATTAGGTTTGAAACAATTGTCAATATTTCTTTCTCATTTACATATTTTCGTTACGTATCTTAGAGGGGAAAAAACCCTTACAAGTTAAAAATAAAAAAATTAAATATAAATTAAGGTCCAATTTCGACCACAGGGCGAACTCTTGTACATGTAAAATGAAGTTTGCTGTGTATTTAATTTATATATATATCGGTCATCATGTTGATATAATTAAATAAAATAACTGTTTATATTTTTTGTAATTATATTAAGTTTATTTGAAAATTATGGTTATGGTATTTTAATTATGGTTTACTTATAGGAATTAGGAGGCTATCGATTTCATGCACAAGGCTTTTAGGGTGCAGCTGTTGAGGTTTATGACTTTATCACCTTGGTAGTAAAATTACCTCATCATCGATTAAGAGCTTTGGACTTGTTTGCGTGTAATTTCCAAAAAAACATAGCTAAATATTACCCGCTACTTCGTGCGCGCAAAAGGTTCAATTATTAATCCGGTAGTAGTGTGTGTAACAATATTTTTAGTAACTCAATGCATTTTGTAAGCATAATTATGAAAAAATATTAGTGCGGTTCACTCCTCCTCCATAATGAAGATTCCTCCTATAATACTTGCTAAGACACTTCACCACATTACTACATTTAGCTCTACCATTATCAACATCACATCTGCCTAAGTGACACCAGCCTTCATATGGCATATATACGTTAAACAATAATGTAATAATTAAATATACTCCACATCATAATATAGAATGCAGCACTACGCACGTCTACGGTGTTACATTCTTTATTAAGTATTTACGAGACTTCAGTAATCAGGGGCTCTAGTCAAGATGCATTCGATAATTTCGACGGCGAAGTTCGTAATCAAAAATGGCATTGCAATGGATTTGGCATAAGGCGTCGCAAGCGACATGTCACGTAGCGATGGCTTATGTCAAATCCCATACATTTTTGATTACGAACTTCGCCGCCGAAATTATCGAATGCATCTTGACTAGAGGCCCTGGTTGTAAACTACAACTCAATCCTTCTCATATTAAAATACGTCTGTGCCAGCAATGACATATTATATTGTAAAAAATAATTATGTAACTAGAAGACTTGGCTAGTGACGTCATATTATTATGACAAACTATAGCAAGTGCCCGCAAATTCGTTCGCGTAGAACGGAACGCTAAGATAAAAGTTGCCTAAGTTACTCCTTCTTCGTCAGCTCTCTGCTAGTGAAATCCCGTGAAAATTGGCCCAGTCGTTTCAGAGATTGTCCGGAACAAACAGACAGACTAACTGAAAAAAATAAAAAAAGTTATTTTATTACATTAATTACAAAAAATTATATTACAAAAAAGTTATTATATTATAAGTACCGTCACTCTTAAAAAGCTGTTGTTAATTTAAAATTACAAACAGACACTTCAATTTCATTTATTTATTATAGATTCCTTATTTTTCTGCGGACGCTACGGGGTGGGTGTAATACAAAGAACGACTGCTCATCCTCCGCTTCAACTTTTTACTTTTTGGTCCCTCTTCTCCCCCCCAGCTGTGTGATGTTTTTTGTCGTTTTACCTAAACTGAATGAAAGCATCGGATACTGTTACTGAAAAATTGCTGAAAACTTTGCTAAATAGTCATTTATTGCTTTTATGCTGGAGGTCTATCGCTTTGAGCCAAGGTAGAGGGTATTTTCACAGTTCCTTCTATTACTGTGCGCGTTTTTAAAGTCGTCACTATGTACCACGGCTAAGTCTCTGTAGGTAGGTGGTTGATACCGTGGTCAGTCGGTTACTGGTTCATAATAATATTATCTATACATACCTACAAATAAATAGAATTGGAGTGTCTGTTTCTAATTTTAAATTGACAGTTTTTCACTAAATTCATAATATTATGAAAGTATATACGGTACTTACAATAAAAAATCAAATTTTTGTATGTCCGTCTGTCTGTCTGTCTGATTGTTTTGGCTAATCTCAAAAACGGCCTTCCACGTGACTTTCACTGGCAGATAGCTCATGTTATATTGAGTAACTGAGGCTATTTTTATGTTATGGTTCCGTTTAAAAAATTAGGGTTGCGTTTCCGTTAGTTCTGTGCAAACGAAGTTGCGACCAGCTAGTTACAGATATTTTCTTCTCGACAACGTGCAGCCCCAAAGTGTTTTAGTGACGAATATTCTGCAATCAAGACGTCAAAGTTTATAATTGTAAGATTTTTCTACTCGTTTTTTTTACAAACTGCAATCTGTTTGACCCGGTTGAGTCGGTCGCAGGCCTGGCTAGACACGAATTATGCAACAGAATTTTCCCAGTTACCTGACTCATAATGTAGGTAGTAACTGTTCATTCAAAGAATACTCATTTAGACTTTAAGTTGACCGTTTAAGTGCTAGGTATTGACCCGACTGCGCCAGAAGGAGGGTTATATTTTTACGAGTGTATGTTATATGTAATGTATGAATGAAATAAAAATATGTATGAATGTTTTATACCTATGTATATTTCTTTGGCACGCTCTATAGCCTAAACTGCTTGTCCCATTTGGGCTTGAGAAGTATCATTAGATTCGTCTTAGTCGTCAGAGACACTGGGCACTAGATACATCGAAATTATTTGACGCAGACGCGTTTTTTTAGGACGACTGGACACTGGTTTTTTTTATTAATAATTATGGTTATTAATTTACTAACTTCGTAGTCATAATCCTTAGTATTTTTATTAAATAGATATATTACCGTAGATCTACATTAGTAGGTAGTGCAAATAAAAACGGAAAATGAAAAAAAAAAGCAAAATTAAGTGAGTACCTACTTTAAAAAATTATAATCGTAAACATCTGAATAATTACTTTTAAGTCCACATAACATTAAAGCATTTAGAATAAATTTTGTACATTTTGTACAATTAAATAAAATACTTTTATGAAACGTTTCAAAGAAACAACATTGAAAGACGTATTCAAACAAAACCACGACATTCCTATAAAAGGACGCCTTCGATCCAAAAGCTCGAAGAATACGGAACAAAACGTCTATAGACGCGAAACTAAGCATTTTCAAGACGTGGGGGTGGGTGGTAGGGGGTAGAGCTACACACATCACCACAAACAAACATACACACTCACAAAATTCACGCTAAGAGCAACTTTACATGTTTGGCATAAGGGCGAAGTTGGCCGCAAAACATAGATGGTGCTTTACGAAACTGTAACACATTGTCCATTTATGAAAGACCCCTGATAGTGTATTATACACTACTAGACAGCCACCTTCCTCCCTGGCCACGTCTAGGGGAGGTTTGACTCCGCTGTCGCTGTAAATAACATAGTACGTTGAACAGTGGAAATTAATCACAAATAATATTGGAGGTGACCTCATCTCCCTTGGCCAGCCTTAGTGCAATATTCATCTGTATTGCAAAAACATTATCATTTGTTTTTTATTTATTTAACGACGTGAGGCTTACATGGTTACGTGTTACATATTGTAGGCTGGCACTATATTGTACGAAATCCGGAAGGCCGGAGAAAGTTCAGAGCATTGAAAATAGAACTCTGGGCTAATACAATAGAGTTAAAAATCTAACACATGAGTATCGAGTTGTCAGATTTGATTATGACATTGAGTTTTGACTTGACACTTGTGTGTACGATTTTTAACTCTATTGTATTAGCCTATTTTCAGTATTCTGAATTTTCTCCGGGGTTCCGGATTCCAGATCATAATATTATACTCCCAGCCTTATTGCTGTAATAATTAGTAGTAATATTATTTAGTGGTAGCGTTACTTATGATTAAGAATTTTAATTCGCCTGCAGGTCTAACAGATTTTTTGACACAATTTTGGCTATTTTTAGCCACAGTAAGTAAATCGGCCAGAATGAAATACAACAGCACCATGAATTGAACTTGTAACTTCTAACAATTCCCTTAATTGACAATTAGGAATTCTTATTATTTGTGCCTTTTACGCATTTTATTGAATACTGTCAAAATTGATGCATTTCTAATATTAAATGAAACAAATTATGAACGTGATACCTACCAAAGACGAATTATTTTATTTTATTTATTTAATAACACACAAATATCTATAACTACATGTGGTTACATATAATGATAGATATTTTTATCAATACATTATTAATTTATCTATTGTATTAGGTTTAATACAATAGATAAATGAAACTTACAATAATTATTATCAATTATACCTACTATGTAATACGAAACACTGGAAGTGGCCTTTTTAGTTCTGCTGTAGGATTTTTCTTTGTGTACTTCACCTTTCCTTATCTACAGATTAGATACAGAGACACAAATATTGTCTGTTGGCCTAGCTGTTTAAAATTGATAGCCAACTAGAACAAGAAAGTAGAAACCTTCATCTTCGTTCCAATTTCTACACAAAAGAACATTTCACCATAACTAATGTACGGTCACGGAGAAAGCGAAGTAGCAAATTTGATTTAACACCCAGCAATTAAATAATTTATCACCATTATTATAGATTCCAAAAATACAACAACCACAATGAAATTTGTACTCAGTTCCAACGTGATAAGGTTCATATGTTTTGATTTAAATAGTTGTCTAAGGCGATTTAAATAATTGTAATAAAGGCTATTTTAGTGCAAATCGAACGTTCACCTGTTCCGACATCCGGTATAGAGCACCCGTTGGATACAGTCAGCGAGAAAGTGATTAGCATAACTTGGCAATTAATATAATGACTATCGTATATTATTGTTGTTAGATAAGGGAATTGACGCGTGTCAAAACAAACGAAACAGATAAAATTACAATAAATAATGAGGGTACTTCGTATTGGCTTTAAAGTCGAATCTGTAGACCAATAATTCTGCTAATTGAATGTTACAATAATACAGTTTCGTCTCTCAGTAGGTATGTTAAAACAGCAAAATTGTATTCTCACAAACATCAAACCAACGTATAACGCGTTTTGATTGGTCCAAACACCAAAAATGTATGACTTCATGACGATTCATTTACAATTAATTGAAAGTAAATTGGAAGTCTAAGTTGATACGAGAATTGGAGTTCTGGAATTACGACGGATCTGAATGTATATTCATCAGAATCAGAATTCAGAACATCTCAAAAAAAAACTGCAATCCAATCTGACATAAAAAGCTATACATCTTTTTATGTCAGATTGGATCTGACATAAAAAGCTGATCAGAATTCTGATCGAACATAATATTCAAGGAAGTGGTTTTAGCCATACATATTTGTTCCTAGAAGAAGGTGTGGGTTATATGGCTTTCTAATCTTAAATTATTTATTTCTGCGTCTAGTATTTATGATCACGTACGAAACTATTCAGACTAACAATCAAACATCAAAACAACTACTGTCAATTGTCATAATCATTTACGAAAATCAAGCGATTCTAAATTCAAAATCCGTAACCAATACCGGCCGACAATAGACGTGACGTTCCAATTCGGCGGCTATTGTTAAATGCCGCGCGCTTATTGGTCGAGGACACAATGGGCCACGCCCACGACAATGTCTATTGTAACCTGTGTGAAAGCGCCGCCCTGTCTGAATTTACTATTGTATTATATTCTTTGTCTGTACCCTGTTGTTCTTCTTCAATTTGGCTTAGAGACCATAGACCTATTATGAACGAGGCAAAAAGTGCCCACACTTAAACTGCCCATTTGGGGTTGTTTTGGGCAGTCGGGGTACCTATCAGTCCGCTTTTAATTGCGAAATCTTCTGAAATCAAGATGAAGTTCCTTTTTTTTTGTATGAAGATTTCTGTCAAATGTATGTCATAGCTTATCATTAGTTTTGAAATCATTGTAAGAGACATGAGATTCCTACTACCTTTTTTTCAGTTACATAAGGTTTAATTTTTGCATTTAAAAACATTGAACTACTCAATAGTAATTTACAGAAGTCAGTTTTTAATTATAATGATATTACTAATTCACACAGCTACACCTAGCATGGTGAGTGTATTATTAGAGTTATTATTCCATGTCCAAAGAAAAACGACAAAAACTACAAGTAGCCACGACCGTCACAAATCACAATGTAAATCTATTAGCTACACTTCTAAAAATACAAGGACTTTGATGAGTCCTATTAATACGGCTTTTAACGCTTCCACGACCGAAATAAATCCACATAACGTTCTCTTAGCGGCCTAACATTCAGAACCGAACGAAATCATGGAAAAACATAAAAAAACAATAACGTTAAGTGCTTCAAATGCACATTTGGAGAGCATTAATACGGTAGGTGAAGTACGAATTGCCACAAAAATCAGGGTTCTGTACGACTTTTAACTTCAATTACCTTGTCTATAATTTTAAAATATATTATCTACCTGTCTTTGTGTAAAAAGTTTTACCCAATGGATATAGGTACCTACATAAGTACTACGGAACGTTCTTAATTTCTAGTCGTTACTAATCTATGGGCACAGGGGCAATTAAGTCGTTTTTTTTTCCGTTTCGTTCCTACAAGAATAGTATAAGAGAAAAATAGTCAGTAAATTTCACACATTACGCCCAAAACAATGTATCGAAATGGCCAGGTCACATATTTTGACTAAGGTGTAGAGTTTGTGAATTTAGGCTTGTAGAGTTAGGGCGTGTAGAGAAAGAAGTTTGGTCTTGCATGAGATTTGTTAACTTTTTGGCAGTGCGAGACATAATTATAGTATCGTCTTGGCATGATTTAACATGAAAATGTTTTGGTGAGATTTTATACAGAAAGTTGCTTAGAAATTCTAACCATCCTTGAATATATAGTATGAAGAACCAGGTAAGCAAATGTAAAAGCTCTAAGAATTTAGCCGAGGAACTCCAAAAACTAAGTGAATCGGACATTCAAAAATGTTTGGAAAATATTAGCCAAGGGGAGGTCGGGCAACTGGATACTGATGACTCCATTTACTGAGGATTTTAAATGCGTTTCCTCGATTTAACATAATCAATGTTCTGTCTAGCTTAGAAGCGCTACAATTTTTTATGTTCCCGATTTAAAAAGCAAATAGTATTTTCGTTAGTACAGCGTAAGTGTATTTATTGCCTACTTCAAAACCACGTTTTTAAACACAAATTTACTTGAAGTATTTGATAATTGGTTGTAAATAATATTATTATAATGTTATGATTTTTTATTTTATTTTTCAACACTTTATGCATGTAAACTCACAAAGGCGGGCATTTTGCCTTGTGGATTGTGGCATTCTCTACTAGCCAACCTGGTGATGCATAGTGAGGAGAGACATAGTGAAGCAGGCGCAATTCTTGTAATACCTACAATTGAACTGGAATCAGTAATAATAAAGTTTAATTAAGAATAATAATCTAGTAAATATCGATCTATGTATATTACTATTGCTACTTATAAATGTCGAGCAAATGTATTTAATTTTTTGTACAAGGAGCTACGCATAATTATGAACTTAAAAAACAGTTTATACGATTCATATTCCTGCAAATAATTTGTAGTTGGTGGTTCACACAAATGCTTAGGGCAACAATCTTGCGTTTACTAAGAATCCACAGTTTGCAAAGTTTCATAAAGTGGGATTATCATAGGGGAGGGAGCGACCTGAGGGTCCCCTTTTACAATTTAAACGTGCCCCCTTGATGAAGGGGATAATTAGATAGTCATGAACTGCCCTTAAATTACTTACCGGAATGGTTTTGACTGGAACAGAGGAATTATGGTTAGGTGATCGATTTTTCAGAGTTACCGAAATTTTACCTAAGATGTACTTATTATAATTTGTAGGTACCATAACTAAAGTTTATCTGTCAAGTACATCAAAATAGATTTACATATCTATCAAGATAACTTGCTGTTTTTTTTTTTTGGTTAGTTAACATTCAAATATAGGTACCAATTACGAACTGGAATATAAAACACCTGGTATTTTTTTAGAAATGGCGTGTGTTAATTAAAAATCTGATTTGCTCTTATCAATGATTTTATTATGAAAGGAAAATATATAAAAACACAACCATGACGAAAACTAATTAAAAATGGCGGTTTTATTACGAGAATAATTTGTTTAACAAATTTTACTTTATATAGGTATCACATTATTAAAATAAAAAGTAAATGTCAAATTTGGGTGGTAACAAATACCTACCAGAAGCTGCTGTATTAAAATGGATAAATATTTAGAAGGCAGTAGAAAAAAGAAATCGATTTATCTTAACTGTGTTTTACATTAGACTCCTAGACATGGAAGTAGATATCTAATTATTATTAGCAAAAATGTAAAAAAATGGATTTCCTGTTTACCAAAATATATTTTTTAAATGCATGTTGTAATTTTTAATAATATTTAATCACCTTCCAGACAACAAACGACTAAATATATACCCTCAACCTTCCTGACTACTTCCACTTAAAATAGAGTAAGTAAAATCCAACTACTGTTATAAATGTGAAAGTTTGTGAGGATGGATGAATGGATGGGTGCTTGTTACTCTTTCACTCAAAAACTACTTCACGGATTTTAACGTAGGTACTTTGGTATGGTTGTAGTTTAAGGTCTAGATTAACACATAGGCTACTTTTCTTCCCGAAAAAGTACAGTGTTCCTGACTCCTGTGTACTGTATTTACGCGGGCGGAGCCGCGGCCAAACATTAAGTATTACGTTAAATAATAAGTATTTAACGTAATAGTAGTAAATAATAAGTAATATTAAGTAGTAAGTTAAATATAATATTATGGGTATATTCGCCTACACCGGAAATAAAGAAAAGCAAAAACTAAGAACAATAATTTCATTCTGTATGTTTTTATTATAGAAAATGGCTAGTCGAGCTAGTATTAAATCCTTTTTTCGCGGCATCGCACAATTCTAACAAATCAGCGGACAATGCGACAGCGAAGGCGGCCGTCAGTGTGAGCTAATTGGTGTCACTTAGCACATCCGTATCTATTTACAGATCGCTCCGATCCGATCCGCACCACGCCGCATTGTGGCATTTCCTTTTCAGTTCTCCCTGATTCCAATATATGACTTTTTTGCCTTAAAAAGAGTTTTCTGAATGTTATTTGCCAATCACTCTTTTTTTTTGTTTTAAAATTGACATCAGCGGAGTTAAAGCAATGTATTTTAAGCGTCTTTCGTTACAATTATACCCATCCTACTCTTGCTCCAGTCGAAAAAAAATATATTTGGTTATAAAACAATCTATAATTGTCCATAATAAGAATATTTAAGGAGTTTTTTTGTAATATTGAATAGGTAGGTAATCATTTATGATGTCCCAACAACCATGTGTTAACTGTTTACCCTCTGCACATCTAAAATCCCAAACTGTTTCAAGCTAATTAAGAATCGCTATCAATAACCCTTACTTCAAAGTCAATATCTGCCATCTTTTCGTTACACAGAAAACTTCTTAGAACCTTATTCCAACAAACAAAACACCAAAAACCAATCAAGTAATTGGCCCGACCCGGCTTCGCCGTCGCTCCGATAATCTTCATTACCTACGACAAAGGGGAAGGGGGTACGTCTTGGGGAGGCTAGGGCTTTCAAATAAAACCCCCCTGTCGATATATTATTTTCAAGTTGTTTCGTGATATTAAAGGTTACCTTCGGTTAAACTTGATACTCCCTATAGTATTGTCTTATGGTAGCTGTTTAAACTTTTATCTTATATTGTATAATGTATTGTTATAAATAATAAGTAAATATAGTCATTAAAATATTTATATTTTTGTTTCATTTCAGGTAAGCGAAAGAAGAGAGATAAAAAATTAAGAGGTAGGTAAGTTATAAGGTTATAGATAGGTACTGAATACTGATTATATTTTTATGAGAAGTTTCTTTCCTTAAAATTATTTTCTAGAGAAAATTCAATAGCAGAAATACAAAATAACAAACAATATCCATAATTACCTTTATTAAAACAAATATGGCGCAGTCAAAACACAAAGAACATTACAAAAGAACTCATTTTCCGTTCCAAAATACCCAGCTATTCAGTTTACACGCCAAACAAAAAGCAATTTTCGCTGAAACCAGTATAATAAAGCTAGAAGGGGGGGTCCCCACTCCACCCGCTAGATAATACAAGAGTGGGATGGGGATGCCCCGAGACACATATTCTTATACGCCTGCGCTCTGTTCCGATATGGGTCATGTGGCTTACACCGTGTAAGTACAAGTGTATAATTGTTGCATAATACGTCTAAATACTTGAAATTCTTCATAAATATTAAAAGGCACTGCAGTCACGTGCTGGTTGGTGTCATTCTGCCAAGCAGAGAGTGACGGCGTGAGAGCCTTATTATTTAAATAAGGTAGTGTTGAAGAATTTGACCATAAGACCTACATCTGATGTCTAATAAATATATTTATTTTTGATTTTGAAATGTAACAATTTACCCATGCAATGTGTTATAGAGGATAGGTAACATAGGGTTGAATTTGAATTAATAAAATTCAATTTATTTAATTTACATATACAAGTCAAAAACTCATAACCACCTGTGAGAAAATAGTAAAGGTGTAATATAGAAAGGACTATTATCCCGATTACTTTATTAGCATAAACGTTAATATGCAACTTAGGTACTACTGGGAGCTTTGCAGGAACATTAACATTAAATCACAAACATTTTTTAATTTATTTATAGGCTCGCATTGTCGCTGAAAAAATATTCAAACATCTATAGGTATAGCTTTGAAACAATGATTAAATTGGTAGATGGTACTAGGCACTTATTTTCTTTGGAAATAGACAAATATATAACTGTACATAATATAGTTTACATGTATTTTAAGTGGCCGTTATACCTACTAGTAGTACCAGTGGGCCTAGCAGCAACATTTGACAGCGGCGTAAACGTAACGTTAACGAAGGAAATTGTTATGGACGCTGTCGTGATTTTGACAGATTTTCATACAACTCTCGTACGTTAACGTTAAGTTTACGCCGCTGTCAAATGTTTCTGCTAGACCCACTGGTACTACTAGTAGGTATAACGGCCACTTAAAATACGTGTAAACTATATATCATGTACAGTTATCTATTTGCCTATTTCCAAAAAAATTAAGTGCCTAGTGCCATCTACCAATTTAATAATTGTTTGAAAGCTATACCTATAGATGTTTGAATATTTTTTCAGCGACAATGCGAGCCTATAAATAAATTAAAAAATGTTTGTTATTTCATGTTAATATTGCTAGTAAATAAAGCAGTTAGTCGTGACGGATCTCCATATTATGGCGATTATAATATACCAGGTACCACCTATTATTATGACAAGCTCCTAACCAGAACCTGTTTATAGGCATTTGTGCTGCCGATTATAACGAGGACAATGATGTGTTTTTATGAATGATATGCAAATGTATTGTCAGGCGAACGGCGGTGTCTAAAAATATTCGTCAGCGGCATCGAATTTCACCAGCGAATCGGCCGGTGGGAAACTTGCAGCAACAATAGCGCCAATCGCACAATCGCCGCTCCGCACACAATAGAAACGTTTTCTTTGGCCACGCCTTGCGGACAATGCCAACACGCCCAGCCGCACTCCGTTACCTTTGGAATAAAGAAAATTTTCTTCACAAATACAAATGTAAGAGCGATTGTATCGACTTTTTAAACGCCCTCGTAGATCGGGCGCACACCCACCTGACTCTCATTGTGGTGTGCTATCGCTTCCACAATGCCCGGCTCTGCTGCGCTACGCACACTGCACGAAACGCCACACTCAAAGACGTCCATGAGGCGGGGCCTAGAGCGGGACGGAGCATCGCCTAGGCCCCGCGCGAGCGAGACCGATCAACTACGCACACAATGTACTACGCTAGAACAGGACGGCCGTAAGCTTTGTATAGATACGTCGTTGTTCTGCATAGACAATTGATTTTAGTCGTATTTTTGAATAGACGAATATAAAATGATCGAATATCCATATTCCAGGACCATATAAGTGCCCAATTTTGACGTCAGAAAGATATGTTTCATTAAGAGTTTGCGTGTAATTTGTTGGAAGGACGGCATTGTTTGTAGGGCAGTGACATTAGCTCGGTGCGTCCTTGTCTCTCGCGCGCGGTGCGGGGCGGTGGTCATTGTAGCGCGCGCGTATTGTCGAAGCGCTTCGATCTGTTAGCATTGTGCTTCGAAGCCGCGTGATCGGCGGACGTACGTTCGTGTTCTCGATCGAATACGATCGTAATACACCATCGAACTATTACCGTTTGTGTTGGACAATTGTTTTTTTTGTGTTTGTGTTTTTTGTTTTGTGACTGTTGGACTGGTTGTGTTAATTATGCCAAAGAATTGTGATAGAACGATTTGACGTGACTATTTTGGTTTTGTTTTTGTTGTTTTTATTGAATCGTATTAGTTGTCATCTCAGATGTCTTGTAAGGCGAGAGGAACGATGGTAACGCAGTTGAAGGTAATTATTTTAACTATACTTATTTAAATTTCATTTCAAATATTTTAAGGGCTTTAGACATTAAGTGCTGCTAAAATAGTTAAGATAATATTTAAATCTGTGAAACGCACAAACTCCTTGCGCTCAGGCAGATAGTTGCCTCCTTGCTTGCTTGCCTGCCTAGAGTGAAGTTCTGAAATACTTACTTTATTTTTTTATTAATTTTATATTATCTGCTGAAGTACATAATAATTTCTACATTTTAATTTCTATCGGTTAGTACTTTTAGTTCACTACGTCAAGTAGGCCTATCAGTTAACTTGAATCACTAAAATGTTATAGAAGCAAAATATTTTAACGTAATTTGAAGTATTTAATAATTTTGGCGATACAAAAAAAAACTTTAATCCTAAGAGTTGTATTGATTCTTTTATTTTTTATTTTGATTAGATTGATTCCAGATGGTACTTACTTAAATCAAAGTTTTTTACCCATCATTTTTTCTTTAGCCATTCCAGCTTATATCGCCCTGTGTCCTCACTCCTTTACCTACCCTATAAACATGTTTGACCTGTCATTTTAAAAGATGATCATTACGCCCGTGAATTTATTCGCATAGAAAGAAAATATTTTCTGCGTAACCTTACCGTACTGTGCCGTACGGTACCTACGGCAAAGTACGTACGTACCTATTGTAGGATTAAAGTAGCAGTTATCCAGGCTAAAATATAAACTGTTTGCCAAAAGGTATTAAAATCCATTAAATGGTTTTTAATTTAAAGTCTCGGTTAATAAACGTCCATAATGTCATAATCGGTACAATAAATTGAATAAAAATGTTTGTCAAGTATTTAAAATCAAAACTACAACAGTAGACTTGAGAAAGAAAATAAACAATACTGGTTACTACCGATCCATATTAATTGTTACCTAATATGACAAAAAAATCCGACCTAAGAAACACTAAAATAGATTACAACCTAGTAGATTCTATCCTTAATCTTTAATCTAATTATATAACTTTTTTAATAAGATTAATTTTTTTTAACGGAATTTCTATTTAAACAACTAAGTTTAATTCTACAACCTAAATTTTACTCTCATTAGAAGTAAAAAAAAACACTTTACTATTTATTAATAGCATAAAAAAGCAACATAATATGTAAAACGTTATTTATAAAACTGTTTTATTATTTTAATTCTTTAGAATTGTACAGTGTACTAATTATTTTGTGGCAATTTTATTGTTGGTGTAAGGTGATAGCCTCTGGCTTAAGGCCTTATTCATTTAAATCTACAGAATAAAATATTGTTTACACTAATTATTGTCATAAATAGTGTAAGAGACAAGTCTCCACTTAAAGGAATAAAAATATTGTCAACCAAATAATTAAAAAAATACCCCACAATAACAAGGTTTTTAACTCTTTCCCTATAGATGTTATTGATTCTTTTAGAAGTAAAGTGACAATTATTGTTGTTGCCTCCGGGTTAGCCTCATTTTTTACTATGACACTTGTCAGTAAATATTACGGCGTTTGTCATGTTTTGTGTAAGTATTTTATTTTTTCCTTTTCAACTGCCGTAAAACAGTAGGTAGCTGTTTTGTCGTTCAAAAGGATGTGGACACATTATTTAAGAAAAAATACCGATTAAACATGTATCTTAATTGTCGATTTTTGTTCGGCCAATGCCACTTTACTATAGTATACATCAACATATAAGCCCCTGTAGGGCTTCTGATGAATGTGTATTGTTGTCTTGGATATTAATAAAATACAATTTTTTTTTGTACTGATAAATTTAAATGAACACACCTTAGTTCTTTTTATATAAAAATCCAATTCCTTAATAAGAATAAGAGGCCCCACATACCGTCCGGTTTTCCTTCAGTTCGGCCTGAACGGATGCAAAATCATATTGTCTGTGTGCAATTTCGAGATCGCATCAGTCAGCCCGATGGACTGAAGCGAATCGTTCCATTGCTGCCAGCTCTGTTTTTGCGAAACTACTAAACTCGCGTCGATTTCTACTAAAAAATACTAAAAGAATACTGAAAACTATAGAAAAATCTGCTCAACTTAGGAATCTCTAAAGCTACCAAAAAAACACTGCATTTTAGTTTTTGTTACATTAAAATTTTGTATAGCAAGGAAATATTGCGTATATAGTAATTAAACTGGTAGTTTAGGCAAATTACGAACTAATGCTACGATGTATTATTATATTAAGGTGTAATTTTTTTTGTGCCTTACCTAGGCCATTTTGCATATTATAATTAATGTCTGGCTCTTTCCTACTAAAACACTACTAACAACTAAATTCATAGTAAGGAGGGAATAAAATACTTAATTTCGTTGTAAAACTTTGTAAAATAACTAAGTTGGCAACATTAATTCTGGACTGAACGGATGCACTGAACGGACCATGTGACCATGACCGGAACGGATCTTAAACTGTGTAGTGTGTTAGCGAACCTAGTTTAACATTTCATTTTATAATTTTAATCTAGGTAGTCTAGGTACCTATAAAGCATTTATTACCTACCTTAGCTGTTAGCACTGTCCATATATTTTAAATAAAAATAAAGCTTATGTTATCAAACTTATTACCTACAAACATATTTACTTAATTTTTCGAAATGCCACTGTCTATTCGTCGATGGACAAAACGAATGAATAGCAAGACCAATAAGTTGTCATCTGATTTATTAATCCGCTAAATAACTAATCTAAAATGTCGATTACTTTGGAAAATGCCCTTTGTAGTCATACAAATATTATAGAGCCTTCAGAGGTAACCCTATTGACGAAATCAAATCGAATGTTGACTGGTCACCTTAATAATACTATGGTACATAAAGGTGTATTCAAAATAGATATTCAAGGAGCGTGATCGGTAATCAGTATTCGATTCTCGTTCAAAAAGCATTTATTACATGTGACCTTAAATTTTGGGATAGATTATCCTATAAAATAAAATTTAACATCGATTCCTAACCGCGCGACCGATACTGAGTGGTTGCGTTACCTACAAAGCCGGCGTGGAGTACAGCAGTGCGAGGGTGTCCATACTTAATGAAATTTGTCAGGAATTTTTTTTTCAGTAAATTACGAACTTTTTCTTAAGCATTTTAATAACTGACGTTCAAATAATTATAGCCTAATGTTGGGTAAAATATTTTATTCGGTTAAAAATACATTCTGTAGATGTTACATGCGACTGAAAGGAATTCACGCAGGTTCCGTACATTTTGCGGTGATAAAAAGTAGCCTTTCCTTACCCGTGGTCTATCTTACTTATCTGTGCCAAATTTCATCAAAATCGGGTCAGAAGTTCCAGACTCTTCTCAATGCAAACAAACAAACAAACATACAAAGAAACAAATCTTTCCTGATATTAATATAAGTGTAGATTAGGTATGTATTTAGTACTTACCAGAAAGAGTTAATTTATTCAATTAACCAGACATTATTCATATCGTCAAATTTTACTTTAACTCTAGATTGAGTTTAATAATTAACTTAGTTTAAGACCCTAAGATCCCTCTAGTGGTCACTAGATAAATATTTTTCAAATTCGAGGACAAAGTATTTTCTTTTGTTATAATTCGGCAATGTAACTAGTTTTACATCTACTACACCTGCAACCTACACCTGCTACCTGCACCTACACCTGCTACCTGCACCTACACCTAATACCTACCCCTACAACCTACAGGAACGTTAAAAAAATTAAAATTGGCTGAACCGATTTTGATAATTCTTTCGCCAAAAGCTATTTCGCCAATGGAATTAGTGACTTCTACGCAAATAAAGACCCGGGTAAAAACTAGTCTATACCTCATACTTATACAAATAAATAAAATTTAAGTGTCTGTTTGTAATTTCAAAATTAACAGCTTTGCACTAAACGCATAATATAATACCATAATATAATATGTACAGTACCTACGCCAAAACCTCACTTTTTGAAATGTTAGTCTGTCTGTTTGTTCCGGCTAATCTCTAATACGGCCGGGCCAATTTTGACCGGACTTTCACTGGCAGATACGTATTGTTATAAGGAGTAACTTCGGCGATTTTCATCTTAGGGTTCCGTTAGTAAAATGGGGTTCCGTTTTCATTAATAGTTCCACACAAGAAGTTAGGCACCAGATAGTTTAAAGTATAGTATAGAACATTTTAAATATTAAAAATACTTTTTAAAACTGGTCTTGACTTTTGTGCTAACTGTACCTACGTCAAAACCTAACCTTTAAAAATAAGATATTATCTTTAAAATCTAACGATTTAATTAATAAGATCACAATTTGAATTGTTTATTTATTCAATTTATGTAAAGATTTTTATGTTATGGCAAACGGTAACGGACAACGGTTGATTATTTTTAGAAAATTATAGAAAACTACTTGTTTTAAGAAATTAAAACAAGGTAAAACAATAGAAAATAGTTTGAAATGAGGTAAATTGGGTACTTCATAACTTAAAACTTTCAACAATTTTATAAGGCCATATTAAAATGAATGAATTTTGCACTTGTATCGAAAATATGCAAAAATTCAAATAAGTCGTGTAACAAAAACAAACATAAAAAAATCATTTGAACACATCCAATGTTAATATTTTAATTATATTTAATTATAAATTATCGTATTATAAAAATTAGCCTGTATGGACTACATATTATACCTTTAATTATAATCATACAAACATAAACTGTTTTTAACAAATTAGATAAAAACCAATAAATATTATGATAATTATATTAAAGTGGTCATCTTACGTCTAAGCCTTAGACTCTAAGGGTTCCGTAGTAAGTACCACAAGAAACCCTTATAGTTTCGCTCTGTCCGTCCGTCTGTCTGTCTGTCCGCCCTTCTTACTTCTGTAATTATAAATTTATCAAATTTGGTGTACATAGTTATAGATTGTGTAGGTACGAGTATATATTTTAATATGGACATAATAAAATAATAAAAAATATATAATATTATAGTGGTGGCTCTACATACACGTGAAGTGGGGATGAATTCTTTTTTTCACATCACCCCATCGTGTGAGGTATCGTCGAACAGGTCTTTTTAAATAAAGGTTTGGTTTCATACATGACTTTTTATACAGTGAACTATTTTCGAGTTTCGGCCTCTAAATTTGTTTATATAACGCCCTGGCATTACCATGACACTGAAACTGTAAGAGGTAGAAACTTTTAACTTTCCATGCTGGTTAGGTCATGCTAAATACTCTCTAGGAAAATTATTATAGGATAATAACTTTTGAAGCAGGATTTGAAGTTTAAAATCTTATTGCGCGTAGATAGTTACGGAACCCTACTCAGTTCTGGTTTCAATATTAAATAAAATAAAACATAGCTACAAATTATTTTAAACACTTCTATGTAGGACGACGTTCAATTGTTAATTAAACATACAGACAGGAAACCGTCAAATATTTATATAAAACAGTAACCGCAATGAAAACAGTCGTAACTCGTAAATTTAATTAAATATAACCCGGATGCTATGGTTACACATCACCATGGGTTATACAAATATTAATAATAACTATTAAAGTATCAAGGATTTTTCAGGCACTAAATCTATAGGATGTGGTCTATGTGGTCGGGTTATGAGGCCGAAAGCTTGAAGTTTCAAAGTATTAATTTGTTTATAATTAAACTATTTTTCTGGTGGTTTCTGAAAGATTTTAATTTGCTTTTGATATTTCTTAGATGTTTATTGATTGGTAATTCATTTACTTTTCATGTGGTATCGTGTGCAAAATTTCTACTCAGTCGATATCAAATCAAAGTCACATTTATTCTCAGGCAAAATACCCATAAAATTACAATATAAAGTGTCCTGTAACCAGCTGTAGCATTACAGATAATTCACATTACAAGTTACAACGTCAATTTCGTGTTTACGACTTACGACATTTGTCTTTCAGTCATTTCATCATTGGGGTTTAAATTTGTATCCATTGAAAATCTTCCATTTTCCTTCGACTCTATTGGTCAGACGATGGAATAATATGAGACAACTTTTCTTGGTTTCGTAATGGTACCTACATGGTAACTGCATCTTTTCGTTGCTGCAACAGCTCATGAGTACTCGGCCTAAGTGAACTAAGGGTCGGCATTGTTTGCGATCCTGCGGCAAAATAATCCCGTAACGCAGTTGTTCATAACACGTAGGTAACATAAATTATATTAAATCCAATAAAAGAGACATTTAATAGTTTATGTAGGTTTACGATGATGCCAAAGGCGCCGAGATTTATATACAAGCCATTCGATACACTTTGATTTTGCCGTGTTTATTGAAATGTAGTGCAGTAAAATCGGCACTGAGCATCATGATGACTATTTTATAGGCTGCCTACCTGAAACACTAGTTCTTGGAAACATCACAAAATTCAATTTTGATGTTCCCAGTTAATGGAGAACGTCTGGCGTAAAGTCTGCAGTTTTATTTTCAGCCACCAAGTTACAGCAGCTGCTAAATCAATCAATCATCAATCCAGGTGTAAGGGCGTAGGTACTATAGGTAGTTGCTACAAAGTAGACCTACAAGGCATTTCGCTTGTGCTGTACGGAAGGGTTTATAGGTTTAATAGAACTAGACATTGCCCCGTGGCCGAAATTCGCCCATAATAAATCATAATGTGAATAATTTTTAAGTTAGAACTTTATAAGGTTTCTTTTGCATCGCAAATAGAAAAAAATGAAATGTTGGGACAGATAGACAAATGTCAACATGTAAGAAACATATCAAACGAACGGTAGTGTGTGTTAATAATCTGTGGTAGTGTGTGTTGTTATTTTTTTATTAATTTTTGGTATCAGTATTAGTCACATTTTAGTTACATTGAAAAATAAATACTAGCTTTCTGCACACCTTCCTCCACATAAACTCTAACTGTGCCAAATATCATACTCCTCCGTTCGGACAATTCTCGTAAAACTGTACTGAAAGCTTTTGCTTCTCGTATTAATAAAATTATGCAACTTATTATACTATGTTTGGTGGTTTTTTTTATATATATATTTTTTGGTGGCTTCTTGACGTGGTTGAAAAGCGTAGTCGCTGGACTACTCATACTGCCAATAGGGAAGATGCAGACATCTAAAATATTTAGTTTCATTAATATACTCAGAAATAGGTAAATGTATTAAGATACATCTAAAAGGTACAAAAAAATAATATTTTTTTGCTAAATTAGTAAACAAAACGTACATCATATCATTAGTTTACTTACATAATATAAAAAAACATTAATTATAGTAAGTATGAACTTAAACGCACAATTATCAGAGATATTTATAAATATGTTCCTGCGGTCTTATACCTACTTCATACACTTTTACCTAGCTGTGACGTCACAGCTAGGCACGATTTTAGTATGGAGCGGTCTCACGAGACTTGCGAAATTTTGTATACAAATCGCTGCTGTACCTTTGAAAATATTGTCTTTTGATATACTGTTTCTTCTTTATGTGCAATAAAAATAATTCAGCCGTCTAGCCTATTCTTAATTAGGTAGTTCTTACTTGATCCATTAAAATATGTGAAACTTCTGATACACTGAAAAAAATCAAAAATTTCCGACATACACGTAACATGCGTGTTTCTATTAACTCCATATGTTATTCACAATGAGGCGAACAAAGACACGGGCCCCGACGTGTTGGGAATAAAAAAGGGGGCAAAATGTGGGGTGAGCGTGTTGACAGTGAAAAGATATTTCATTTCAATATCAGCTTATGTTTGAAGCGAAATTAGGGCGCAGGCATTTTTGAGAATTTCGTCCAAATCTGAGTTATAACTAATAGAAAAGGGACTTGTGTAAGTGCAAGGACAAAAAAAATTCATGGCTACCAAATGGATGCATTTGATTTTCAGACACGGATTCTCTATGCCTATAGAACGGATTCTCTATGCCTATAGAACGGATTCTCTAAGCCTATAGAACGGATTCTCTATGCCTATAGAACGGATTCTCTATTTTACCATAAGTACCAATCTTTTTCTATACTCTATACTAAATACTAATAATAAAAAGAGGAAAGGTATGTTTGTGTTTCTTTGTTTATGTGCATTGAATAGGCTCCGAAACTAGTGGACCGATTTTGATATATTTGATCAGATATAGATTAGAACACGGGGAACGAAGCTACTTCTCACTGCGGCAAAATGTACGGTTAGGCGAGTTTTCTTTCAGCTCGCACGAAGTCACGGGAAACATATAGCCTTCTATTACATATATATAAAAATGCATTGCAGTTCCAATGTCACGCTAAATCTCGAGAACGGCTAGACCGATTTGGCTAATTTTGATCTTGGAATGATTATGGTAGTTCATGAAAGACTTAAACGGTGAGAGATATTGGTGCAATTGTGGAGAAGATACAAAAAACGGCGATTTAATTTTACCATACTACCTGTTCACTGTGTTCCATTTGTCACTTGACTGACAAATATTCATCGATGCGTTCAGATTACCCCTTTGGTTATTTATTTATTCCAGTTCATAGTTAAGACAGAACAACGTGTGTCGGGACAGCTAGTTTCAAAATATATTTTTTAAAGTCTTATCTTTTCTGTACGTTCAAGGTATCTGACAAAATGAAGGGAGAATCCGTTAAAGTACAAAAAGCGCTAAACGACGTATTTTTATTGAAATGTCTTCAACAATAGCACTTCCTTAATTTTCGGTTCACTCGTGTAATTGTCCTGTTGCATAATGCACCACGTGCTAAGGGGCTAGACAATGGAAACACCTAGTGCCCTTTACTACTACAATACTGCGTAAGTTAAAGGCGAAAGCGTGTCTTTGAAGCGACTTAAAATATTCGACAAATATGGTGAATCTGATGAATTAAAGCGATAAAACCCGTTAAATCCTTAGATCGAATAAAAATTAAGACAGAGCTTTGTTAAAAAAAACTGAGGCCGTTTATTAGGGTTCCTACGCATTACATATACATAAAAAACCACATACCACGACAGGTACTTACAACTTACAAGGTAAGACGTAGTTTCATTACACGTGTTGCGTGACACTGTAATTATACGTCGAAGCATAGTTTAGATCGGCCTGTGTGGTTCGCAGAACTCTTGTCTACACAATTTGGCCTGAGGTTAAATCATTATGAGGGACGTTCGTATGTCGTATAGGTATTTCTTTTTTCGTAGGGATGTATTTTGTACCTACCCATAATATATTGTAATACATACAAGGTATTACTATAAAGTTTCGAAAAAAATAAATAACTACGCTGACTATGTGTGTGAGGAAGTTAAAATCATTTTAATTATGTACCTCTGTAAAAGAGTAAAATAAAACATGACCTAACATAGATACAACGATTCCATATCGATTGAACATGAAAAAATTATGTTTGTTTCAACACCTATTAAAAAATAAGCTCTAGTCTTTGCACCATACAAACTTAATTTATCTTGGTTCACTTGACGAAAGAAATGTCTTCGATCGACAAATTATAAGGGATTCTTTAAGGGGCCATTGTGCGCGGGGCTACCCCATCCCTAAAGGGGTGTGAAATGCATTGTACGGTTTATTTAATTGGTCAAATGATTGCTTTACAAACATTTTTCCAATGAAAGAAAATTGTATAAAATATATGTTTTATCCAGGAATTCTTAGAAAATTAGTTATTTTTAAATGAAAATACTTTGAAGCTGTGTAATTAATAGGTGCTTGAAATAAAATATGTTCAAAAAAATTAACTTAAGACTAAAAAAAGGTTCTATGTCCCATTCATATGATACCTAGAACAGATGACAGCGTCATTAAACAGATATGACCATCATCATCATCATCATCATGATTGTCAGCCCGTAGTCGTCCACTGCTAATATGCTTATGCTAATATGCTATAAATAAAAATAGCTTCGTAAATAAGCCATTATTATCTCGTAAAATGTGAAGGATAAAAAATTGTTATTGTGGGATATCGCTAAGAGATGTATGTGTAGAGATATAAGAGTTATCGGCACATATACCATCGCGGACTTTTTTGTAAACCTTTTTAAGGTATACAATACTGTAGTACATTATGTTGATCTATCTCGTAGTGTTCAGCCATGATTGCAATGTAAGCACAAAACAATGTGTTTATTTACGACATTAGTAACCTCTAAAATTATCCGTGTTTCCCTACGATATTATGCATGTTATAACAATATATACCTTCCTGTTGAATCACTCTATCTATTAAAAAAACCCACATCAAAATCCGTTGCGTAGTTTTAAAGATTTAAGCATACATAGGGTCAGTCAGTCATACAAATAAAGCGACTTTGTTTTATACCATGTAGTGATAATAACTTATAAATCATCATCATAATTCACCAGTAAGAGTAGTACTACGGGTTTGTCTCCAATGTAAAGGGCACATTTGACTCTGGATCACCAAGCTTTCTTATAATAGTTTTTAAACAGTGCATCATTATCATCACTAACGTCCCCAGTCCCAACTACAGCTGGTGTTACTTCCATGTAGAAAATAAGTAAGTCAACCACGCTAGCCTGCTTTGTATCGTGCTTGATGATTATATTAATAAGATTCTTACGTGTCCTCCACTCCCCTATCAGGATTGGCGTAAAGAAAGAATTTCCTGTACCATTGTGAATCAAGGAACTGTTTTATACCTGAACAATCATACACGTGCTCTGGTTTCGTGTTGTTATGTGTGAGAAAGGGTTTTGTGAATGTGTGTACAGGAGGAGCAAAACATGTGTTCTGATAACTACGGCAGTTAGAAAATGAAATTGATCAATTGAATATAAAGGGACTGAAGAGCGTAAGGGCCATTGGAAATTGCTTGTGTAATTTCTCTGTAAGACTTAAAGACTTAAGAGTCCCTTGAATACTGCATTAACAAGGATTTGAAAAGGATTCCTGAAAAAATGTTTCTCAAATGAAATATAGAGATGCCATACCACAGATTAAAGACATAGGACCAGAGAAACATCTACATAGTGAACAGTCGATTAGATTGCACTACTACAACTACAAGCATACAACGTGTACACAATTCTCTTATCGCGTACATGGCAATAGTGTCAAAATTGTGCGCCGTCAAAGGGACGTCACACGGCACTTTTCAATTTTTGTGTTTGAGTTTTTATGTCCTGTGATATTGAAAATTGTAATATTATGTTGTTGGTTGTGATGACGACAAATAACTATTTTTAAATATAAATTTGTGTCCAATGAATGTTAAAACTTTATAATATTAGCATATTAAATACAAATAATATCGAACAAAAAAGTGGTTATGTATTGTACCATGTGTATGAACAATACTAGAATAAATAAAAATATATCTTATTTTACCTATCCGAAGGATAATAATAGTTATTAACCAATAAATATTTCATTTTCTGGGATTCTTTTATATTATAAGAGCGTACATGACCTAGTGAATAGACCCCCTGAGTCACACGCGTGATTGTGCAGGTTCGATCACGGGTTGTGGTGTGTACCAAACCGTTTTTCTCAATACTGCCGCTAGACTTAGTTTCATTTACACCCATTTTCTGTGCCAACCCTGACAAAAATTTGGACCGTTCTATGAAAGGTGTTCTTAAGTATTTTTACTCTGCCATATGTTCATAAAAACAAATGAAATTCTGTTGTCGAAAGTGGCAATGAAAGTAAAAAAGTTAGACGAGACAGCGAAACCGTTTAAGCCAGAAATCTGAGACGATATTAACTAACACAATATGTGGGACTGCATATGTCAGATTTCTTTGGGTTTTGTTCAAATTAATAACAAGTGACAATTGACATTCAAACGGTCAAAAGTCAATTAAATGTCGCATTTTTCTAAACTAAAGTTAATTTTAATCTACTACTCAACGAATCTAAAGGTTTAACTTATAAGTATTACACGGCTCCAAGTACAAGTACAAGTAAGGCACAGTTCTGATTTCAAACAAGGGAGTAGGTATGGCTAAATCTAGCATTAGGCAAATTTTGATGTTGGTTGAAAGTATTTAGGTATAGATGTCTGTTGGTTCTGCTGCTGAAAGCAAATGCCGCTTACTGGACCGCTGCTGTTATCGCCCAGGCGGATCCAGCGGCCTTGCACCAAGTGGTGGAAGAGGCACCTTGGGGTTTTAGTGCGCTAATCCCGGGTGCGTTCCTCACCTCGTGCTTGGGAGTCCCACATACATCACGTCCGTCTATGCATCCCCAGTACGCCGGTGATCCACGAAGGGTTTCAAAAAGTTAAAAATAATCTAACCAAGAGGATGTCACAAGACATCTCTAAGGAGGGTTCCGTAACTATAAACGCATAATAGGTTTTATTCTAATAACTTCAAAAGTTACTGTTTGATTTCGTTCAAAATAATTTTCCTAAGGAGTAAATAGTTTAGAAATACCAGGAGAGGGGGGGGGGGGGGTGGGGGGGTCCAACTTACAAACCACTTTGGATACCGATTACTCGAAAATGGTTGACTTAGTTAAAAAGTCATGAAGTCATGTATGAAACCTTGTCTTGATTTTAAAATACCTATTTAACGATAGGGATATCGTTAAATAGGTATTTTAAAATCAACACGATGGGGTAGAATGAAATAATATTTTCCCCTTCACATGTATGGAGCTATACTAAATAATACGGAGCTAACTATACCAAATTTCATCCATTTATATTAATAACTACAGAAGCTTGAAGTGCGGACAGACAGACAGACCGACAGACAGACAGAGGGAAACTATAAGGTTTCCTTGAGTATTACGGAACCCTAAAAAAAGTATAGATGTCTATGTAGATTGCATTAAATGACAATCAACCTGCTCTTGCTGCTGTTGCTTTTGGTTCTAAAATCATTAACCCCTGACGAAAACAGAGGGGTGTTATAAGTTTGACGTGTCTGTCTGTGTGTGTGTCTGTCCGTGGCATAGTAGCGCCCAAACGGATGAACCGATTTTGATCTAGTTACATTGTTTGAAAGCTGATACTATCGAGAGTGTTCTTAGCGATAATTCATCATCATCAGCTTGCTCTCAGCTTAACATTTTGGGGGTTTCATTTATGCATTTAAAATTAAAAAAACAGTAGCTGGAAGCCATTGAAGACACAATAAAGCAGACCGAGACATCTACGGAAGTGCATCGTTTGATTACTCGTATTATCGTAACGGTGTTAGATGTTGGTGATGTTACCATAAAATTAACTATCGCCACGTATACATTCATAATAGTTTTATGAGTTTTTACATCGAACTGTACTAAATATATATCACAGGATGCAGGATAAGCATTGATATAAAATACTAAATCAGTTTTCTTCATTTTTTTGTAAATAACTACATCAGCTTTATCGAAAAGGCTACCAGTATATGCCGAAGATTTTAAATATGAAGGATTTTTATTAAGAAATAACATTGTTGAAAAGAAAAGGAAGGGTTAATAATGATGAATTACACCCAAACTCCTAGTTAAAATCCTGAATCTAAATTAGATACGAATGAAATTGTCAATTTTATTCTGGCACGGGATATGCCAGAACACTAATATAATTCCGACACTGATTCTCTACCTACTACATTTCATGAGATTCATTTTAGGTTTCTCTTTATTAACCAACTAGATGTTACCCGCGACTTCGTGTGCGCATAAATAAATCCCGCGAATACATGCATTACATACATGATATACAGTAGATTTTGCCGTCATAAAAAGTAGCCTATCCCGTGATCTACTCTATATATGTGCCAAATTTCATTAAAACCGGTTCGGTAGTTTTGAAGCATATTCAATGCAAACAAACTTTTCTTCTTTATAATATTAGTATAGATAAAATCTACTTGCTAGCTTTTAACCGTACACTTGCTTTAAGTTTCTTTCTACGTTTTCTAATTTTACAGTTTTCACTTTAACATCTACGGTGTAAGTATAAGCTTTATAGTGAAGACAATGTGTTTTCGTTGCACCGAAATAACATAAAAATTATAGCTTTTATTATAACGTCTACAAAGCCTGACGTGTTTATAAAAACAATTTTTGTTTGTGGTTTGAAATTAAATTTATTTTTATTGTAACTACTGTTAATTTTAATAACATCTATAAGTCTGAGTATGTATTGTATCGTTAAATATTGGTCTAGCTTGGAATGCTACTGTGAATTTGTGCATTTTAAATTAGGTACAGTATATAATTCATTGCATTTACATTTTAAATTGTCTTTTGAGCAATTTCGCCTTTAGAAAGCTTTATTGTGCTCGTGCCATAATATTTTTGTATTCCAGGTTTCTACCGATTTCCTAGCTAACAATGATTAGTTAAGTACTGTGTATACCTACTGAAGTCTGGATTATTTAGCCACAAAAATGAATTGACCAAATCAATTCAAGCCATTTCAAACTCACAATAAACACATCACCGTCAATAAAGACATTAGGCCTGAAGCTAACCTCACAATGTAAATCAATCACAGCACAATAGTGGAGCAATATGTCAATCGAGTTTTGTTCCGACTGCCATTTTTCCATGAGCAAACAAACAGACGTCGCGACTGGAACATGTTTACACGTCACGAAATAAATTACGGGGAAATCACACGACTAATTCTGGAAACCACACATGAAGGAATTCTGATTGCCACTTGTCTTGGCGTAAAACGATAATAATAAAAAATCCAATGAAACACAGTGAAAATGTTTATTTAATTAAATAAATACTAAACTGACGTTCAAAAATCAAATTGAAATGATTAGACTGCATATTAAATTACGGATGGCGCCTTTCGGGCAAACGCTACAAAGCCATTTTGTCTCTGGTCAAGTGTTACCAGACGTCTGCTCGGCATAGACAATAATATCTTTGTACATCGGCCGGCCGCATAAAGCCCATTGTGGCCGAATCAATTAAACCATAATGTGGCCATTGTGAAATGTGCGCGTAACATTGTCTTAATGTATCTTTCTCGGGTATCGTAAAATAATTTTTATAGTTCTATTTACGGCCAAACTGAATTTATCGGTCAGATAAGTTTCAGTAGCTTTTCGGTTTAGGATTACTCGAATGCAGTGTCTGGTCGATTTATTGCTTTTGTTTTGATCGTAAAAGGCATCGTGCTAATGCTCTCTGACGTTATTTCAGTGAAGGACCTGTCCACCGAGAAAGAAAACAGGTTCGTTAATGTCACCCGTTACCTGAATAGCGAATCGAACCCGGGAGATAATGTTGCACTAAAACGGTGAACATCAAAGCAGCAGTACATTGACACCGTTTTAGAAATTATAAAGCCGAACTACGTAAATGGACTTCGGAGATATGAGAGACTTTGAAGAGTCATTATTGTGAAGTAACTTAAAACCGACACATGTGTCACATATCGTCCACGATTGCGATGCCATATGTGAAATAAAAAAAGACAAAAATCTGTTGTCACTACTCCCTAAGGTACGAACAATACCGCGCTTAAAATGAGCGCTGGTAAACATAGAAATTTAATCTTTATGTCTGCAAACGAAGGGTGAGATTCGAACGTAATTTTCGCGAGTCAGTCTCGATCTCTCAGGAACTCGGATCGTTTTGAGACGGTTTTTTGTGCAACCTTCTATAACCTTTAGCCTGTGACATGGATTGTAGATTAGGCATATTGTTGACCTTTTTGCTTCCATTCCGCTTCACGTGGCTTTGTATTTTTTGCTGTCCCGTCGTTAAGCGTCTTTTGTTTTTACAGAGATTGTACAAGATTTGCATGTGTTTATACTTTAGAAATGGGAACTGCTGAAAAAATATATTCACGGACGTTTGCGAACATTCACGTTTCCGCTTGTTATTATTTAATATCTCAACAGTCATTCTAAATTTATGTTTTATTATTTTTGATAACGTGTTTACATTTCACTATTCTCTTCTTTTCTTCTTCAGTCTTTTTATATTCTACTGATGTCGCTACTACAACTAGTAGGACAAAGCTGTAGTCCTAGTAATAAATTCTCATCATGATAGATATCAGGTATGATTGTTGTGGTTACTGACCTAGCCTTGGCTTACTAATCATTGGATGCCATGTGATAGATAAAAAAATATATATTTCTAGTCTTCTCAACTGCCTTAACGGAAACGCAAGCTTGTATAATACTATAAAACTCTTTTAAACCTAACATCACGTTTTAAACGGAAGTTCTAATATTAGTTAGCCATTAGGGACCGTTGACAAAATTAATGTTTTATTGTGAAACAATGAGCAGCTCTGTGGGATATAAATGCGGGGCCGGTTGAGAGATGTGCCCGGTCATAATAGCGACATCGTGATATAAACACACATGTTGCTAATAAACAATCGTTTACATGCGTTCTGAATGCAGTATGAGTGGGGACGCCGCGCGCCGTCGCCTCAGCCCATCGCGGAATAATTTGCCTGCTTCTTTGATTTGGTCAGGTCTGGTTACAGGGGTCGTCAAATGTCAGACACAGTCGGGCTTTTTGGTTACATGCCCGGTCAAATTACATAAATTTGGGTGATATACCTAAGTATAGCTATTTCCCATTTGTTATGCGTTACTCTACATATGATCACATCACGCCCATTATAATAGGCGACTGTAATCGCTTATTATACGGTGATCCGTTTGCTCTTCTGCCTCATACCAAAACCCCCAATTCTCGTATTTAATTTAGACTTTCAATGTACTTTCAATGAATTATTATAAATGAACTGTCTTGATCTTGATTGAAATCGACTTAGTAATAAAAAAATGTCTCAGCAGTTTGGGAGTTGTGACAAATAATTTCGCAGCAAGCAGCAAGACGTGCGATTTTTAAAGACTGTGCAGCAAATCAGCACAGTCTTGTTGACGCTTAAAAGTCTTTCAAAACACTGAAAACAAAACGTATTTATATTAAGAACAATTAATGAAACCCGTCTTTAAGACAAGTGAATCATGAATTAAAGGGTTGATGAATGAAATTACTGTTGATTTTTTAATTTAATTTAAATTTAGTTTGGACAAGAAGGGTGTACTATATTTTCCTTCCGGGTCAGGGGAAACGTACCTTCGTATTGCCACCTTTACCTCTATAGATAACGGCGATCCCCTCCACCCTAAGGGGATCCCTCTAGATATTTTGGTCTAGTACCTGGGTAACCCAATTTTGCTCAGAGTTCTAGTAGATTTTAAAAAGAAAAAAGTATCACATAAATCGCCCACATACTAATTTTCATGGAAATACTTGCAGTCGTTTCCGATATTCTGATTATATATACACAAGAGTTGCTCGTATAAAGTATAAGATATCTTGCCCCATCTGACAGAGATTATTTAAATTAACAAAAACATACTTACGCCTTCATAAAACTACAGAGCTATTGAGCGCAAGTTATCAATGAAATTCTGTAATGAGTGAGCTCTAATTTCTAGGAATAATTTTAATACTAGGCAGATATTGAAGATTTATGGGCGAATCTCTGAACGAATAAAAATAATAGAATAGAATCTAAATATATCGGTCGTTTCCGCCGGGCCTTTAGTTTATTTCGGTGCCAACGCGAATATTATAACCATTTAGTTAACTTAGCTAGTTAGCTTCGAACTAATCAACTATTTTGTGGGACAAGTGGCAGAAAGTAGACATTTGGTAAGAATCGAAAATAGAAAATATTGTTTTCACGTATGCAATTGGTACCTAATAGGTTATTAGGAATATTATTACTGACAAAAAGTTTAGAATATAATACCAAATATTTATACATTTTATTCCATGCTATTTAGTGGTTAGGACAAAAGATTAAATCTGTATAAAAACTACTATAAAACGGCCTTTATAGAGCCGATCATTAATTTTAACGGGTTACACTAAAATAAAACAAACTATCTATCTTTTGATTTCTTGTTTTGATAGCTATAGCGATTTTCTTTAGAAATATATGAAGTTCTGTATTTACTTGATCTACACATTCGTTATTCAAGTCTGTCACATAATGTTAAAAAGCTTTTCCCTGTGAAATTAGACGAACAAACGGATCGGTTGCAGTTAATTATTATTAAAGTGAACCATTGGACACCCGCATGTCACAATATAATAATAGAAGAGCTTGGCCGCGACTTCGTGCGCGTAAAAAAGGTAATACCCTCGGGAACTGTATATTTTGCCGCGATAAAAGGTAGCCTATGTCCTTCTCCGTAGTCTAATCTATATATGTGCCAAATATCATCAAAATCGGTCCAGTAGTTTCGGATCCTATACAATGTAAACAAACAAACTAATGTTTTCTCTTTATAAAATTAGTAAAGAAGTATAGATGAAGAGTTCCAAGTGCATTGCCTGCCTCTCCCTCTGGTTACAGCACACAATCAGTTTGACAGTGCAAATGTTATTTCACGCCGGGTTTTTTTAGACCGTGTTACCTCCAGGCCATTTAACTTTTTATTTGAACCACTCCTATTTATTTTAAATAACAAAAAAAAACACCATATATTGTGAGGTACATTTTATGAAAATATGTAAGTACGTAACAACATGACTGTGTTTGACTGTAGCAAGCCACTTCTGTTTTACAGTCGAAGCTATATTTTATGACTGGATTGTGTACGAAATTAGAATATTATGGGGACTGCTCACTGAAAAACCGCTGCTGTCTTTGTTATGATATATTCTCATAGCGGCCACATAATGATATCCTGAAAGATTTATCCTTTGATTTAATATAGACCTAAATATGTATAACTGGCATTAGGGAATGTCAAGTTAGTATGAGTTGTTTCCTTCTTGAGTAGGTACAGTTCACTAAGGTCCAATATATTAAATTCAATGAAATTGTATTTAGTCTGTTTTCGACCTTTTGTACTTTAAACCCAATTCACATAATGATTATTTATATTCAAATTGTGACTCCAGCGACAGCGTACGATATTAAGATGATCATGCCCCCAGATGCCATTTGATACCAAGTAAAAACTGTAAAACTCAAACTCATAAATCTGGAAAATCTTACTAGAATCACAGAGTAGAAAATATATACTTACATACAGAGAAATATCTTTCATTGAATCCAAAATGATCCAAATTTAAAAATTTTGTGCCGTCCCCTTCAACGGCCCACAATTCCTCCGCACAACAGTGGACACATTGTATGCTTGTAGTAGTGCTATAAAATCGAAAGCTAACTATGTAACTATGTAACTGTTTATCTGTTCCTCTTTCTTTAATCTGTGCTAAAAAATATTATTATGTAGTGTTCTTAATATAAATAGCTACGCACTCCACTCAATCAGACGACTGTTGTTATCTTTCAGATTATAATGAAACTTTTATAGCCCAGTGTATACAGGAACCTGATGGACGAACATTACTTATGCTTTTATGAACCATTTTTATTGATAATATCTTATATTAGACACACTACACTTTGCAGTACATGTTTCAGTATAGGTCTATAGTAGGCCTTAGGTTGCCCACCCTTGCGATAAAATGCAACATTTATTTGTTTAGCACCAAACATTGTCATTATTATCGCATCAGCTAAATAAATGATAATAATACATACAATGAGCAACAGAATATTTCTAATCTCATACCGATTCATAACAGGAAATCAGCGTATAATAATACAGTAGTTACTTTTTAATAATAACCGAACAGCAATGCCTATTGTAATCCGTCTAAACAGCTACTAGATAAATAAAATCAAATATGATATGGTAATTAATATTCCGATGTCTAATCAAACTCTTCGTCTCGTCATATTTATTGGGTATTATATATTCTACTAACAAAGTACTCCAGAACGCAATTTATTTGACATCAATTGTCATCTTATTGTGCCCGCCGCAGCAGCGGCACCAACTAAATATAATGACGACGTACATTTCGAATAAAAAACGAATAATAGCAATAGAAAATAAGCTTACCCAACAATGAATATTGTACTGGCGGTTGCAATCATTAGTATTGATGACGCAAATATTACAAATTTCAAAACATTCGATGATAAAAAAGTATAAAAAGCCAATCAAGTCTCGGCAGCTCACAATGCGATGTCCATTTAAGATATATACAAGATTTGTAGTATAATAAAAGGGGGATCAGACAAAAGTGGTAAAGAACGTAATGATTCGGAAGAGAGTGGATGTACGCAGACACGTGAATGTATGGAGAGGAGCATGAATATTATAAAGGAACAATCACAGGCGCTCCTTTGTGCGGAACAATGCAAGCACAGCCTCGGTCAAGGACTTGATGTCGACGGACACAAAGAGTTACGTATGGTATAAAATTCCATCATCAAATTATAAATTTTGTACACCATAAGTTCAGCGAAGATTGATTCTCTTTCGCTTGTTGTTTCCTTTATAACCCGCGGTTTTTGAAGCATTGAAAGGTGTAAAGGCGCGCAGTAAAAATTTCATAATTAAAGACAGCAATTAAAATTCAATATTTTGCAAATAAATTGGACATATATTTATATGCAACATTAAACGAACCTAGGCAAAAAATCTAATAAAAATATTTTCAAAGTACTGCTAATATACGATGTTATAATATTTCGATAATTCAAAAATGGTGTTTATTTGATTAGGTTTATTATGTTAGCTTAATCTCCTTACTATCGCAACCAAAATTTACGAATGCAATGTTGCATAAGAAGCTATTACTTAAGTCTTAACTATTGCAAAATCCAGTGCAAAATACAATCTTCGTTTTGTAACGTTGATGGGCCATTAAAGCATCTATTCCAATAAGAATGAATATGGTTGTGGTCAAGAAGCCATTATAATTTGTCTTATTATGAACTTTTGAACTTATGTACTATTATTCACTATTACTATAATGTTTCTTAAGAAGTAATTATACTATTTCCAAGTATTTTTCCGGATCGAATTCTTTCTAGTGTAATAAAATGTTATGGCGTATTATATTTATTTTTAGTGCATTAAACGAGTTTAAATCAAGATAATCTAGCAATAATGGGACGTCTCCATCGTCTTAAATGCAAATTGTTATTATTAACGCCATTATTTTTATTGCTATATTTTTTACTTTTCTTATCTAATAAGAAGTATTCTAAGTATCATATTTTATCTTAGGTAGTCATCAGAAAATAGAAATGTTATGTTCATATCAGGTTAAATTTTTACAGCTTATTAAGTATTTTTACTATTATTATTTGTATTTCTTTAGCAAAAGATACTGCAAATCTAATAGGCGACGGCTATTGGCGTCAAAAAAGCACAGATCATAATTATAACAACATGAAATTCAAATCATTAAAATCAATATTGCACGACCTGAATTGTATATTTACAGCTTAATTTCTAATCTAATGAGAAATATGTTTAGTAACGCATTCTGTACAAATCTGAGTCACACGGGGCATTGTCCGAGTGGAGGCATCAAAGTGAGATCAACGTGAATAAAGGCATCGAAGCTGGCCGAAGGGGTAGTACAATGTGGCGTGGCCCAACAAAACCTGACAACACAATACGGAGCGGTCTAACAACGGTGGCCGCTCGTAAATCAACCTCTGACAAAAGTAACAATGGTATTGAGGGTACCTTATAAGAGATCTTAGCATTGTGTTTATTCTTTGATGTTCACTAATAAAACCTTTGATTAATATCGTATAGGAACCAGTCGGTATGCAAATAATAGGTACAAAAGGGATTCTTCGGTAGTCGAAACACACGTGCTTGCGACTGGTGCGATACAAAGACTAACGCTACTCTTTATCTTATAAGAAACGGATAGTTTTTGAGATTTATACTAGTGGGACGTGTTTATTTATAGCCTATCTGAGCTTTGAATGAATTTATGTAATAATTGCGTTATAACACTAAATCAGTTTGATAAATTTAGATACGCGTGGAGTTCTTTTCTGTTTTTTTAAATAAATGATTATAGGTAATAGAATTTAATATATTCAAAATGGCGTAGCTTCCGTAATAAATAGTTCAATTTATAAACAAAATGGAAATTTGTTTTTCTTATTTACTACGGATTTTTTTGATAATGAACTCGAGTGTTACTTTCGTGTCATCGTGATGGTTATTTATTATTAGTAAGGCATGGGTTGCTGACTGGAAATATTTTTATGTTTTCGCCAAACGTTATTTATTAAACAATTACATTTTAAATATCACGGCTTTTCAGAAATTCTGAAGATATAATTAAAAAACCTATGCATGTGAGCTCTTAGTATCAAATAACTTATTATTATTATTTTTTCATTATTAGAAAACAAAATGGAAGTACCTACAACATCTAAACGATTACCTACACGTGTGGCTTGATGTGGTGTAAGTTATTTTAGCAATCGCGCCTAGATTTTTTTTTAATTGAAAACATTGATAAGAGCAAATCTTATTCACGATATGTGGGTCAACTAATACACGACCCACTAGACTGGGCCGTAGATAATATTTGGATGCTTCGAACAAACTTATTGTTTTCGGTCGATAACGTATTTATGTCTGCCGATATAGGTTACATGATATCGCGTGCCAAATATAGTTGGATTTTTGTTTCCATGTGACCTTTTATGATAATATTGAAGTCATAGTCACTTCCACCAAGGTATTTGATAGATAATTATCGGTTAAGTAAAATTCACCATCCGTATATTTTTTTCATACAATCTCAAAATATTCACTTGGAAAAGGACAGTTATTATATGAAAAATAATATATATTATATTTTTAGGACTTTGGAATAAAAAGGTCTCCGAATATCAGAGAATTCATGTGCAAAATAACATTGTTAGGTAATCGTTGTCATCATATCTGTATAGTCTATGGATAACATGCTGTGAATTGTCAATTTGAGGCGTAAAAGCTAGTCTTCGTAAAGGCGTAAAAGCTTCATCTAGTAGCCTAAGCCACTAGATGAAGCTTTTAGCAAGGTAGATAGATGTATTTTTAATTGGAGTATAATCTTATTTTCTTTTTCTATAGTTCAGCAGTTTAGTTATATGAAAAAAAAAAACTTGGTGTGAAATAGATCTATACTATTTAAATTTATACTAAGAAAAAAATGACTATGTTCTTGGTTTTCGTCATGTGAAAGCGACATCTATCATTTATCTGTTACCATATTTTTCCAAAACAATTTTTCATTCATTTTCATTCCATTTCCAAACAAACTAGTTATTAATTTCATTATGTAATTTACATCACAACTAATAGATGTCACTTTTCCGCAAACTGTCACTTGGGAAATTTATTGAACTATAGGTTAGGTTATATTTAATCAATTATATTTTATCCCCCGAGTTTGACGTATAATATTTTTTTGTTCCTATGTTCATAAAGTACAACTTACAATAAATACTTTTTGGGGGCACGTATTTTATATTACCAGGCAGTAAATATATGGCGACTATCCTTAATGTTTCTTAGAAACAAATGGTGCGTATATTACTTTATGACTTTTATCAGATTCAACGAATGTGTAAATTTTCCGCCCTAACAGTACTTATGTACATAGTGAGGGAGAACTGAATGTAAAAAAACTACGTGGTCCAAAAAACTATTGATTGCTTATCAATCGTTACTCTACAAACAATTAATAAAATCAGTTCTCAAACAGAGGGGATGTTCAGGGAAGGTATGCCCACAATTGGATATAGTTTAAGCTTTGAGTGCATATATTTTTTAACTGATGAGTCTAATAATTCTTGTAGGTAGTGATTAATACAATTTAAAAATATTACTAATAAACGGTCTTATCTATGGTTGTAAAGCAATTATTTAATTATAGCACGTCTTATCGAAAATTTTATTTTATTAAACTCCTACATTAGTTTAAATATAACCGCAAGTATAATATGAGGTACCTACTTAATTTTTATAATCAGTAGGAACATGGTATTGCTCTGATGATAAAAGTATATAATATTTTGTTATGTAATATTTAGTTAAAATTTAAATTTAAGGTCAAATAAAAAAAATTGTGTTAGACACAGTCCTGTCTGTGCCTGCTTATAATCATATCAATTCATGGTGGCAGATACTAGATATCACTCAATGTCAATACTAGATATCACACAAGGTTAAACCTTATAGCATCAAATGACAACATAAAATCATACGTTTTCTGAAAAGTTTTTCTTTTATTCATATACCTTCCACTTCTGAGAATATTAACACAGTCAGCGCTGACTGAAATCTGGAGCAAATATTATCATAGAATGTATGTCTGGCATTTTTATTGATTCAAACACAAAGTAAATGGTAAAACATCCGTTTCCCATTGCACTGAAATTTGTCTGTTATTCCACATAACTACATACTCTTTTTTATGCTTTCGAAAATAAATCTGATTATTTAATGTTTTTTGGTGTAGGATTACTAGTCATCGTTTAAGTTTTTTTGTCTTATGTTAAGAAGCTCCAGTGGCTGATTCATCGAAGTAAACGTTAATTCTTAGTTTTGTCATACCACATTTGAATCTCCAACAATATTATTCTCAAAGCTTTCCGGAAAACCCAGATTCTACGACACAGACATATCCCATATTAAATTTAACAATCTAATGTTCCATTATGTAGTCAACAATGTACACCCACATGTTTCATATTAATACATTGTATTCTGGTTCGCAGTAATTTTGTTTGTCGTCCGCTCCTCTATGCAATGTGCCAACAGCTCGCTCTATTTGAATAGATATAAATCATTTGATATATTGAATGCGTTGGATACTAAAAAACGCTTTTTGTTACAAGAAAAATAACATTTTGATTCATTTATAACGTTGTGTTTTATTCCCGTTTTATTCACGTCGAAAGTAGCGATAGGGTTATTTTAACCTGTTTGTTTTATGTAACAAAACAATTTTGTTGTTCAGTTTGTATAGAAAGGCTCTACAGATTTCTAGTACTTTGACAGATCTATCATACCTAATTGATAATAATATTACTATCATACTTAGTTGTTTACCTGTTTTCAAAAAAAATAAACAAATATTATTCTTTTGCAGTTATCGATGTTAATTCTTCAAACAGTTGCCTTGTTATTTTAATCACCAATATTATGTATATTAATTAATTATGTTATTCTTTCATTCTTAAGTACGAAGCTCATTCATTATTGAATTTCGGGGGGAGTGTTTGTACAAAAAGATGAAAATATGATTATCAAAGGTCACAATAGCCTCCCTGAGCTTTGATGTGACAAGAGATGAAATCAATGGCAAGAAAATATTCTTTTTGATGTTGGCTGAATAGCTTTTTATTTTGGTAATTTGTCTCAAATAATTTTAATAAAATATCGAAAAAGAAAACGTATTATGCGTAAAAAAAATTACAGATAAATAGATAGGACACGTTGAAAACAAATGAAGACCAAATAAGTCACCAAGGTAGAAAGTGCGAATGTCCTATGCTCTTAAATCCATTAAACTCTCCTTTTCAACGTCTTGGCAATACGAGCCCATTACCGCCACGACAATATTGCTAATCCTACGCGTGTCTGGAATCGATTTTGATTCAGCATCGAGTAGTTTCGATACATCGATTACCGGGCCCTCTTGTTTGTCGACTCGATTATTCCGCTTCATCTCCCTCTTATTGGGTCCAAACAAGGGAACCAGGGGTAATACACAATACTTTATCGTAAATGTAATTTGTATGTTGTTCCCACACAAGTTTGTTTTAGAAACGAGAACTTGCCATAGAATTTCATATAGAAATCCTTCACTTGGGTTGGACTTCACTTGGACTGGGTTAAAGTTTTGTTCTGGATTTATATTTTTAAGATATTTTAGTTTGATTTAATGATGAGTGGTGAGTTTGTTAGTTGGATTAATTTAACTTAAATAATTTCTAATAATAATAATAATCTGACAAATTATCTACAGTTACCGTTACATCGAGTCACTTCGGTCTTATTTTGTGGCAACAATATTTAACACATTATATAAATATAATAATATCCTTAGATATCAATGTATTACCCACTGATTAAAATAGTATTAGAAGGGAGGTTTGACAATATTCTTATAAGTGTCGGATAGCTTATTCGGAAGTTCGCTGCTTAGTTTATATCGAGCGATAGAGACAAAACTTGCAATTAAGCTACTGCTGCTGATACTTATCCGTGGATTGTGAAACAGATTCTAAGACGTGATAGTTAAAAGGCTCTAAATCTATCGTCATTGAAAGGCCATCCTACACTATCTAAAATCACCTCAAGCTAAATCTAAACCTGATTTACTCTAAATAATACAATAGACAGAACAAGTCAAATTAATGGCCTATCGCGAATATTTAGTATCAACTTGATTCCAGTATTAATTTTCATTCTCTATTCACGTAAACTCACTATTCAGCTAAACAATACACGCGTGACGTCTAATTTCGTAAGACCCCATAAATAATGTGTCACTGCCACATTACTCAGTATAAGGAACAATGAGATATCGTTAAGGGGCTTTTCATACTGCCCATGTTTCGATGATTCGATGGAGCAAAATAGAGCCGAGTAGCGCGATATCTAACATAGTTATCGTCACCAACGATGATAAAAGCGATAAATATGGATGAACTAAAATGTCGGAGAAATGAACAAATACGGAAGCTACTATAATCACTTACATGAAATTGCAATGAGTCTACGCTTCTTTTAGAATCATAAAACTTCTCGGCACTTGCTGTCGATAAATATCCTATTACAGCTACTCTTCGAAGTCATAGGAAAAAGTCTAGTGTGAAACTGTCTGTTAAAATCGATTCAAATTTGTTGGTTTCATCATAATAAAGATGTTGATTAGTTATATTTTATGAATGGAAAGTAATTTCGAGCTTGTTCCGCCACGGTGAAATTTTCAATAATGGAAAATTTTGAATCTGGTTTATTAAAACAGTGAATATTGTTAAACATGTTAAATGGCTATGTTGCAAATATTGTATAGTACCTATCCTTTGATTAAATTTATGATATCAATATTTGAAGTATTTACTAATTAACCATTGTCTGCTCACAAAATTTTGAAGCTTCATTAGGTATAAATGTGACCACAAAACCTATATTAAATGAAACATCTAATTGCAGAAACACATTTACCACATTTAACTTAACAACACAATTTACCAGTATCAATAAATTACAGTGTTTTGTCAAAAGAGTTCAAATCGTGAGTGCAAACAAAGTGGTATTATACGTAATCCTACAAACATCAAGCTAACGACTCCATTACCATAATAAAGACCGCAACACTTAGAAAACATTAAGAGATCCAACCGAAAACGTGTAACAAAATGTGTTGAACCAAACAATCACAAACTCTGATTGTGACTCCTTGAAAGGGGTAATAATGGCTTGATGGCGTGGGCTCGGGTGTAATTCAGTTAGAACGCGACTGAGATTGAGCTATTGTCGTAAACAAGACCTCTAATACATGCCATTAATACAAATAGACGTGATAATTGCTCACGCAAAACTTTCAATGGAAATTCCACTAACATAAGAGCACTGTGTATAACTATAGATGTCTAATTAGAATGTAGTAGTAACGAAAATATAATTACATCCGATAATAATAATAGTAATGATAGAACTAGTTTGTATAGTATAAATGAATTAATAGAATAGTAGTAGGTAAAAAAACCTAACCAAGAGCATGTTACTTTAAACGTTATTGTCCGGTTTCGCTCAAAATAATTTTCCTAAAGAGTTTTTAGCATGTCCATCACTTATCAGCATGGAAACTTACAAGTTTATATCTCTTACAGTTTAGAAATGCCAAGAGGAGACCAACTTCTAAACTTAGTTCAGCATTATTTAAATATTTCAAGAAACAATTTGATATCTGACATTTTTTTACATCGTTTGATATCCATCATAAAACTGTCCCGTATGATAAAGATATATAAAATTTTACTGGTCGTGGCTCGTGAATTAGAATGAGATCACAAGGGCAATAAAAACTCCTTTACAGACCTTGAAAGCAACAAGGTCCACAAGGATTAACTTCGAAGATTTTCTCTCCCTTTTATGCCCGTCGATGATATTTTATAGGGTAAACAGGACAGACCGCGGCCCCTACAAAAATAATATGCGTCTGACATATAAATTATTCACAAAGGTTTAGTGGTTTGCCGGTGAACTCCTGAATTATATATGTTCCTATTTCACATAAGTCCACATTAATACAGTCCATGTTCGGTAGGTATGTTGAGAAACTATCGTCATTATTATTTGAATATGAAATTTTGCTCCAAATTTATCTGCATATGTTACGGAAAAACTGTTTTCGTGTACTTGAATAACGTTAATTCACCAGAATAAGATAACCTTAAAACTTAATTCAATGACTTTTACCCAAATCTGATTACTCCGAGATACGAAGTAGGGTATGTTTTAATGTTAGGTACTTTTTAAGTGCTGAAGCCTTTGGTAAAACAATTAAAAGGGTATTAATAATTGCAATATCTGTCTGTAATTATACTGATATCGGACTACTCTAGTTTATGAAATTCTATCAAACATTGTAACTATTGGAATAGAGTTCCTTGAGCATTATCGAGGGACAGCCGTCCGAAATACCCCTGAGGTTTGACAATAATTCTCTGCACTGTACTCAATGAATACTGAATTGGGACGTCTCCTATCTTAGACGTTTCAATTTGGAATATTTAGTTCAAAATCTAAACAAGGACAAATGAAGTCTAGTTGAGACCTTTAGATAATGTAGAATAATTAATTAAAATATCCAATTCGTTAATCATTCGTATAATTAACACAGATAAATCTTACAAAGGCTTGGACTGAATGGACCTTTCCCTGATTCGCTACTTAATCTTTCATCGAAACAAAACTGATCGTAACAGTGTCTGTTCATTTACTTAGCAAATTATTCTTTGTCGGGGCGGAAGAGAAGGCTTTGAATTAATTCACAGATGGGGTCACAGAGAGGTGGTACGAATTAAAATAATGTATTCTACTACTTCAATGGGATCCCTTCGTCCGGTTCCGTTATTACAAGAATAATGTATTTAAATCAAAGTCTGCTTTCAGATGAAGATGTCTTTGTGAGCTCACCGAATAAGTGATCACGTACGATCCCATTAGGATGTGTTTTATGTGCAAATTATAGGCTTCCATTTTTTAACTCGCTCAAATTTCATCGGCCCTGTGAATAATTTCGCTTCGTTAGAAAAGTTAAGCACGTGTTTTGTTTTCATTTCGTATTTCGGGTAATCTTCGTATGGATTTAGATTTTATTTATCAAAGTAAAAGCTTAGCCTAATAATAATTTGGCTAGGCTTTTATTTGTGATATTATTGTAAACATTAGAAATCTATACATCATTGCCATTTCCAATTTCTATAATCCGAGTGTATCCAGAATTATGAATTTTGATATATAGACATCGATTTGCTCAAACAACAAATTAATCCTTAATGCTAAAAGGGTTTACCAACTACCCTCTGTTCCCGGTTAATTTAGGATATCATCGCCCTATTGCTGAATATTTGGAAGCATACATTTCGATGTATTTATTCTGGTGTTTATTTTGAAGCGTAATATGTCGTGTTCCACTTTGATGTCGTGAAATCGCTTCTGTTCTTAATCAGATACCCATGAATGTATGAACAAAATGATTGTCGTTTAATTCTAGATTTTATGATCGGCTATTTCAGCTTATTTTGCTTTGCAATATGATAGGGGCTTACGCTTATCATAGGCGGCGTCCAAACGCATAGAATTATTGCATATGGTTGGTTGGAGTTTGTTTGGCAGTATGAATGGTTCATTATACGGGGATACTTTGAGCGGGGTGCAGATAATATTTGCGATATACACCATTGTTTATGATTTGGACAATTGTTTGTGTTGCTCTGTCAAAGGATGTGCAGTTGTTTACTCTGAGACAGTAAAGGGGAATTCAAAGTAATGTAAACAATAAGACACAATGTTATTTCAACAACCGTCTTTTTTCTGTAACCCGTAATTTGCAAATTGGAGTTTTTAGTTTCAGTTGCAGTTTTATCGCTTGTAAAACATCGTATATACTCGCTCGAAATTGCTCGAAATCTTCAAGTGCGGTTCAGAACAAAATTTCTCTATCGAATGCTTTCCTTTGCGGGCAACTGTGCGGAAATGTAGTGGCATCTTGACTCGAACGCGGGTACTTACTTGTATTTTCATGCTCAACTATAAGCCCGCCATTTCTATTTCCACTGTTTCATTCAGAAGTGTTTTGTGCACTTTCAGAGTGGATTGCATTTGTTTCATAATAAATTTTATTCATAAATGTCCCATCGTCGCTGAGCTGGAGAACTTCATATTTCTTTAAATATTTTATAAATTTTTAGTTAAAGTCCTTACTCGTTACATTACACGCCGCCTTTTATTATGAGTTATCGTTTTTAAATTAATAAGGCTGTTAATTAAATTATATTTAATGAAGCTATTCTTTATTTTTGGACTTTAATTTTTTTATTAGCATTTTCGCTTTAATTTACCAATACTTCCTGAAACGAACAATAGATGTAATGACAATATGGAGTAAGACAATACAATTATAGCATAAAGCAGTAAAAGCTCAGCGATTATCCCTAACAAGAGAGACTGATGAGTGATTGTGTCGTGTCCTTAGGTCACCAAGAAAACGAGGGAAATGGACGATCAGCTCAACGAAGTTTTATTAATATTTTGTAACAAATTAAGTATCTTCACAATAAACAATTGAAAAGAAGATTTTGATTCACTTTTTGCGTCAAACATGCACCTAAATATGTTATTAGCGTCACGTGGCAAATTAATTCGTCACCACGGGAATGTACTAAATGAGTTAGATATTTTACTGGTCATGACCACAAATTTAGGCATATTTGTGAATGTATTTACTACTTAATGGGATCGTTGTAGTATACAATGAGCCCACGCTATATTTAAACGAAAAATATTTTTTACAGATATGTCTTTTGCTTTATTTTAATATATAAAGTAGGTATCTCATTTAATATACCTAACATATATTTCGAATTTTGATATTATGATTAAAGATATGGTAGATAATTTAAAAATGACAAGTTTCTTTAAACAATCATCTAAGAGTTTTTGCTTGCTTGCCTATTCCATATAAATCTTTCAGTTGTCACTTCCTACCTATCTGCTGAGATCCTTACATCCTTGTTCGCACAATGCAAGTATTCGTAAGAAGTGATATTTACGGTGATTGAGGCATTGTCCACGGGATATTAACAGTATTGTTTGCGGCTCGTAATCATAATGTCCCTCATTATTACGTGGAGAGAGGTATTGTGTGGCAAAAGACTCTTGCCAAATGCAAAAAGTCTGATGTACCCTATTAACAAATGATGATAGCGTATTTAATTAAAATTTACATAAAAATTTAGAGTATATTTCTAGATTTTAGATATATTAAAAAAGATACTTTACAGATTTTTACAAAACAAAATACATATCTGTGAACAATTTCATTTTGCGTACATATAGCTTGGGTTATTTGTAGTAGCATTGGGTAATCCTACATTCACAAAGGTATATAGCCTATATTTGTGGTCATGACAAGTAATTAATTGAAACATCAATATTAAACTTATGAAATTGTGGTCTTCGTCATTACTTTACAATTTTTTGCTTTACCGTATTCGAGCAACAAAAACTAATTTTCTAATTGTATTGTTGAGACGAGTCGAGTCATATATTATTGGCAATTCTTCATCAATAAAAGGATGTCGTAATGTCATTGACTCCAATGAGTTCCGGGTCAAAAATGATCCTTCAACAAATCTATGATAAGAGCTTTACTGCCTAATAGTTTCTATGAGAAAATATATAATTAAATTAGAATCGGAAGTAAGTAAGTAGACACTAATTAGTCATCCAAGTTCCCACATTTTTGGATAACTTTATTATCACAAAAAATAACTTACTCTACTACTCTACCTGCTCTATGTTCAAACAGATTTTTAAACTTAAGATCTCTGTGGTCTAATGTATTATCATTTAGGGGTTTATTAAAAACAAGTCAATAGTAAGTTAATATATGGAAGCTAATGTTATGTTAATTAAAATCAATACGGAGGAAATACTAGTTTTGTATGTTTGCATTGAATAGACTCCGAAACTACTGGGCCGTTTTGATGAAATTTAGCACAGACATAGAGTAGACCACGGGGTCATAGGACATAGGTTACTTTTTGTAGCGGAAAAATGGACGGTTTCTTTTTGGGCGTGCGAAGTCGCGGGCAACATCTAGTATGAAATATAAATAAGCCTCTTCCATACTTGTGTACCTGATCCCACTTGGCTCGGGTTGTTGCGCGCCCAATGGGTAATTTCCCCTATTGTACTGGGGCGAATCTTTCGCAAATGTAGCACAAAGTTAGTCACAATAAACTTGTTCCATAATTTGTTACTTATTGCTTTTGAATGTCATACGTCCTAACAATAATTAGTTTGTGAGAATAATATAGTTCTAAATTCTGATAAGTGACAACTGAAAAGTGACATGTAAGTGTAATGTATGAGACCGACGCAGTTAAATTATGTACAAGGCAAATATTAGGGTTTACATTATAGTATATCTACCTATTCTGTACCATACTTAGACAGACAAGAGTCGTAATTCGAACATAATTCACATTTTAATTTTTAAACTTTAGGTTGCCCTGCGGTCAGTCAACATTTCGACCATAATTCATATTTTAAGTTTTAACTTTTTAGGGTTCTTTTGCCTCTTTAGATAAACAATAAAAATTATGTAATTGTTGTCTATGGAATGTGATCTAAAGATTGGCAATTGTGTCAAACCAACACCTACTGTTATTATACAAACCCATGGTTGTCTGAGTGAAGATAATTTTATGTGTTTCTAAACATTATCAAAGTAATGTAAGTTTTCTGCACACCTTCCTGTACATAAACGTTAACTGTACCAAATTTCGTACTCCTCCGTTCGCAGAATTTTCGTGAGGCGTAAGGCGGATCCAAAATTATCTTTCAGTACTATGTAATAATGTACCTGCCTACATAAGTTAAGGTATAAAATTGTTTTTAACCGACTTTCAAAAAGAAGGCGGTTATACATATTATATTCGACCCAACTCATGACTACGGCTAACTACTCAATATGAAGATTCCAATTTTGTCTCTAACAACCATTATTCAAACATTTCATTTGCAAAGTTTTTTTTTTCAAATTACCCTTCTTAATGTGCCCATTGAGATGGCGCATTGAAATTCTATTTAAAGGGAAAGCTTTGAAATTTTATTTTCACCTTATTGTGAATAAAGTTATTATAGAAAAGAATAATCCACTTACTGGTCCAGGAGGAAAACAGCTTTCTTGGAAATGAGGAAATGTCTTCGCATTCGTCATTCGATTACGAACACTCCACAATATTTCTATTTAATATTTTTATTGTGCCAAAGTCTGGCTTTTCGATTTTTCAAATGTCTCTCTTTCATTTTGTGCTATGAAAATACATAATATTTTACTGCATCGTTTTAAGTTATTGCCTAATACGAAATATATTTTTAGGCAAAATAAAAATGCAGTGGATTGTTATTTCTAAACATTTTTTTCGGATTTGACGAAAATATTGGGATTACACCTGAATACATTCTGTGAATGTTGATAATATGTAGATATAAAGCTATACCTGCTGGTCAAATTTGTTAATTTACAGTCGGTTTTTAGGGTTTCGTCGTACTCAAGGAACCCTTATAGTTTCGTTCTGTCCTGTCCGTCTGTCTGTCCGCGCCTCTAGCTTCTGTAGTTATGAATATAAATAGATGAAATTTGATATAGTTATATAATATGTATAGATCTCGGTTTTGGCATCATAAAATAATAATAATTACCCCATCATGTGGGGGGTATCTGGGGGTTGAATAGGTATTTTAAATTTTTTTAACAAAGCCAACTATTTTCGAGTAATCGCCCTCCAAAGTGGTTTATAAGTTCGTCTCCCTGGCATTCCTAAACTATGAGACTTAGAAACTTGCAATTCTCCATACTGATAGATCACGCTAAATACTCTTTAGGAAAATTATTTTGAACGAAATCGGACAGTAACTGATGAAGTAAATTGAAAAAAAACCTATTACGCGTTTATTGTTACGGAACCCGTCTTAGACATGTCCTGACATGCTCTTGGTTAGGTTATAAGTCTTAGTAGCAGAGTACTAATTCGGTAGTAGGAAGTAAAATGGGTACCTACTAATTTGGGTATTTTTTATCAATTTGGTAAACAAATCTTTTTAATCGAAAATCCTACTACTCCTTATAAATGTGAAAGTTTGTGAGGATGGATGGATGTATGTTGCTCTTTCACGCAAAAACTATCGATTATGATGAAATTTGATATGATAATAGTTTAAGCTCTGGATCATACATACCTACGCTACTTTTTATCCCAAAAAACTACAGTGTTCCCGTGGGGTACTATATGGGATATGTGCACGGGCGGAGCTGCGCGCAAAAGCAAGAAAAATCTAAATGAATTAAGATTTCTGTGTTTTACATTCAGTATTACTGATATGTGTCACCTTTTTGTCTTTGAATTTTAAGTGTTTACCTTTTGAATTTTAATTGGCCCATATTGACTGGCAATCGCTTCATCCGAACAGATTTCCTTCCTTACGAGTTATTAATTATATTACTAACTTCCGTCAAGCGATGGACGGTCCACGTCGACTTCAAATTATTTGAAGGAAATTGCCAACGCCCCGTCTTACAGCACCTAAGGTTTGGCATCTTCAAATTGATTGGAGCGAATGTCACATATTACTGTAGTCACAGTTAAGTATGTAGTAGAGTAGAAAAGTTTTTAAGTCTTGAAACTATAGGATTTCTGATTAAGTTAATTGCATAATGCAATATAATCATTAGGAGGTGTTTTTTTAAAAACCAGCGAGCCTTACAGTAGTCGCATACGATGTGTAACATTTTATGAAAATATTAAAAAAAAAAAAACACAATATTTAGTACGATTTTCTAAAATGATAAAAAAAATATGGAAACTTTTCCATTGAGCAGTGACAGAAATCAACGTCAAAGTTAAAAAAGCATAATACTGAAATATTATATTCGAATCTGACGGCCAACTCTACCACCGCGCGCTCATTGGTCAATTTAAATAGCGCGCGCTTCCGCGACTTCCTGTTACACAATTCCGTCCCACAAATTCCAGGAAACCGAGAGGAAAGAATTCATCAAAAAATTAAATGAGCACCTGTATAATAGGTATTCTTCTTTTTTATGATTTAAGGGGTTTGCCATTGTCGGTGGAGGTTCAGCCAATTTCGATGTTCTGTGTTAGAACCTTGAGTTTTTTAATATTATATACAGTACGGACGGTAGGTAGTAGGTACCCCGCCCGCACACATATAAAAAAGATATAAGTACTTATTTTTTGTTTACTTTACAAAACTGAAATACTTAAACTAAATTCTAATTAATGGTTGGTAAATGCAAGGTGCATGCTAATGTCGATGCTAATTAAATTTAAATTGTAACATGTATTAATTGCCTTATAATTCTTACAAGCAAATAAAATTAAAGTAAGCATTACCATTTTTCATTTAAACGCGTCCTGAGCAGCATACTCTGGTATGTAATATTATTTATAGGTGAAGTTTGCTTGTAAAGTTGTATCCCGCTGTTCGCCTCCCCTCGCAATATCTCTAGTTACACCCCAATTTTACTGTTTATGAAGTTACAAAGTTACTTTTTAATATGGTTACCTAATTTGTAAAGCTGTAGTAGGTTACCGTTATGCTCAGGGTATATCTGGTGGATAAAATTCGTAACGATGCCATTCGCGCTGGACAACTAAAGTCACTGACATTGCTCATAGAATCAGCACGCTGAAGTGGAGGAGGGCCGGCCATGTCTGTAGACGGGACAGACGGTCGATGGAGCAGACAAGTGTTTTTTTTTTTTTTAACTTGTAATAACATTAACTTTATCATGGACAGGGCTCGTTTTTTGCCATTTTCCATTACAGTCTTTATGTTATGTCTTCCGTCTTCCTTCACATTAGTCAATATTCAATATACATTTCATATAGGTCTACTAATATCACAGCATTTAATCTCCACTACAATTTCTCTTATTTACTGTTTTAACTATTTTAATATAGTATTTCAGAAAATTTTCCCTGTTCTTTCCCGCCAGTATGCTAGGCAGACTCTCACCCGTCATCGCGGTGTCCAATTTCTGCTCAATATCATACCTATTGCTAGCAAAAATCGGGCACTCGAGTAACAGGTGAGGGACCGTCTCCGCAACTCCGGGCTGACACAGGCACGACGGGTCCTCCTTCAGCTTGAATCTATTCAAGTAGAAGGCGACACAGCAGACAAGTTTTAGACTGGAGACCACGATAGGCAAAGTGTAGGAGTCCTGCGGATCTGGACGCTGGATCGACGATTTGAAGAAGATGGCTGGCAGCGGATGGATGAGGGCTGCCCAATATCGGGATGATTGGCGCTTATTATGATTTGGAAGACGCCTTCATTCATTAGGATGATGAGTAGGTTATCGTGGTGGACTACCTCCTCTTCACATATCAATATTATATTAGGTATTTTTATGCGCTTCTTAAAATGTTAGGTATGTATATAAATGATTAGACCTCATTTTTATTTATTCATTCGTCAAGACAGAATAACGTGTGTCGAGGCAGCTAGTACGATAATAAAATTACAACATAATACACACAAAATTAAACTGTAACGTTTTCATAATTTTTTTTTTTTCATATTTTTCGACCTATGCTCCTTGCGAATAATTATTTAGTTCCATGAGTAGAATCATAACAACTAAGTTAGATAAATGAAATAGGATATAATTTATTGTCTTTATATTTTATTACATTATGATAAAAATAAGAAATATATACAGCCGAACGTAATATAACTGCCTCCTTTTTTGGAAGTCGGTTAAAAATACAATGACAATAAATTCACATCATAAAAATATTGGAACTTGATCATGCGCGGCAACACTGAGTGGCGTTTTGAGTTCATGTAATTTTATGTTGAAATTTGGAAAATATACGATACTTACTAATGATATGTGATCCCAGTGTCCCTCCTATTTCTGGTCCAATTATTTTTAACATAGTTTCACTACTTGGCATTTTTTTCCGATTTTAACTAAAATTAAATAAGATATTCGGGATGTACATCTGTCATAAAGCTTTCAAATGACTGGCTCGGGTAAGCCGACCTCAGCTGAGTATTTATTGCAGTATTTGACAAGCACGTCAGCTCGGTCTGGTAGAGCGCCCAGCGAGACCAATGATTAGTCTATGATTTTTTTATTTAATAACTTTATAAGTACCTGCTATAAAACTTCTAAAACTATCTTCGAAACTTGGCCGCTCTTGATGGAAAATCAGGCAGGATTCGCCAGTGTCCTTTACGCTGCATTAAAGTATATTAAAGTATATATATTTATTCAATTTCAAATTCAAATTTTATATTTACTTACTTATATTGTATTTTTATTAGGTTTTAATGCTCTAATTTTTATAGAATAGACTTATTTTTTAATCAATCGTGTAAAGTTAGCCATAAAACTTTTATTAGCTAGTAAATTTTATTTCGCATTTAATTCAACCGTTTTTCGTTTCTTAAAAGTAATAAATATTTTTTAAAATCTATTTTCGAAACAAGCACAACATTAAAATTATTATTTAAAATACTGTTCGAGATGAGTGTTTAAATATTATGTTTTAAATATAAGTGGTCAAGATTTTGACAGTTCTATTTGTTAATAACAAATAGAAAATATTTGTTTAAAATTTACTATAATAAGTTTAAACTTATACATACATAGTAGGATAAAACATAATAATAATAACATACAACATCACATCTATAACATACAACTTATACCTATACATACATATTCTAATGGAAAATCGTAAAATGTCATGTTACATTTTTTACAAGACCTTGGGAGACCTGAGAACACAAGGTATTTAAATTTTAAATCCAGTAGGCATCTGGACCAGAAGAAGTTGTAGTAGAATCCAAGTTGTAGTTACAAGAAGATTTAGAAAAAATCCTAGGAAAACTGTAAAAACTTGAAAATTACTAGTAGATTCGTGTAATTAATACACTTGGGAAATCTAAAAATTCTGCTCTCTTTCCAGCCACTAGCGATATAAGTCGCCGGTAACCTTATCCACGATTTAGTTCCAAGAAAACCGTATTTTGTGGGGCCTGTTTCACAATCTACTGATATGTGTCAGATAGCTTATTTTGTCTTAGTCGCTTGATATAAAGGAAGCAGCAAGAATACTTCCGAATGGGCTATCCGACACTTATTAGAAGATTCTGAAACAGGGTAGGCATCATGTATACCGACGTGTAGAAAATGTATAAAAATACCAATTTTGAATAAAACCTACGGTAATTCTGACTGGGCTAAGCTAAGTTCATAACTTAGATTACATTATAATTGGCCGAATACTGAAACGCTAATCAAAATAAGGAGCCCTTATGTTCACAAGCTGTCTCTGTCTCTGCTAGCCGATGACATGATTGAGAGTCACTTAACATAACTATCGTTTCAGACTTTAGGATTCGGCTGTATGTTACATGCTGTTAAAAAGTAGGTAACAAAGAAACAAATACTTTCACGTTTGTTTGTTGTATATTGTTAGTAATATAATAATAGACAGTTATAATTTTCTGTACCTATACACGTCTTGATTTTCTGAACGCAATTTTGCCGCCAGTTTTCCCGCCAAATCGCCATATTGTTCGCGCCTCCGAGCTCCGTGATGTTATTGTGTTGGTAATTGAAAGGAAATTAATAGTTGCACACAGTAAACGCTTTTCACTATCTATGGACCTTACTGTAAAGGGATAAAGCTTATTTTTCTCCAATTATACCCTTAAGCAGATTTGTGAACTATTGGGGGAGTGTACAATTGTCACAGTAAATCCATTTCGTACTTCCAGTTTATTATTGTCAAGTGCAGATTGATTATTCATTTTCATTCGTTCAACAAACAGTTCAATGGTCTTGTAAAATTAAATTGTCTTTAAATCGTGCAAGGTTCTTGTTATTTATAATCGGTCAAAACATTGAGTTTTAGTGGAAAATTATGTCTTTAAGCACCCCATTATTCATTATTTTTTTATAAAGCTTTTATAATGTTGTAAAGGTGATGACAAAGATGAGTTATACGGTGTGGTAAATGCGCTCATGTCTAATTTTAACAATTAAATACTGTTGTTATACTTTCAATATAAATGCAAAATGTTCCTCTATAACGCTTTTTGAAGTAAATATAATATCTAACTGCAAAATTATTAAAATCCTAACAGCTTATTTAAGGAAACAATAAATGCAACATTCTAAAAGATATCTAGATTAAGTTAGAAATATTCAAATGTACAAAAATATATTTTACTCTTAACTTTTCCTCTTCCCCTTTGTGGAGCGGCGATAATGAAGTTTGTGACGTCACTGTGCTACCGGGACTTTTATTTTATTACAGAATACTGGACCAGTATTGAATTTTATTTGTACCAACTTTTAATACCCAAAAAATAGTTCGATTACGAGTACGATTTTAATTTTTGTTAATTTTTTATGAAAAATATCTTATTTATAAAACTTTGTCAAATAACTAAGATACCTAATTTAAATTTCTTGTGTCAACATTTAGTCTAGTAAAATATGAACAGAGATGTAGCTGATAACAATAGGCGCCATCTTGTCGCATATTCCTACAATAAAACCTACACACAAAGCCGTTTTATATGGACGTTGTTATGTACTATGTGGTACTATTACGTTTCGTTATCTCAACATTATCATCGGATCTCTACAATATCTTGGCACGTATCTACTTCACTGTTTTGTATTTCTTTACACATTTCTATTGTTTCAATGTCTAATAATAAAAAAAAAATGACTTCATTATTTTCGAATGAATCATTTATCGATATTTTGTCATACGTTTGTAGCTTTTGGTTCTTCAATTTCTCTTCATGATAATAATGCAAGGTCTATGGTTTTCTAAAATATTTTATCTGTGTAAGTTTAACTCTTCGGTACAAGGAATAAACGGATTATTCTCTAATGACTTTTCGCCCACCGACTTTAAAGGCCCACTTGCGCAGGGTTAAAGTTAATTAACCATGGGTTAAATTATCATGTCTTTTCTTTCATAATTAATACAAAGAACGAGAGAGATATTGATTTCTTATGTTTACGCGAATATTGTTCATTGTTTTAAACAGTTACTGATTGTGTCGCGGTGCACTTTTCTTTTTCCCGACTTTACGGCTTTCCATCGGTGTGATCCATCAACACCCGTAAAGGAACACATCTCAGATGTTAAACACCGTCGTAACAATAAATCTGCAATTTGCGAACACACACTGGATCCACCTCGCCATTACATAAGATTTGATAAGTCACAAAGAAAAGTGATAACGGTGTTCCGTTATCGTCCAAGAATGATACGCGAAGCTATAGAAATTAAAAAGTACCCTAATTTTAACCGAGAAGATGGCTGGGTGCTGCCATCTAGTTGGGATCCAATAATTAACAAAATAAAGTGTAATTTAAAATCACCGCGGCTTCAAGATACTTTTATTATATTTTGCGTGGATTGGAACAAATAATAAATGAAGAATCTTCGGGTAGTTTTAAGAACAACTTGAACAGATAGGACAATTGACACCTCAGTCCGCCCGTGACCACGGCTGCTGGAATGTAGCCGAAACATCGGGAAAAACAAAAGTGCACCGCGACACAATCCGTAAGCGTTTAAAAGAATGAACGAAAGAGATAACAAGATAGTGGACCTAAGAGACACAAAACAATTGCTTTGTTAATCTGAAATTAGTAATTTTTCACCCACTAACACTATCAATTAGAATACTGAATATTTACACAAAAATGATGATAAATCAAACGCTTCCGCTTAATTATTTGTGTGCTGAACTAACAGACATCAAAGACGTCAGACAAGGCATCCATTTGTTGGTTCAACCAATGAAGACGCAATCGGGGCCCAATATGAAAGCAAACGTCAGGCCTAACAAGAAATCCATTTGTTGGTTGAACCAATGAAGACGCAATCGAGGCCTAATATTAATTGGGGTGTGCTAACTCACTTTGACAACTATTAGTTCTGTTCCGTTTGTTCCTGTATTACTGTAATCGACTTACTGTTACAGACGCCTTGATTAAACCATGTTTGGATCCAATCAATACCTAAGAAATGTTCGACAGGACAGCAAATAGTATTTGATTAGCCCTCTAAAACCTACATTTAAAAGTAGTTGCTAAATAATATTCTAAGGGCCTGTTTGTAAATACCTTATTTGCATGTTATGTCTCTGTCGCTCGATATAAAGTAACCAGCGACAAAACCTCCGAATAAGCTAGCCGACATTTATTAGGCGATTGTGAAACAGCCTTAACTAACTTATCTACCGTTTGATAATAATCAACTCGATGTCATCCAACCGATAACATAAGCGTCAGTAGGTAATAAGAATTTAAAATATTAAGTTTCGCAACTGTAACTACAAAAACGGAATCGACATGTTTATCATAGATTGTTAGGAATAACAAAATAAATGTAAGTTACAATTTATTTAGAATTTTAAATAGCTTTAAAAGCGTTAATTCGGATCCTAATTTTTTTCCAATGAACGAGCTTTATGGACACCTCAAGTCCAAAGTGCAATTAGTAGAATCAGCTGAGCCCAATTAGGTTTAACGAAGCGAGTTCTACTCGGAGTTGGTAGCGTCCTGCTGTGTGTTTGTGTTTGTAATATTGCACACTATTTAAAGGATTAGGATCGCGTACTCGAAGTTTAGGGGACTATGATGCCTTTGCTTTAAAGTCACGTAATGACTACGTAGAGTTTAGAATTTGATCATAGATAGCATTGGTTATGTTATCATAATTCTAAATGTATATTGCATTACAACCTTATGGTTGTAATGCAATATACATTTAGAATCAAGATATACCTAATTAAAAGGGTTATTTATTAATGTGTGTATAATGTAAATATTTCTTTGTTCACAGAAACATGTCATCTAAACGGAAGTCGCCGCCGTCAAAATTGCAAGAAGGAGCAGCGGAAACAGAGAAATCAGAAGCCGGTCCCGCGAATCTGGAGTTCTCCGACCACCACGAATCGGACGACAACGACCAACAGAACTTTTACAAATTCTCGCCAAGCTCCTCGCCCCGAACCTCGATCAGTGACGAAGAGGCCCACTACGAAGACGAGCATCCGAGCAAGAAACAAAGGTTCGAACAATCATTAGACATGACAAATAATCTTCTAGTTCCCTCATCTTTTTTAAGTCTCCATCAAGTAAACGACCTCCAAAGAAGGCGTGGCTCGTCAGAATGCAGTAGTCCCGGGGCGGATGCGAAAGTTCTGGGCCTATGTAACAATAACAATTCATTGCTGAATCACAATAGTGCGTTGTCATTGGCCCTACCTCACAAGCGTTCTATGGATGATGTTTTAAAGAGGTTAACGTCTAAAATGAATAATAGTACGATAAAAGAGGAGAAAAGGCCCACGCCGTCTACGACGCCGGTTAAGCAAAACAAGTAAGTTGCCTTGTTTAATAACAGTGCCGCACTAACCAATATACTGCTAAATTATTATTTTTCTTTTAACCTTACTTAATTGTAATCGATTTCAAATTTAAACTTTGCTCTTTGACAGAGCATAAGAGATAAGTGATTGGTCACTTTTTTCGTAAAAGTTTATCAGTAGCTGTTGCCTTATTTGCTACTTTAATAATTTCAGTGGTATTATGTATGTTGGCCTTCTCCTTAACAATAACATAACAGATAGTAATATTTTTTTAATAACAGACGGGTAATTTCCGATAGTGATAGTGTCGGGAGTGTTTACCGAGTGATACGGATACGATAACATCATGCATATCATTGATGACCCCTTATTGTTGGTAGGTATATTAATGATCATCATCTCAGGTAGATACAATTGAGATCCAGTAGAATATTATCTTATATCTTTTATTAGTAATGACTAAGCAAAACAAAAATCCTCCATTGGAGATAGATTTGAGTGCGTGGGGTAACTTCAAGTAACGCGCATAAGATTTAAACGTAGTAAGTTTTTCTAAGGTAAATAGCAAATGTCACATAAAATACCTAACTGGATCAAAACACGTCTTATAGATAGAGAAATTTCGTATCTACTTTTAATTTTACGATCTCACAAAACAACAAAGTATACGAATACGGTTAAAACTAAACTGTCGTGAAAATAATAACGAGGTATTAATGTTTTAGTTGTATTTTAATTGCCATAGCGTTTTAGTGGTATGAGTGGTTTTAGTGCGTTTAATGTTACTTTTAGTGGTTCTAGTGTCGTAGGAGCCGGAGCGAAACTATTCGCTGGTCGTTCCACGGTTTAATTGGGCGTATTATGGCTCATTAACTACAATGTTAGGGGTTAGACCACCGCAGGTTAACATTAAAGCTTCATTTAAATGCTTTTATACGACACTGAGAATTACTAGATGTAGCTTCTGTTGCATGCGGTCGACTTTTTAAGGTAATCTTTGTTCAGTATACAAAATTCAGAAGATGTCGTTCATCATATAATGCAAGAGTAACAGACTGAAGGTGGATTCAGCTAATTAAATCCTGCAATAATACAGTTCCGATCCAGTACCGATATGTTAAAATTGCAAAATGGTAATCTCATTACGTCAAACCAACGTCAAACTATTGATTGGTTCAAACTCAAAAATCAGTTTATGATATCAAAACGATTCATTTATCTTCTGTATATATAAGAGGCAAAGCTGATTGGCTGATGTATCAGCGCACAAGCCAAACCCTTAAGGCTACAAATTTGAAATTTTGCACACGTTCTCATAATATGACGTAGGCATCCCCTAGGGCAGGATTTTTCAAAATTCAATCCCCATGGGGTTTAAAATAGGTGATAAAAGTTTGTATGAAACTTTTTATTCCTTGCACATATTTGCATGATATTTCGTACGAATTGAGTACGGAAAAAACAAAGAATTATGTATTTCAGCGTTTTCTGAAATTCAGCCCCCAGGTGGGTAAAATAGGGGATGAAAGTTTAAAACCTATAATTAACTAAAAGTAAAATGAAAGTTAATTGCGAGAATTGAGAATTGGGGTTCCGATCTAGCAACACAGCTCAAACTACAAAATGGATTAGGCCTTTTGTAAATAGTAACTTGGTATATCAAAATCATTAGCTAAGGGTTTGTCACTGCTTTAAAGGTGAAACTTAAAGTACACGAAACTTTTTAAGGAAATTTTAAAATTTTATTATTCAAGGCTGGACCCGTAGAAACTAAAATAGAAATTATTATTCAATGTTAATATTTAGAATAGTTTAATGAGTTTCCCATTTTACGAGTCGGTTTAGTTAAAAGCTGATAAAAGATCATGAATACCTCGTAAAAGTGTTGATACTGGCTAAATGGCATTAGCTGCCTATCTTCCACGTAAATCTCAAAATATTTACATAATAACATAAAAGTGTGACCCAATAAGTAAATACATAAATTATAATCTCCCAAATGTTTTGTATTAAAATGCACGATATCTTATAACAAACAAAAATTCGATTGTTAGTAAAGCGACTAATTTAAGACTATCAATTCGGTTATTATTTGTCTCCACCAACGGTCAGTGTAACTTGAGCTCTGGCCGTTTCATAGTTGTCATTGACTGATCGTTATGGTGAAACACGTTATCGGGGCTCCAATGAGCTGGTCGGCTTTACAATAAAGTTAGATTGAGATATTGTTATAGATGAGATAATGAGGTGAAGGTGGTGTCATGTCCGATCTATGTCAATATTTCTATTTACACGGACTATCTCGTATTATCTTAATTAATGAGGATAATAATTGTTGTTTTCGCGAACATCAGTTACTATGGTACATTGTTTGTCTATGACTATTATAATCAAGATTTATTACTTTGTGTATGTAATAACAATCACACCGTGCTCATTAATAGTCTTGACCACGTGACGGTTGCGTGGTTTGGGATCTAACTGGAAAAGTGAGAAGATAACGGAACTAGTTCCGTGCAGCCGTTGCAGGTCCGTCAATATAGAAGCTGTAACGACTAAACTTAATGTTTATGCGGTGTGCAACATTTTCGTTATATTTTTTGTAGTTCAGTACAAAGTAGATTTATTGAAAATTTTAAGGAAATACGATGCTGTTACCAGTGATAGGCAAAGTCAGGAATTCCTGAATAGGAATCACATGGGAAGTCTGGTTAAAAGTTCAGAACAAGCGGGTTATTGGAACATACTTTTCGTTTCTTTGCCAAAACGTTTTATAAAACGGTTAACCTTCTCAAGAATTATATTCCCTGATAGTGCAATAATTCGTCAGAGGTTTGATCATAATTTTATTTGAAATCGATAGAAATAGATAGCTCATTCGAGCAGTAGGTACTGCTGCATTTTCTAAATACCAAACAAATAAGATTCCATATCCAAGAAACGAAAAAATGTTACAACTAGCCCCTCGCACCTTTAACATTTTCGAATTAAGATCTCACAAAGCACTGACGAATGCGTGCCCATTGTCCCGCGCCACGATAATTAACAAGTGCTAATCGCGCCGCCGAGATTAAGACGTGAAGATCCATCTAACTTATGACTGTTATTACGTATTTTTAATGTTCAAGTTGAAACCTGTAGCGGTTGTTGTTAGTTCCAATTTCAATGTGAAAAACCTCCTTTACATCGGTTGAAAACTTGATTATAATAACTCAGTAAAATAATATAATTTATCATGGGCGTACCCAGGTAGTGGTATGGGGGGGGCAGCAAAATTGACGTTTTTTTTATCTTCTACGGGCCCCCCCCGTAGAAGATACCATAAAATAAACGTCATTTTTCCAATTTTCAATATACCAGACCGACCATCTTATCGAAACAGGTATGAGCTGCCCCCCCTAGCTGAAATCCTGGGTACGCCCTTGTAATTTATGTCGTTTAAACAGGGTGTTTTGTAGAGAAAGAACTCCGTAGCCTAGTGGGTAGACCGTTTGATTCGCACTCGAGAGAGTGCAGGTTCAATTCCCAGGTTGTGGCGTGTACTAATGAGACTTTTTGAGATCTCAAGTACATTATACGGACGCTCTAACGGTGAAGGACAACTACTTGAGGAAACCCGCACATGGTTGACCACAGACGTATTGACCAGTCATTCCTCTGGACTAAGCTGACTATGTTGTGAGTATGCCGTATGTGCTTGGGCAACCATGCGGCATTTAAAAATCGACTGTCCCAGGCACTACAGTATTTCAAGAGTGGTTACTTCGCTCGGAGAATACTGTATAAATCATCCAATAACGGAAGAAAAGACCTGAGTTTTTTTTTTGTTGAACGTACGAACGTGTCTGTGAGATATATATGTATAACTCTTATGTCTTATCCCTCTAACATCTGAAAAAAACTCTACGAAACAAAAACTGAGACCTACCTACATTTGAGGTCGATTTACCTTGGTGGTTAGGTAACGTAAAGCAGAATAAAATTAAATTGCTAAAACACACTTATTATACCTAAATAAGGAAGCACATAAAAAAATAAACAACTTTTGTAATTCTAAAAATATTATATAAGTTATATAGAATGTAAGGAATATATTCAACTTGTAGAGTTTACAAATATACTATCAAATTGCACTGGTAGTATAAAATTACAAAATTCTAATTAGTAGACGGCTCGCTACATCTTATAACTTAAAACATAACAATCTCAGTAGAGAATAAAGCAAAAACTAATGTGTACAATGATATATTCGTATTTTAAGAGTACAATTTATAAGACAGGCAGACATAAAACAGGCTTAGCTCGCAACAATTAATATTTTTGTTATTGTTCTGTGTACCTGTACATTTGGGAAGAGCGCATGAGTCATGATGGTGATTATTATTATCTACAATATTATATCGAAAAATTTACCTAATATTACCGTTATCTTAAATGTTCTACTTTAGGCATTCAGTATATTTTTATAATAATAGTGTTCTTAATAACATAATGTCAGTTACATGTATGTTAGGGCATAGGGATCTAACTATCTCAATATTTGCTATTTACAGGTCATATTAATATATTTTCGACTATGTTACAATAAAAGTATATTTATGATGGTGGTAAAAGTTAAAAATATGATAAAAATACCTAAAAAGCAGGTTGAACTCACATGAGTTTTCTTAAACCTTAAGTCTTAAGAAAAGTAATAGCGCAATTTATCCAGGCGTTACCTTCTTCATCAATTCAATTCGGGGAATAAAGTAATAAAAGATTGAACCAATTGTTTAAATCATGTCAGTACAGTTCGGTAGTTAGGCTCCACGAGGCACCGTCTACCTCCCGCCAGCTTCGCGAAATTAGTTTTTATACCCTGCTGGGTTCGTCCAGTTTTTGGACCTAAACTCGACTATACCATTTTTGTGTTCCAACAAGCTATGCTAATAAGATGATTTCTGTTTTTGTATTTACTTATCATCAGTTTTTAGCATAAGTTAACGTTATAGAATGACATAGGTACCTAAATGAAAAGATAACTTATCTATCTGCAACCGATTTTGATCGAATGTTATATCCCGGTATGTCTTCTCTTATCCTTTCCCTAGAGGTAACATTAATAGCAAATTTTCCGCTCAATTATTAAATTAAAAGGAATCATTAACATTACTACAATTGGGTATCTGCCTACATGTAATTTTTTTAAACATTAGGAAATAATAAGATATTATAATTTGATAAAAGTAAGAAGAATTACGATTTTATGTGTAGTTTTGTAATTAGATTCATTTGAAAGTCACAATAAAGTTGGAATATTTTTTACAACTTTAGTGTTAAACCCCTACATAATTTAGTTTCCTTACATCAAATACAAAAAGATTGATTATGGTAAGTATGAACATAAACGCACAAACTTCGGAGATATCAGAAATTTCGTAGCAACTTACAAGTGTGTGACGTCACCTACTTGTACGTCTTTTGTATGGGGAGTTTTCACAAGACTCACAAAAGTGCTTCAAATAAAAATACGCATTTCTTTGAAAATATTGATAGACCATTGACAGAGGTGACACTGAATGACCATTCTGTGCGTCGCGTTTTGGCGCGAACATCGATTTTGATTAATACAGTCATATTATTCAGAACAGTATTCATTTAAGTGATTAATAAAATTCAGGAAAATACCATATTAGTATCTCTACAATACAAGTTCGTAACTATTAGCGTGTCGTTATTGTTCAAGTGTGGCGTATCACTTCATGTATTTATAAAGTAATAGACTCACTATTATTTATCTAATAAGTTTTATGTTGCAAGTTGTTTTGTTATGTAAATACAGCAATGTTGATTCCATTTTATATAATAACAAAGTCTTGTGAGGTAAATTGAATACATAATAAGACTGTCGTGTCCACAAACAATTGACAAGGCCTTCGGACAATGCGCCTTTGAGGAGCACAATAAGTCTTTATGGCGTATGACAAAGTGGCATTCTGCAAAGATTTCTTGGGCCTTAGAAACAACAATATATCACTGTTGCAATTGTCAGTTTTATGTTCTGTTTATGTATATTGCTCTTTAAGTGATTGCGCTTCTATATTTTTAATTGCCTAAGCTGTGGGAGTTCCTTCTATTATGTCTAATCATAAAATGTAAGATAGTTTATGTCACTCTTGTATGTCAGTTTGTTTTAATGAATTATTTTATAGTATCGTAGTATATATATATATATAAGTTATCGTCGTATTTATAGTGTATCATACCTATTTGGTTAACGTGCAAAAACTCCTGTCTATTCATTGCAGTCGCCGGAATAGTAAATTATGTGTGTTGCAAAATTGTTGTACCGAGTTCACTTTGTCGCTTTCCCGCCTTCATCATTTGAAATTGGAATGCAGCGTTAAGCGCAACGCGGTGATTGGTTCATACAATATTCAAGGCGGCCAATCGCAGTGGCTGTGTTGCCAGTGCATCAAAAATTCTATCTGAATAACCCAGTGTGACGAGCACTAAAAATGATAAATACTAACATACAATTTCCGATGAAGAATTCATGTAACATGCGCTCTTATATTGGACAGATTTGGATTGGATAGCTCAATTTATTTATTATGCTTTAATGCATCATAGTTCGCTTACCTAAGCTTAGTAGGTAGGTATTCATAAATGAGATAAATTTTGTTAAGTTAAAACCTTACTTAGAACTCAAACTTAGGTACACCATTTTCATCGAGAACTGTCAACTGAATTACTTTAACATTAGCAATGAAAAACACACAGTGATAATAAAAACACCTGTTGGTACTACATTATAACTAGCAATGATTTTTTACTTAAAATTGGACAAAAACCAACAACCAGGATGTTCGTGTTCACAAACGTTGTGAGGAAAATGGGAAAAGCGTATTTTACCTTTGCAGGGACTGTGTCCTGACCTTAACCTGATTTAAAATGCTATCGTGCGTCCCCGCCGACAGTAAACAGCGCCGCCAACTCAATAAAAACGCAATGACAGACGAGCCGACTAGTTTTTAAATAATAATGCATTGTCGACGACAGGAATAATGACGATCTTTTTTGTGTTATCCATGATAATGAGTGAAAATAATTATCATCGAAACAGCTCTTCCCTCGGCGAGTTGTAGTGTTGCTGAGATTACTCAGTGAAGTATTTTATATGTATCTCAATATGCATAGCTATTTGTAATATACCATAGATCCGTGGACATCTTGATTGCAACAATATATTCGTATCGTAGAGCATGCAGTTTATTAATTAATACATACCTACATAATGAGTTTTCCTGAAGGCCAAGTTTTCTACTTTTGGAAAGAAAACGGTGAAAGGGACATTAAAATTAGGAAGATTTGATGTGTTTGTATTGTCAAAATTAGAAAATTAGAAATGATGGACATGATGCTTTGCAAAAACTTAACCTAACATTCTGCACCCTAAATTAATAATCTTTAATCATACCTTGTCGTATCCTCACTATCCTGTCGCGAGGGTTGAACAAGATGGATAGGTCTCGTCTCGCGTTAAGGGATTTTTTATTGTGCCGCGGTAACCCTACTGTTGAATACTTTAACAAGTAGACGCGCACATAGACAGAGTCATTGTCACATCATTGTTTCACAATCATTACGCCATTGTTTCTGAGGCTGCAATTATTTTCGAGTTACGGTCAAGTCTTCTCGACCATTATGATCGCAGAGTAGTTTTTTAATAGTTTTCTGTCTTTTAACTACAAAAGCTGTCACAAAAAAGTATAATTTGGCGTGTAATGCAAAGCGACCGACGCAACTTCGTCTAACATCGTGTGACACCGTACTGTGTGACCGTGTGACGTAGTGAATTCGATTTTCCTCTCATAGATTTTCACACCCCGGGCTTATAAAGGAGAATCGTTTCTTAAGGAGTAACCTTCAATAGTTGATCTCAGTTAACCTGTCTTTGTTATCTGTACCTATAAATTAAATTTTTCTTTTCTGAATAGATCGAAACGTAAAAACTAAACTTGTAAATAATTAATCTATTGATGTTTTCAAGGTATCGCAATATACCTTATTACCTAGTACAAAACAATCGAGTCACAAATTAAACTTAGCTTAGGCGTTTTAAATCCCTAAAAATAATTTATGTCATAAAGAGAACAATCATAATTAAGCCCACAAAAGACTCGATATAATTTCCCTCCGCATTACTAATGAATATTATCAATCAATCATAATATCAAAAACCTAATTATCATTAATATCTAGCTTGTAACAGAATCAAAGAAGCCCCGTCTTATAATACGGGGGCAATTATTTTATCGTTCGCTTCCTCTAAGCTCCGTCAAAGCAAAATTTTGATCGAAAACTGGGGAGAAAAATCAAAGTAAAGTTTTTTAAAAGAAAGAACTTAAAATGACATGTTTTTTTTTAAATTATGACACCGTCAGGTGGGCGTGACGTTAGATATTGAGTCCGTCGCTCCTGAGACTTTAAATTTCCATCGAACTTTGTACAGGATGTCGGACTTTTATGATATCGACTTTGTAAATATTGGAATATAAATTGACTTTGTTATCTTATTTTACGTTGTTTTCAATGCGTAATAAAGTCGCAAAATGTTTATACATACATAGTTTCTTTTATAGACATTTTCTTTGATTTTTTATGTCCACACGAAAATCAATGTAATACGTATATTTCATGTAATTTGTAGCTGTTTTCTGGATCAAACACCGAGGCAAAAATATCGCTCTTAATAATCCATTCTAAATCAATTGAAACGTCCGATTTAAGTGATTTAATCACGTTAATAACTATTACCATTGACCTAAAAACTTCAAATAAATACCAAAAACACGTTTTGAATGTCGTTCATCGAATTCCTTTACGTTATTAAGCTGTACGTTCGATATATCGCTTGTAAGCTCAACGTATCGCTTGTAACTTGACAAATAAACGTTTCAACATCGGAGCACCATGTATCACGTGCGCGGGTCTTGCATTTTAATGACGTCACCCCGGTAACAGTAACCCTTGAGATTTCCGAATGCCGCCGCCTTTTGTTTATTTTTTACCCGAGCCAAGATAAGTAGAGTGAAATGAAGTTGACAGAATAAATTGCGTACGGATTCCGGTTCTTGCGATTTTGCGAAATTATTTTTGTCGAAATGCGAGTGTGGTCTCGCTAATTTCGGTAATTTCTACCGTTACATTTTTCGTCGTAGAAATTAGCCGATGTAGATGTAATCATATTATAGCCGCTACGTAGGTACGCACCTACGTAGCGGCGAATAATATGGGTTGTATTATAAAAAGGAACATTTTCGGAATTTTTGAACTGTCATTAGTACCTACCTACGACTGATATTATAATTGAGTCCATAACGTTCAGCATCTACGTATCTATTCTGCAGAAAGTCTAAGGGTCAGCTCACATTGAAACGCGATGCGGCGCGTACTTTTTAAGATAGCGATCTTAAATTTATCTTTATTCGCTACTCAAAAAGATTACACATCGCATTGCAAAAGCAGTACAATTGAACTTGCTGTCTTAAAATAGTGTGTAGGTACCGCGTCGCATCTCGGTGTTAACTGACACTAAATGCCATTTTTTCCGCATCTCAGTTACCAGATGGCCTATGCTTTTGGATGATATAAGATGACTATCCATGGAATAGTTTAAAATCTTGTAGAATACATGAGAAACTGTAAAAACTGTATCAGTAGTTAATAATGTATTATTATTATTAAGGTTAAATAACTGAAACAAAGATAATTGCTAAAATTATTCAGAAAACATGCCGCTTCGAAAACAGGTGGTAGAGTCAGCAAGCGAAATGTCAATTCCCAAAAGAATAATCGATTGTTTTCCTCTTTTAAACCTGTGTATGAACAAAACTACCTGATAATAGGAGCTAACCTTCGATTAAGAGTTAAAATTAGCTTTTAGTGTAGCATCTAAACTTTGCAAGGGAGCTATATCGTATTGGTTAAAATTTTTGCGGACGACAATGGGAGCACTTTCTCCAGTTAAATGCCAGCGGTCAATCATTTCGGACAGTTATCGTAACGAGCTCTGATTAACTTATTTTTTGTCACACCTTAAACTGCTCATCAAAATATCGATCGTATTACACATACGATAGTAGGAGGGTGTCCTAAAATGTTTATTGACATCTCCAATTTAAGTTGGTTGATAACGTTGATTATAGACTTTCTTAAAAAAAAGTTATTAAAAGTTGTTTACAATTCCTCGTTGACAATTTTTTGACCACATTTTTTTTTTGTAATATTACACCTTGTTAATATGTATCTAATGATCAATAAAATAATATGAAGTCTCTAGCTAGGTCAACGTTTCCTCTTTTATTGAAATATAAATATCATCTCACAATATTACATTTTGAAACAATTTTGATTAGCTTTTTACAATATTCATAATATCAACTGAAGGCACTCTTTGACGCCATGACAACTTACAAGACAATCATTTAACTTATTGTGAAATAATTAGTATGCAAATCTTCTATAAAGGCTGAATATTTTAGTTTTGTAAATTAGGCTAGATAATAATAAAATTATCTATCTTTTGCAATATATTTAGCACCTGCTTTGTTCGCTGACCTTCACTATCTAACGATTAAGATCTTTGTCAAAATCTCATGAAATAAACCGACATACAAAAGTAGGTCAAGCGCTTCTACAAAAGCGTGCGCTCTTGTTTAGCGAAGACAGTGTTGTGTGAGAAAGGGTGACATAATGCGGTATTGAGGCTGTATTTTATTTTCCTGCTCACTGGGAATGCCATTCGTAATTTATTGTCTGGCGAATAAAATTCCTTTTTTTTTCTATGTTACAATTCTCTTTCGGAACTTTGTGGTTGTGAATATTGTTTCATGCATAAATAATTAAGCTAAGGGATGAATATTAATCCGCTTCAAAATTTCCGGATACGACTAAAACGATTTACCTAAAAAAATCCAAAATAACTACAAAAATTTGGTTTGAGTGAGAACATTAACTGCTGGGTGGGTGCATTAAAAAAATTTAACAAAGAATACAAAAATATATGTATATTGCAGTGGATGGGAAATAAAAATAACCCGGCCAAGTGCGAGACGGACACGAGTCACGAGGGGTTCCGTACAAAACGGAAAAAAAACACGATAATGTATAGAAGCTCCCCTGAGATATTTATTTTATTCTGTTTTAGTATTTGTTGTTAAAACGGCACCAGAAATACATCATCTGTGAAAATTTCAACTGTCTAGCTATCACGGTTAAGGATATACAGCCTGGTGACAGACAGACGAACGGACATACAGACAGACAGACAGACAGAGAAACAGACAGACAGTGAAGTCTCAGTAATAGAGTCCCGTTCTATATATCGCAATACCTAGAGACGTTTTACATCTCAGTGTACGTTGTAAAACAAAGCTGGGACGTGATGAAAAGCGGTGTATCATGGCGTCTTGCGCGCAGCCCGGACGCAGCATTAATAATTCAGTTCCGCCTTCCAATGCATTCGTTTGTGCCGAACTCGCCCCTACCATGGAGGAAAACTCAAACTCGAATCTTCGAGAAAAATGTGCGATCTTATTTCGCAAGAATATTATCTGTTAGCTACTAATAACTAATTTACCTTATTTTAGTATGAAGGACGATAATTTAGGTATAAAATTTTGATCTTATATTCGCCTTATTAACTAGTTTGATAGAATTGCTGTTTTCGTTTTGGTAACCAAATACAACAACACACTAAAACCCTTTAAATCGCATTGATTCGTGCCATATCCAACACACATGTAGTAGTCGGTCAGTAGCGCTTTCAAGTTTATCCTGTAATAACAACCTTTGTTAGACAACGCTCCGTCTCGAAGCCTCTGAAACCGGGGCGGTATGAATAATTTACATACCCACCTTCGGAAACTGTATGCTAAATTTTAGACTTCACTCAGATGACTTAGGCAAACAGAAATGTTTGTGTTATCATATTTAATGTGGTCTTGGTGAAGAACTTGCATAACAAAATATAATATTGTAATGTTAATATTTAGAAGTAATTTTAAATTAACATTGTAACTAATGTTGGAAATACTTTCTATGGTTGGGCTATTCGTCATCAGCATGGTTACAATTCATAATTAGTTTATTACGTTCTCTTATTATAGTGCATTCTAATTTCTATGTACTAAAAAAAATCTTTAATACGATTATAAGACATCTTTTTAATACATCGTCAAAATTTATTTTAAGAATTTGTACATCTATTTCTTCGAATCGTCTTTGCAACACATAGTAATTACGATCGGTCAGCGAATGAAATGAATCGACACATTAATTGTTTCTGATACGACCGGGCATCAGTTCGCTATCCGTTGCTCTGACAACGCTTTCACATCGCAAACCAGACTAACTGCACTTCTATTATAAGTATTATAATGCCGGTCTATGATAAGCATTTTATCTCCGTCGAGTCGTCAGTCGAGATATCATTATCGCCATCATAATTATCTTCTCGATAAGCAAAAATAACTTGTTTCCGTGGTAGGGACTGTTTTCGAATACCTGTCAATAATCTACAGTTACATACTGACTATTGATTTTGTAGAGGACGCACAGTAGACTTTTAGCTACTATTTATTTATTTACTATTTATTTATTTATTTTGTAGCAAAAATAAAATAAACAACACCAGTGGAAATTTCTCACCTGCCTTAGCATGGATCTAGTCATAATAGTAACACTAAATTAAAGATAATATCATCTATTAAGCTTAAGGCTAAGTGAAAGTTATGATGGGGAAAAGTTTAAAAAATTCAAAAGTTTAAATAACTCTTTAGATATCTACTAAATATGTACCTGTCTTATTTTTTACTAGATGTCGCTCGCGAATTCGTGCGATCATATGGAATACTGCAGGAACTGTATATTTTGCCGCGATACAAAGTAGACTATAATACCCTATAGACTATAGACCCCGTGGTCTAAGACAGCGTTTTCAATTTGCCGGGTCGCGACCCGGTACCGGGTCATCAAAATAAAATATCGGATCGCAACATTTCCCGCCTTGTTTTCAAAACAAACCTTCCTATTATCGATCAACGCATTGTAAATATTCAGTGACTAAATAGGCGATACCAAAATATTATTTAATACGTAGTATTAATGAAACATTTTTAGTATAAATAAATGTGTATTATTTTACGTAATCGTAAAATAATACACATTTATTTATACTAAAAATGTTAACAGCTTAAGTTTAAAAGTTTTAAGTGGGTCACGAAGGGGCAGAGTGAAATTTACCGGGCCATGACAGAAAAATGTTTGGAAAACACTGGTCTAAGCTATATATGTGCCAAAATTCATCAAAATCGGTCCAGTAGTTTCGGAGCCTATTCAATCCAAACAAACAAACAAATCTTTTCTATTTATACATTAATACTAGTAATTAGTGAAGATAATAATAGTAGTAATAATAATAATAAGTAAAGATACAAAGAATTACAGGTAACACATAATAAGAGACCGTGCAACAGACAACTGGAAACAATACAACACATTACTGGCGCTTGCTCATCCCTCACACAAACAGACTACAAACACAGACACGACCAGGTAGCAGCAATCATACGTCAGATACTTGCACACAAATACAACCTCATCACAGAAAAGTCTCCATATTACAAATATACAACCCAAATCATAGACTCATCTGACTGCAAACTTTACTGGGACAGAACAATACTGACAGACAAGACGCTACATGACAAACGAAATAAAACAGTTTGCCTTATAGACATTGCCATACCTAATACACACAACCTCACTACCATACATACCAATAAAGTCACTAAATATACAGACCTCTCAATAGAACTAAAATCCCAATGGAAAGTTAACACAGTCAAATCCATACCTATAGTCATTTCAACCGCCGTCATCATTCCCAAAACACAGCACACATCCCTCAAAACACTTAACACACACCCACTCACACTCATCTCCTTACAAAAAGCAGTCATCCTCAATACATGCCGCATCGTCCGGAAATTCTTAACAATTAATGATAACTAATTGTCACTCACCTGAAGTTATTTGGCCACAAGCCCACAGCTTCAGTAAACCCCAAGTTAAAACTTCAGCAAGGGAGAAAAGAAAATTTAAAAAACGTAATAATAATAATAAAGGATAATAATTTTTATGTTTACTTGGCTTCTTATTTAACTTAGGCCTTTTCATCCGTCATTGGATGATTTATACAGTATTCTCTGTGCGAAGTAACCACTCTTGATATACTGTCACATGGTTGCCCAAGCACATACGGCATTCTCACAACATAGTCAGCCTAGTCCAGAGGAATGACTGGTCAATTGATACGTCTGGGGCCAACCATGTGCGGGTTTCCTCACGATGTTTTCCTTCACCGTTAGAGCGTCCGTATATAATGTACTTGAGATCTGAAAAAGTCTCATTGGTACACGCCATAACCTGGGAATCGAACCTGCACTCTCTCGAATGCGATTCAAACGGTCTACCCGCTAGGCCACGGAGCAGTTAGGCTTGGCTTCTTATTAAATACGCCTTATTACCATTACCTACGTATTCAACTATCCAATTGTTATAATGCATGGAAGTATTATATTACAAACTGGATATTATAAGTACTATCCAGTATGTAACACTTGCTATACAAATCCATTTTTTTAAAGAAATTAACTATAAATCGTTCACACACACATGTAGGTATATATTCACAATTAATGATGGTAAAATTATGCAAAGTAGCGCTTTTACTACCTAAACAAAATTAACGATTATATTGCATAAATAACTTAAATAAGTGTTTATACATAAAATGATAATTAAATTTTTTTATAGGCCAAAGATATTAAAATTGATTTTGATAAATGTAAAGGTGAGGTAAATGAAAAACTTATCAAAACAACTTTTATTTTCTATTCGATCTGATAAGCTTTAGTGTCCAGGTGTTTGCCACACATCCGACATTCTTTAAAATTGCCTTAAAATATTAAGGCACCAAAGACAAAGATCCAAATACTGAAGCATAGTAGTGATTTTCGCGGGCCCCTTTTCTCTTTCACCAACAGCAAGTCCAAAATTGTTAAAGTCATTCTAAGAACTCTTTCAATATGATAGTATTTTAGAAAAATTACCACCACCACCTTTACACAATATGTTTTTTCTTCTATAGTGATCGTCGCGGCGTGCTGGACGCGGCGGCGCTACAAGCCCTGGCAGGCGAGAGTGTGCTGGAGAAAGAGAGGCAGTTGTCCGAGATGATCCTCCAGCTGCAGATGGTGAGGGAGCAGCTGCTGTCCCAGCAGGAGCATAACAAGGTAAGGTTATTGATGATGTAGGTTGTTATGACTTAGGAAGTCCAAGAAAAGGGAGTCGCGACCACGTGGGCGATCGTCCGAAGCGTACGTTACTAGAAGCGTAGGTAATTAGGTAATTCATCATAGTAGTGACGTTACATGGTGTAGAAAACATAATAATTATATATAGGTACAAAGAATCCTCTTTTGGAAGACAATTTCAAAATATTATCTACACTAACATTATAAAGAGAAAGGATTTGTTTAAACAATAGAATAGGCTCCGAAAATACTGGACCTATTTTGATACAATTTGGCACAAATGTAGAGTAGACCGCGGGAAAGGACATTAGCTACTTTTTATCGCTGGAAAATGTACGGCTGCTGTTTGTTTTTCTTCCACGTACGAAGTCGCGGGAAACATTATACTATACTATAATTGTCATTAACTATAAACGTTATAACGGTCTACGCTCAATTGTTTTCCAATAATATTATACGACATTGACGTTTAAACCATATAGCATCCATTAGGTACCCATAATAGTAAAAAACTTTGGTCTAAGGATGCTTGAGTTGAATGAAATTCAGTTAAAGTATTTAAATTCAATTTGAACAGAATGGATGCAATTTAAAGTTTTCTACAGACTGTACTTAGACTCTACTTGGTACATAACAAACCTAATTTGCAGAAAGGGTAACAAATTGATTTAACAATAAAATAAACAAAGAAGAAACATAAAGTGGTTAATAGAATTTTTTGTTAGAAAAATATTATGTATTTACTTGCCACTTTCTTTTCAAACACTTTATGCAACAATTGTACAAAGGCGGGCTTAATGTGGCATTCTCCCGTTTAATAGTTAATAAAATCAGGCGTTACTTTGCGGAAATCCATAGCATAATAGTAATAAAATTGTTTTGCCACTTTTCTACAAAAAATAGTAATTCGATGTAAACCGTAAACATTCTGTACAGCTTCTTCTGAGTAAAAATATAGAGACTTATAAAGAAGGATAATGTTGCCGCGACTTGTTTTAATTCTAGGACTTATAGTTTAAAGATGTTACTATTTAAACCGACTTCTAAAAAAGTTCATTTGTTCAATTTGCACCTTTTAGTCTATTGCTCTGATCAAATTCTATTTTCCTTATTCGCAGACCATTACAATTGGCTGTCTAAGCCGAGTGTTGTTGTATCAAAAGGTTTTGTGGAGTTAATTTACATACTTATTTTGTAACAAAAAGGGGACAACCCCCTTTCTTTCAATCCGTGCCCTTGCATGCTAAGTAACCGTCTGGTCATTCAAATACTAGATGTCTCAATTCTGCAATTTGAATCGATGTACTTGTTTGTTTTGTTAAAAAAAAAGTTTGTTTTATTTGTTATTGAGTCCACTACCAAGCTTTATTCTTGATTGTATCAAACCCTTGTTAATTTACAAAATTGAAATAATTTTGTTGTTTAATTAATTAAATTCTTTTGTGTAAAACAAGTCTCTGTCGGATTTAAGTAGGTATGTAATCTTGTCAAAGCTGTAGCCACTAGCCTGTATGTTGTTACAAAATAGACATCAAATTTGCAACAGTGAAATACCACACTGCAAAATGGAATAAAAAATGAAATGGAAAATACACGATATTCAGTTCATAATATTTCATAATGGCGACTAAATAAAAAGCGCATAAAAATATGAACGCAAATAGTGGCTATTGATGTTATTGAACGTGCAATTTGTCTTTAATTTGGATCGGGAGATACAATGGTAATGAAAATCCTTTCATCTCGAATCAATTTGATGAATACACGGGTTATGTTAGCGGCAGTCGAACGCAACAAAGACACTCTCATACTAATGAATCACAGATAAAAACTCGAACAACTCTCGATCACATGGTCTATCGTAGGGCTGTGGAACACTGTTTTTCCATTGTTCGTGAATGAATTAATGAATGAATGAAAAGTAAGCTTTGATTAAAACATAACAAAACTCATTGGGTGTAGCCCAACAAAAAGTTCAGAATTAGGATGTGCGACTGTTAACACAGACTCAGAAATTGTGCCCATTTTAAACAGATCTTCCTCATTTGGAATAATCTTCTGCAATAGAAGATGCCAATGATCTTCTTCAATAGAAGATGCGAATGAATGTGCGTATTATGTAAAAACAATTTCTAATTATTCACTTACAAGATAAGTGCGGCCCATACGTCCGTAATGCCTCTCGTGAAAACGTCATCGGCTCGCCTATAAAATATATATTCGCTTATTATTTTACTTGTTTATTATATTTCCTAATATATTCGCTTGAACTCCTACATCTGATAAACTTTTGAAAATCCTTACCTGAGCGCACGACAAAGTCGTTCGTTCTTGATTGCACTTTCTCTAAGGTTATCTTTCCTATATTTTGTCACTAAATCACGTGGCTACTATGATACATATTATTCTTTAACTAAGGCCCACTTTGTCTAAGGCCCCAGGTTCTCTATCCTAAAGTTGGTTGGTACTTTGGTAGGTTCACCTGATATTAATTTCACGTTATAAATCAGGTGTAAGATTACCTGTCGGCAGCCCTACATTGTTGACTGAACATATTGAAGAGGCCCGCCATAGATGCGCAAATGGGAGCGGCTAATGGCGGCCCGCGTTCGTATTCGCGCTTTTTTTCAAATACAGAACGTCCCTTTGTTGACTCCATTCGAATCCATTCCGAATAGGCGCGTTCGATACTGGAAATCCATTTTTTTATTCATTTTCGTTGTTTTCTACCTTTCGCCAGACAGGTTTGTTTAGGAACGTGGAATTGAGTTTTCGATTGGCATTCCCATGCATTATAAATGGAGTTTCCAACGGATGGCATTATCGTTCTGATCTAACATGAAATTGAATACCGAGAAACTAATTACTGTATTTAGACGTACCTGAGTAGTATTTAAAATAGTATTCTGATCTTTATCTAGATTAGCCTGTATCATGGTAGACCAACTTTTTACTAGTTGCTAGAAACAACGTTGCTGTAGTTTTAGCGTATCTATTCTAACTATTTATGCGCAAGTTTTTCTACAACCTCCATAACCGAAAAGTTTTCGGTGAAAACCCATATTATTGTAATTTTTAATTACATTACAATTTAAATTATTAATGTAATTTTTCACATAATCGCCGGGTGGTATATGCTATTATTATCGTAAAACAGATTATCGTGGTATAACTTATTAATGATAAAAGAATGTAAATAAGCGTTGACAATAAAATATATTTTTTTAGTAAGTAGACAATTTTAATTTCAATTACGGGCATTCTTTCAAAAGTCCTCAAATTAAACAAAAGCTGGCAACATTAAAGCACTCATTCGAATTGAATATCCGAACGTAAATGAGTGCGCCGATAACAAAACTCCCCATTGTGCCTCCCAGACGACCAGACAAACGGAAATATGAAAATGAAACGTCGAAACGGAAAAACGCATCAAACGCCCGCACCACTCGGCAGCCGGACAAAAAATGAACGACGCGCTTAATTCGCAAAAAGCCCGTTTGATGTCGCTAATTGACAATCAGAGGGATGCGTCTCATTGGTGCTATTCCTCGTTCTGTTTTCAAAAATTAAAGACAAAATAAATTACCGGGCGGCCATTTTTTTTCGGCCATCCCTCTGTTTGCTATGTTTGTGCATCGTTTACGGTATGAGCTCATAATTAATGTTAATGTATTCGTTCTTATGTATCTTTCATGATATATATTAGGTCTTTACGTATGAAATTGCCGTTTTTTACCCATGCAATCAATGCATTTTTACCAACGCAGTGGCAATTTATTGATGCCCTTCTTAAAGAATCAGCTGGATGGGAGGCTACGAATTCTTCAAAGGCATTTTGTACTGCCTCTCGGGTATTGAATTTTTTTTCCGCCAAGAAGTTATCCGAATTCTGGAAAAAGTAGTAGTCTGTAGGCACAAGGTCTGGTGAGTAGGGCAGATGACGGAGAGCTTCAAACCCCAGTTCTTGCAACTTGGAGACCGTCTGTTGTGCATTATGAGGTTGCGCGTTGTCGTGCAGGAGCAGCGGAGACGAGCGATTGACCAATGCTGTACTCATATTTCATAATTACTCGAATTTTTAACGTATCCATGATGACGAAAAAGATTGAAATGCGATAAAAATGTAACACTAATCAATAAACAAATGACTACTTTTGGAAAAAGAATTCTATGTTTTTAAAATAAAATTAATTTGAAATTAGAATTCATAGCTAAACAAAAATTATTTTGATTTGAAATGGCCAGTACTGCAGAACGGCAATTTCATAGGTAAATACCTATTATATAAATGGTAATACGGGTTTCGGTATTTGGAAAAAAAATATCTCTTATCGAAAACACTTCCTGTTCAGTGATTTACAATAACACCTTCCATCTCAGGTAGGTCTTACCGGTGTCCGATGGCGGTGCTGGAATAAGTTATAGCTTGTAATATTCGATACAGATATCAAGCTATCCATACCAAAACAAACGTTTTTGAAAGAGATTTTACTGAACTTTGCATCACTTATTCCATGTTGGGTAAGTTAGTTGTTTCTCAACTAACTTAGATGAGAAACATATTAAAAACAATAGAAAATTGAAGAGAAAAAATGATTGGGCATCCTATAAGACATGGCACATTCATGCGGACAACATAAGAAGGAAAGACAGAAAGAATGAGGGGCAGGGGAAGGTCAAGGAAAAATTATATTAGTCAACTTGTAGATAATGTAAATGTCATGTCCTATAGAGAGCTGTTCTGTTGTTGTTGTGAGCTGTGTTGTTGAGAACTACTGGTACCACTAGTACCAGTGGAGGATAGAGAAAAGTGGTGGACGCTCCACCGACATGGGCCCTGCCCTTAAATTATAGAAGAAGAGGAAGTTAGTTGATTGATAGAAAGTTACTCGCTAACTTGTATAATTTTGATACGCAACATATTCTATGAGAAACATATTTCAAAACATTTTTATCCCGTGTAATAAAATACTCGTAAAAAGTTTCATTTTAATGACATTTATCTTTCATCTCGCTCACAAAGCGAGTAGGCAATATCGACAAAATTAATGCCGTGTTTACATCAAAACACTTCCACTACTTGAGCGCATCACACTTTTCACTTACATTAAAAAGTCCGCAATAAAATCACACATGTCAACGAGACGCTTTTAAAACGGGAATACCTGGGGTTGCCGTCAGACCAATTAGTTCGTGAAAGAACGGACACGCTGTCACTTATTAAAAATATTTATTAAAAAAAATATTTCTCGACTAAATATTTTTAAAGCGTGACCCGTATGCGATTTAAATACACATTCGTTTAACTTTACAAAGTAAACTGTGCATAAAATGATTTGTTTATTTAAATATTTCACGACCTCTGTGGCTCAGTGGTTAGAGCGTCGCCCCTCAAGCTCCGGTGTTAGCGTCGAGGGTTCGAATCCAGCCGAAGGAACAAAATAGTTTCCTGTGTTCTTGGGTCATGGATGTTAATTAAATATGTGTTTAATATGATAAAAATCTTAAATCTTAAATATATTCAATATGTACATATAGTTATACTGTTAAAAATAAAACAAAATTTTATTTTTAACAGTAACTTTAAAAAATTTAAAAATGTTAAATATGTTAAATATTAAAATATTAACAATGTTAAATATTAAAAATGTTAAAATGTTATATATGTACCCATAGTTATTAGTATAACAGTAGGTATTCAATATTTTTTCCATTGTTTGGTACCCATTACGATTGACGTGGTGTGAAAGCGTCCATAAAAAAATTATAGTTACCTACACTTATACAAGAATGCAAAAGTGTTTAATGTATCGTATTACATAATGTAACGTATAACGAGATAAAGACTCCTCAAAGCTCAAAGTTTAACCGCAAATGATAAAAATATTATTAATAACATGTCGCTCTAACTAAATAAGGTTGCAATCAATTCAGCTAATCGCCAAATTCTCATTCATAACCCTCAATTGAAATTATGGTTATGATATATCAAGTCAATGACTTCCGCCCACACATCTACCAATCCACTTCCTAGCCAAATCATAACTCCTACATACCCACACAAACCATTGTTTTCCCGCTGATAACGAGCGAATCAAATTATTGGCTGTACCGTTGTACACCATAACCCGCCTTAAATCCGGAGAAATGTACTAATTTACAATGAAAATCGCGTGCTCGCGTTTACTAGGGCAGGTCATTTTATAGTGGTGGGGATAACAATTGTCTATTGTCGATGCCTATCTCTTTTGCGCATCGCTGAAAACGCTTCGTTAGAGAGGGACAACAGCTACGTCCGTCCCACTCTGGCACAATGATCGGTGAAAATGGGCGAGTCTTTGTTGCTCGGATTTTCTTCTATTTGACGATTTGCCTCAACTTGGCGCATTCGTAATTCCGCGCATGTCTTCTGTGCTCGCTCGTGTAATATTAATGCAACGATAGCTATTTTAATGGGAATAAGGAAATAAAAGTGAATTTTACGAGCACTTATCAGCTTGTATTACCGTAAGCGTACTTTATTTTCATATCGACATAGGTGACTTCTAAGTTCTAACTGGTTCGGTCGATGCACTAACTTAGCGATTCTTCCGCGTATGATTTTCCACTCAATTAGTGATGTGATAACGTTATTTTACATTATTATTTACTGTTTTTTGTGAAATAATATCATCGGTTGGTGTAGTATTATTTAATTTTAAATTTCAGTTTCATGCTTTTGTTATCACATTATTTTCCTAATCATATCAATAAATTAATCATATGTAGGAAAATTACGTGTGACGTATCCTTCACTTCATTTCCTAGTTATTAATTTGATAGAACGGCTAAATTATATAGACTATGTAATTACTGTTAAGGAAAAATATTATACTTATTGTTGATATTTGTTAACTAATAAATAATACTACATAATTAACGTTTTTCATATTAAAAATCAAATCTAAAATTTTATGTAGCTACATATTAGTAAGAGGAAATTGCGACTATCTAATTAAGATCGATAATAATTATTTTTATTGACCGCGTCAATTGTAATTGAAATCTCAATTATTATCGATAATCTAATTCCGTCTCTATTATCGATACTACAAAGTTGAAGTAAAGATTAATTACAGAGTCGTGCTTGTAATCTGATGGCTAGAGTGGTTATTTAAATACGTAAATATTGAATGATGTATGGTCAATCAGAGTAAACTGCATCGAAACGGAGCGCGCCTAATAGTGCTGTCAAACAACTTGTGGATTAGAATATTCATGTATGCACCGGACCGGTGATTATCAATAATGTCCATGAGTTCGCATTATCCTATGTAATAGCGAGTCATAACAGGTGTTAATTAAGATATTTAAATAAAATGCATTTGGTGGCATTAGATGCAATTTTCGTACATTTTTTACAGATTATAACTTGTGGTATAAGAATTAATTATAGACCGGGTAAATTATGTAGCCTTAGTTATAGTAATAATGTATCAAAAATAACACCATTTTGCGATATTTTCATGAAATTTTATAGCACCTACGACATGAATTATGTCGATAGATTTCAGTATCAGTGGCCTTTAAATAAACGGAGATAGCGTTTTCTAATAGCCCCTGTTATGAGGCTGCATAATCTCCACTTCCTTTCACGACTTAACCTTTGTCGCGTGGTAGCGATGCCCCGTAATGGCAGCATTAATCTGCAGCCGGCTATTATCCGCCATGATTATATTTCATACGCGCATGTCTTTGAACCTGTGTATAGACTTTTTATAACATCGATAAAAGTAATTGCCATTACTATGCTTAAATTCTATATTTAATATAAGTGCTACTTGTCTGATGCAACATGTAAAGATTAGTGATTACTTTTAAGTTTTACCTTTTGACCACCATATATATAAACACAAAAGTTTATATATATGTGTGGCGATCAAAAGGTAAAACTTAAAACACCACCAAACACATTGCGTGCTTAAATATACTATTTTTTCTTTATTACAATTTAAAATAAATATTTCAGGCTAGATCCCGTAGAGATTCCTAGAAACTGTTGTAATTTGATATTAATCATAATAAAATTCTCTTCGCAGAAAAAGAAATATTTAACAGAAAAAAAAAGTCTAAAAAAACCGTGTAATGAAAATGAAACCTGATGATAGCCATCGTCTTAGCGAGGTTCTCGGTATCAGGTAAAGAAGCCTTTGAGAAAATGATATTTTCTGCCCCTTTGTGGAGGGAGGAGGTAGTTTCATAATTAAATAGTGCACGCTTAGTTACACGGACAAGTCTAGAAAAGTTTTGTAAGGAAAATCGCTGTTCCAACATTTTCATTACTAATTTACTACATAGGTAATTTGTCTTTTGCATTCAAACATCGCTAATTATACGGACTTTATAATTTTTTATTTCAACTTTGTGCAATAAACCTAAATTCAGATGCTTATTAAATAGATTTAGTTCCTTAATGTAGATAGTATTGTTTTAGAGAAAATTAATCCGATTTACAAATTATGTGTTCACAATAATTACGTAAAAAAACACAACATAAAATGTATTGTTGTATTTGCTAAACAAAAGTACCTCGAAAAAATATCTTTCACATAAATGAAACAAAAAGTGAATTTTACGAAACTCATTTACCGATAGTCCAATAGAATCGGAAAATAGGAAGGGGATGAAAGGAAAGTCTGAAACCAACACGCTTTGTCAGTTATTCAAGCACAAATGCTTTTCTTGGGCTTTCACAGTTTTCTATGGGAGCAATAAAGGTTCCCACGGACACAACGAGCTGGGAAGGCAAGGAGACTGATGAAAAGTTGGGAATGTGGGCCGCGCCCGCCCCGGATAGGGATGGACGTGGACGGGTATCGATATTTTCAAAGAATTTTCTACTTTACGTGTTCTATAGAAAATGTATAGGTATGTACTTGAAAATAGTAACTTAATGTACGATAGTAATTTAATCGAGTAAAGTGAGTCTTAAGACACGTTTATGTTAGATTCCTGCATTGGAACAACAAAAAATGTTGTTTCCAAGGTTGGTTAGGACAATGCAGACTTATCACACGTTTGTCTGACAAGAAAGATGATCATCGATGATGCATCGGATGGGCATGTAAAAAGTCGGACCCGCGCCTAATCTCTCGCCAGTCGTGTCGGTTATCCGTCCCACTGGGTTATGAGAGTAAAGGAAGATAGAGTGCTCTTGTGTACTGCGCACACACTTGGGCACTATAAAATTACACCTGCGTAACTGCCACCCGTGCCACCGTCACCGAAATCGGTGTGGGGAGTTATTTATGTTTATATATTTTTATAAAGATAAATTATACTACCTTTCTGTTTAGTGTTTTGGATAAAGTATTTTGTAGCTTCACAAATTTTTAATTGCATAAAAACTATGGTCAGTTACAATTTTTCACAAAATTCATATTTGTACAAAATGTTATCGATATCTCTCTTGCAGCCGTACGGAACAAGCTATTGCCGTAACTTTCTTATTATTTTTGCGGGCTTTCTTTGCTACAGTCGACGCTGAATAACAGAAGCTCCCCGGTTTAGGGACTACCCGCTTTGTCTTCGATAAATGAGAAGACCTCTTAGTTTTCCTATTTTTCTCTTTTATTTATTATTTTTTCTTTTATTAAATTTATGAATAGAACTTCAGTGGATGCTGATTTTTAAAACTCAAGATAGCCATTTATAAATATCAAAAGATTATTTTTGAATTCCAAGATCGTCGAGTAGTCAATTATGTAATACTCAAGTTATTGTTCTTTTGTGTACCGCCACCAAACAGAGTGGCTCTTTTTCTTTTAAATTCATAACATTAATTTTACCTAATTAAATAAATAAATATCTTTAGTAGGTACATTTTCGGTCAGCTTTAGATATTATGTTTTATCGATAATTATTTCGTTGACAGTTGGTACAACACTAAAATTCAAAAATATATTTTAAACGATCCCACCTACACGGTTATCGAAAAAAGGTATTGTAACTAGCAATGTAATAAGGAATAATTAAAATACTTTCTCAAATAAGCGGAACGTGAGTTCGTGCGGTGTTGGACGCTTCGTATCAACTTTGGCACGAAATGCGTGCCGTTTTTTAACCCGTCGAACTGTTATTGTTATACCTGAAATGTTCCTCGCCATGGACTGACTGGAAGTAGTTTTTGTAGTTGGAAAAAAACTTAAAGGCTAAATAAAAATTCAATAAATTATGATGCATTTGTTATTTAATAGAAAGTAAAATTTTGTAATAACAAAAATATAATCTAAAGGTCTATTTAATACGTAAATAATAAGACACATACGTGTTATAACATCCCGGAAAAATAAAAGTGTCATTACATAGAACAGCGGAAGTAGGGCATAAGTTAGAAGAGGTCGGTCATTAAGAACAAATGTGGTTGATTGACCAAGGCCAAAAATAGAACACAACCAAGAAAGAGACAATCTACAAAAAATTATTATGTTGGCAGACATAGCTGCTGTCAATTATAAGGAAACAGCTCTAAAAATATAGAAAAAAAATCATTAATCATAACAAAATGATCATTTTATATTAAATAAATGTCTCGAATATTTTGCACGAGTAATGAACGCGTTGAAAAATGGTCCCGGTGTCTATTAGCGTCATGGCGATTTAAATATTTTACTGATCTAATAGTCAAGTGTAGAGTAATGTAATGCCTACATTCTTGACGTATTTTGTATGTAACTAGTAGCTATATACTTTGTTATAAAATCAAGACAATATTTGTACTATTGTTGCAAGATGAAATGACATAACTGGACATTAATGTATGGTTTTAGATACAAGGTTTGTGTACTATAAGGCCAATGAGGACATGAAATGTGGCGATCACAAACCAAAATATTATCAGATTGTACAATTTACAATTTTCATTCACAATTATTTTATCGATCCATGGATAATTGGAGATAATCAACAAATTGTTAATCATATTTATATGATAATTCGTTGAAATTAGTTCAAATATCACAGTATTTACCCCACCTCCTGCAGATTGCGACCTATGCCGTTGTAATCCTGATGTAATTAGGTACGCTTACATCTAAACCTAATTTCATATTTGGTCGCCGTGGCTAACATTCCATAGTAAAAATATTGTCAATCTTTACTTCAATTATGAAAATTAAATCTAAATTAAAACCATTAAAAAAAAACTGACGCATGTAGCTCGTGTTTTATTGACAGCGAAACTATTTTTGGTCACCGATATGTCGCATTGGAAACTATTACCAAACAATTACAACAGGCTGGGCGACACTCTCTACAAATGACAGCTCGAGCACCATCGAATGTCAGCCACGTTGTCGTAAACCTAATGCTGACACCATGTTGACATCGAAATGATTCCAAATGTCGCGTCATAGTAATATTTCTTTAACATTAAATTATGAAATTATATTGTCAATTATGTCAAAGCAGCGGCCAGCCCCGTGAACGAAAGTCCTGACACGGCCCTCGCACACCACCACGTACACATAGCCGCGAGCTGTCATTCGTGTAAGTCTATTGAATGACTATTCTTTACCTTAGTAATGTATAAAATATTCTTTAAGGCGTCCACAGATGAGAGGCCGATCGTTTCAGTTACAACTGACGTCAGTTCCGCCTGAACGGATTCGAGCACATACACGGAGAAAATCGCATCCGAACGAACTGACGTCAGTTCGGCCCTTAATAATATGAAGTAATGTATATTAAAGTAATGAAGTATATATAATAAAGTAATGAAGACTATCTAGGCGTTATTAGATATAACGCCTAGATAGTCTTCAAACAAACGCATCGTACGAAGTGAAGCAAGCAACAGAAAGTTGTAGGTGTAAAAGCATTACATACCGACACACACACAAACAAAACTTTAAAGTTCTGGAGTGTGTACTCTTAAATTTTGAATTATTGTATTTGCTTTTCTTAATATCGTGAGATGTAAAAATATATATATATTTTTTTTAAACTATCTAAACACAATTTGTGAACTTTATTTATATTAAACTGGTATTAAGGAATATATTAAAAATTATTTTATTACTGGCAATACTTTAAATTGATAGTTTAAAAAATCAGAAAATATTATAAAACTTTGTCTTAGTTGCAACTATTAGTTAGCCATGAAAATTTTGAAATAAATATAGTTTACTAGTAACACTTTCACAATTCACAATAGGGCAGCAAGATGTCGACATAATATGATTTTATTTTAAAATATTTTAAATATTTGACTTAATACAAGTCAAATTGTTCGGACATAACATTTCATACTTACATATGAAATGTTATGTCCGAAGCTTTTTAATTATTTTCATGCATTGTGACACCCAATAACGACACACACCGTAATAATCTTTTTATAGTCGGAGATGTATGCACTAGCGCTTGACCTTGACAACTGACGGGTCTTTCGAACAAATAGAGCCGATATGGCTCAGTATGATTTACTTCACTTTTCATGCTCGTACCCGGTTTCTATGCGTTTTAATCTAAGCTTCGGCCTGAACGGATTCGACCACATATACGGAAAATTGCCGCGAGCTTCGGTCGTGTTTTTAGGGTTCCTTAATACTTAAGGAACCCCTATAATTTCACTCTGCCCGTCCGTCTGTCTGTCTGTCTGTCCGCTCTCCTAGCTTCTGTAATAACTTTATGACAATAACTTTTGTAGTAATTCAAAGAAAACCTTTGCCCTTTGATAGCTACGGAACCCTCCTTAGACATGTCGTGACATGCTCTTGGTCAGTTTAGGATATTATTTTATTTATTAATTGTATTTTGCTGCAATTGTAATCACGCTATCGACGAAACCGAATTATTGTGTCATACATTTTTCCAGTAATATGTTATAGAAATAATTTCTCTTTGTTTTATAGTAATAGTCTTTAGATTTTATCCACCATAGTGGCTCTAAAGTTTTAAATACTTTAATGAACTTTAATAAATTTCTTTAGACAACGTGCCATTTTTAGGGTTCCGTACCCAAAGGGTAAAAACGTATAACGTAAAAATCCTATTACTGAGACTTTGCTATTCGTTCGTCTGTCGCCAGGCTGTATCCTTAACCTTCTTATACCATGATAGCTCGACAGTTTATATTTTCACAAATGTATGATGTAGGTATTTCTATTGCCGTTTTATCAACAAATACTAAAAACAAAATAAAATAAAAATTTGAGGCTCACATACAACAAACGTGATTTTTCCATTTTGTACGGAGCTCATTTTGGCGACACGCACTTGACCGGTTTTATTTTACACTCGCATTTTACTACCGTTCAGTCCAATTTTATTGCCGTTCAGTCCATCCGTCAGGTCAGAATTAATGTTGCCAACTTAGTTGTTTTACAAAGTTTTACTACTAAATTATGTATTTTATTCCCTCCTTAGTAGGAAATTAATTGTAAGTAGTGGTTTTGTAGAAAATAGCTAGACAGTAATCATAATATGCAAAGTGGCCTGCTGGTAAAAAACAGGTACTAAACTTAGGAATCCCTAAATTTTTTTTAGGGATTTTGTGTTTACGAACATACATACATTTTCGGTTTTAATATTTAACCGTTAAATTAAAAAATATAGTAGGAAATATTATGTAAATAGAAATTAAATCGGTAGTTTTAAACGACTTACGGAAGCGTGCTACTATGTGCTATTATGATAAGGTGTCATAATATACCGGGTATATGATAAGGTGTCATAATATACCGGGTATATTATGACACCTTATCATAATAGCACATAGTAGCACGCTTCCGTAAGTCGTTTAAAACTACCGATTTAATTTCTATTTACATAATATTTCCTACTATATTTTTTAATTTAACGGTTAAATATTAAAACCGAAAATGTATGTATGTTCGTAAACACAAAATCCCTAAAAAAAATTTAGGGATTCCTAAGTTTAGTACCTTTTTTATAGTTATCGTTATCTTTTAGTAGTTTTTAGTAGAAAACGACACGAGTTTAGTAGTTTCGCAAAAACAGAGTTGGCAACACTGGAATGAATTGCTTCAGTCCATACGGCCGACTGATGCGATCTCGAAATTGCACACATACGATACGATTTTCCATCCGTTCAGGCCGAACTGAAGGAAAACCGGACCGTGTATGGGGCTACTTACCATTACCCTTAAAGATGTCACAGACGATCATTACTTATGCTTCTACTCCTTTATAATCTGTTATTAGAACCGCATTATTATAAATAACAACTTGACTATTATTTATCGTCATTTTAATATTATTTATACGCTCAAGATCACTTCAAACGTCGTTCTTAAGATTTATTAACGGTATTCCGAAATTTATATTATGTATTATTATTTTTATAGATACCTCTGTGGCGAATATTTTCGAGCTGTGGTTAAATTTTCACCAGAGAGAGCGTTGAGTTAGGCGGGAAATAATGCGTAGAGACATGGAGGACTAGGAAGTAGGTTCTTCTTTGTGCATATTACAGTTATCTGGGTAAAAAATAGGAGTACCAGCACGAGTAGCATTACTGCCACCGACGTAGAAATGTTTTGTCTACACAAGAATAGACACACTGACAGATTGTGTAGACAAAATAACTGACTTCCTTTATCAATCTGTCTTTTTGTCTATGTGCAGGAGTCGATAAATCAGTAGTTTTCTATTTTGCCATCCCGTATCTTTGCCTCTCGCTTTATTGTAAAAAACTTTTTCGTAGCAGTTTTATGAATACGATATCTCCCTTATCATTTAATAATAAAACCCTGTACATAAATCTCTAATTTATATATAGAAAATTGGCTACAATTTAGGTCCTGTTTTTTTTTAAGTTTCGGCGTACCAGCGCGGCGCGGAGCCGCAATATCATCTAATACGTATTTTCACTGAAAAATAAATCAATTTCCACATTGTTTTTCCAATTTGGAGTAATTGTTTTTTGTTCTATTTAAAAGTAACGGAATATCAAATTAGAAGTCATAATAATTACAACAATAAATACAGAAGTCGGTCACAATCGGCCTTTGGTCTGTCATCAAGGTCGTTCAAATCGAAATAGTTTTTATTTGGTTTCGACGGATTTATGTACAGCTATTGTGAGGAACGCTTATTGTGTTTTATAAATCTGTTACGGACTTTTAATTTATATTTCACTTCCTTAGTATTTTTTCTTAAATAATATTCACATTAAACATTAAACCCTAAAATAAAATCTATGTGGTTGGGTAGGTAGGTTTTAGACATATGGAAATAGAAATAAGCAGAATAAACTACTGGTCTTATTGATTTAACTAAAGATTTTTCTTTTCCTATGTACCTATTAATTTGCCCAAAATTTTCCAAAATACACTTTAAAGAAACATAACGTCTTATATATTATGTCATGTCTCAGTTTTCTCTATTACGAAAAGATTAGGTACGTCTATGACTGGTAAAATATAATTCCAGTCGGCTCAGAGTCCGGACTCTAGATTGTTCCAACATTATTGTGGGATAAAGAAGCTGACAGTTAGCTGGAATTACACACAATTTCTCCAGTTATGATAATCACATGTTTACATTAAAGCTAACGAACCAGAAGTCTAGTTTAAAAGATAAACTTTACTCAATGAATACGAAATAAGGGATTAGGATAATATAGTTATTACTGCATATTAAAATTTGATTATTTACTGCGTAGTACAAGTAATTTACTTAAATTAAAATTAAAACTGTCAGCTAGAGTCTAGTAGACAGATTAGAGTTTAGTGCAATGTATAATACTTACATTTAGGGCCAGTTAACACCACGATAATTTGCGCCTCGATGCGACGCTCTATTTTTATGATTGCTATTTAAAATTGAACTTTATTCACTCATATCTTATCAAAGATACTCGAATTAACCCTTAGACGAATCAGTAGTTTTTTTTTTATTATAAATTAAATGAAACGAAATGAAAATATATTTTATTGTGCACAATCAACAGTTACACACACACATATACAATATAAACTATACACAGAACAAGACGAAAGTACACAAAGGCTGTTATACTGTCCTCACTATAACCAATACCCATATCTTTCGACAAATTTGTAACCTTTTTTTTGTTTGAACCATCCTTATTGCTCCCCGATAGCAAATTAAATCTACTGATAATACTATACTATAGATTTGACGAACTCTGTGGCTCAGTGGTTGAGCGTGTTGTTGCTCAAGCCGGGGTCGCGGGTTCGAATCCCGCCGAAGGAACAAAAGTTTTTCCGTGTTCCTGGGTCATTGATGTGTAGGTATAATGAAATAAATATCTTAAATATGTGTATAATATAAAAGTATTAAATATATTTCCGTTGTCACAAGTTCCTCGAGAACTTACCACGGGACCAGATTGACGTGTTGTGAAACGTCCATAGATATTATTATTGATAAAATCTACTAGCGACTTGGGTAATTAAATCTACTAAGATTACTACAAATACATTTATTCCTCTCCTCCTCTACTCTCCCATCATTTCCTACTCTCTAATACATGTTTTGTTCCTCTTGTTGTTTTAATTAATTAAAGCATTCAATTCTGTGATCCAAGCTTTGTCTAATCGATTCGCTATCCATTTGTAACGAAAACAAAGCATCTAAAGTTACACGTTGATTTCATCTATTTTTACAAAAAAAAAAGCAGTTTTCTGTTAATGAATGAAATGTAAAGTTAGATGGGGTCAGATGCCATACTTTTATATTCTTTTCGGGTCAGGAGGGACTTACCGTTTGTAAGGCACCGCCCAGGCGAATTCCGACCACAGGGCGACGTCTAGTGTATATACGAAAAGCATCGGCAGTTGTCATCATAGGTCGAGCCATTAATTTTGAAAAAGTCCTTCCAAAATCCGTTATTGCAACACAGCCATTTATTATACGTTCATCAGATAGGTGAAGAAAATTTGTGAATTTCATCATGATTTAAACTATCAGATCATATATTTTCCATGTACGGCAGACTTTCAAGTATTTCGCCAATACACCAGCTGTTACTTACATCTAGATAGAAGTTCTGTTCCTGAGCCAAAAACGCCAAACACCCTTTTACAACGCCGCCAACATTAATTAAATCTTTAACGATAACGTCGGTGTTTTTTCCAAAATGGCGTCGCCATCTTACATTCAATTTGTTTTCATTTAAGTGACATTTAATACATTAGCGGTGGCTAAGTGGTTAAACTCAAATTTCAATGCGATTTTGTTACGAAAAAACGGCCGGAAACATACCATCTTAGGCTACCTATAATATAAAAGTGTGTTTCTCAACATCTGTCCCATTTTTAAAGGTATCGTTAGTGCATTATTTTCCTTGCTGTTAGATGATGCTTTAAAAATACTTCTACAACGCGACGTTCCAAATCTAAGAAGTCTTTTCTGAATGAAAGCAAAGAATAAGTAACGATTTTATGCTATTTTTTGCAGGTCAACTACCATAATATTACGACGACGAGTTTCGAACTAAAATATGCCACAGAGTAACAAACAAGCAGATAAGAATGATGAGACAATCGATATCCGGCGCGGTAGTGACAGAGTAAACACCACGGAACAGATATTACAATGTAAACGCTGTGAGGCGCAGCTTTGATCTCACCGACTTTATTAGGGGTGGCGATTTAAAAATGATGAGATAATTATAAGATATTTAAATGATAAGATATTTAACAAGATGTTCTATTATTTTGTTATGATTTTAGAAACAATTTAGTTTACTTTTGAAACATTTATTAATGTCACAAAATATTACCTATATGTATTATTACCTATAGGTATTTTTATTAATTATATTATGCTTTTTGAGACTTTTGTGTGGTGTGCAATTCGGGTACAACTTTTATTTTTGGAAGCAATAAGATGAACGCATCTGCGTTCATCTTATTCCAAGATTGCCAGAGATCTGGCAATCTTCGTTCTTCCGTGGAAGTGACAGACGATGTATGAAAAACGACATTTCCCGAAAGACATTAGCTCATGGTTTTCATTCAAGTCATGGTTTTACTGTTCATACATTACACCTACATAAAATCCTATTATAGTCGAACTATTTCTCAGTTTCGAGCCAACCCTAGTACCTACTGCTGAGTAGCTCATAGAGCGGAGTTTACACAGCCATCATTCAAAGTTATAACGTATGAAGTCGCTATTTACGTTGACCGGAGCACTCATTACGGATCGTTATTGAAATAATAAAGGGAAAGATATTCGTCCAGATAGACCGTGTTCCTAGTACTCGTTCAATTGCGAAACGAAATCGCTTTATTCTTGATTCCGCGAACTGACACTTCTGTTGATCACTACTCTGTGTTTATCCGAGCTAGTTTTGATGTTTCCTCATCCGAAAGATTGTTTAGAAGGTTGAAAGTGATTTTCGAATATAATAAGTGTTTGTATCGTTTTAAATCATCGTGTATTTATCTTTCGATAAAAATATCGCGCTTTGTACTCTGTTTGAGGTTTATGTTACATATAATATGTTTCTCGTATTGCGATTGCAACAGTTTATAATATGATCAGTGGTAATATTTTTTATATTTTCATATGTTATTTACTAACTGCTAATCTCTGCTTCGTAACATAACTTGCATGTACTTGCTTTCGAATCAACTAGGGTCAATTCACAACGAAACGAAACGCTACCTATTCAAAAACGATAGCTATTCAAAATTTAACTTTATTCATAACATAAGTGAAACAAAAGTTCATAAAACATGAAGATTTTTTTGTAAGAGTTTCATTGTAAGAGTTCGAATGTCACTTTACACCGCGCGCATGTGCAGTGTATGACTGATGTCATATGAAATCTTAAAATGCAGCGCCGCGTCTCGTATCGACACGTTTTAGTGTGAACTGACGCTTATTATTTTATTACGCTTACGCTTACTATTATTTTAGAACGTTTAAACATTTAAACTATAGCGCAACTATAAATTAAAAGGCAGCATTTCGCTACTTACATTCAAAAGACTTGGCAAAAGACCAACGACAAAGTGCCTTAAATTTTTAATTGCGCCTCGCCTTGATTATTATGCGTCTTTGTGCAGCTACATGTGAGGCTTTGCCGGCACAGCCTCCAATGGTACAAATAACAAGCGCTCAGAACTTTTTTTTTTAATTAATTTGCATTCAGGAAAACGTTTGTAATTTCCCAAAAATACTTTACACGAAAATGGGGCTCACATAAAATTACACAATCTATGCAGTTAAATTGTTAGGTATTAAAAGTTAAAATATAATAGATAAGTATTATGTACATACCAGTGGCGTGGGGTTCCTATTACTCCATTCCTATCGGCTTCACTTACCACTCACCTTTTGAAAACCCTCATCCAAATAACTACCTATTTTACAGGCTAGGGCTTCCCTATGAAGGAGAACCAGCCTTCGCCACTGGTACATACCTACAATAAACATGTTAAAGATACAACATAATATTAGAAAGCGCATGGTCTGGATTTTTGACTGAATATCAAAATTACCTCAGAGTTAATAAACTACAGTTGATTTTACTCTGCGTGCAAGACGCAAGTAGGTACATTTTTACACTATAAGCAGTACTTCTCTTTTGATATTCAGCTTTTTTCTCGCGAAGGGAATAAAAACGCTGCCTTCTATAACTTGCAGCTAGCGGTCATCGCTTGCACCGTAGCGTTAGAATTTAATAGCGCACCTGTATGTGGACCTAACAAGTTTCTTTTCACAATATTATACATAATAATATTATAATATTATGCTCATTAGTGGGCATTAAGTCCACAGAAGAACGAGACGTTTTGAGGTACCTATGTGTAAATTTAATGGGGAAATATTCGCGGCGGATGAAAGAGATAATGGTTTAAATTTTTTTCGAGTTAGTGATAGCTTTTGAGTTGAGCTAGAAAAACTTAATAATAAAGAGAAAAGATTTGTTTGTTTGTATGCTTGTGTGTTTGTTTGCATTGATTAGGTTCCGAAACTACTGGACCGATTTTGATGAAATTTGGCACAGATATAGAGTAGACCACGGGGAAGGACAAAGATCACTCTTTATTGCGGCAAAATGTACGGTTTCCGCGAAATTACTTGTTGTGCGCACGAAGTCTCGGGCAACATCTAGTCTAGTAATTAATATAGATGCTTAGAAAGAAATATAAAGTGATTTTTTGTATGGTACCACCGTTGATACATATATATCATGGTAGTGTATAACGATGGAAGTTTGAAAAATATTTCCTTCGTTTCTACTCTTTGTAGTTACTAGTTCGTAGAATACTACTTTTCTATATAAATATTAAATCTAAGTAAATTACACAATGTACACACACGCCTTTTTACATCTATGAAACAGGTATCACTTCACTACACAACGCCTTGAAGTTGTTAGCCGTGGTGCCTATTAAAAAAAATCGGGGACCTAATACGTAATCGGAAAAATAATCATCATTATTTTTGTCACGATATTTGCGATAATAAAAAGCAACATCTCCAATAGTGAATAATAATAAGGCAACAAAATCCAAAAGTTCCAAGAGTCTTAAACTGATAAATAATAAAACAGGATTTTATGCCACTAATATAACTCGAATGTCGCAACAATTTAGAGGAATAAAAGGAACTTGTTAATGATCATAATGACCTCACAATGATCAGGTGAGTGACCACTGACCACGTAGTGACCACGCAATAAAATCCAGGATCAGATAAAATTGGGACGAACTGGCTAATCAACGACTTAACTGTCTCGCTGGTAATTAATAAAACTTCCCACAAGGTTCACGAGAAACCCGAGATTCCTCTACGTTTCTTTCTTTTAATAGTTGTCTTTAATTATATTTACGTACATTAACGATGTTGTTCTCACACAAAAGTCGTCCTTACGACTACGTCATAAACGTCACAGTCGCACGTACATTTTAATTATAAATTTCAAAATTAATGCCTTACTTTACTTAATATTAAATGATAAGATAATTTCAACGAAGTGCTTTGATAATTGTTGAAAATGTTATTTCGTTTAGGTTATTATCTTTTATTATGTTATAACAAATGTTTATAATGAAAAAATATGTTCCTCCTAGGTCCTAGGTAAGTATTACGGGATATTTACGTTAACAGAATAAATACTTGAAAATTATCTTCATACACTGAAACATGGACGAAATTATGAGTTATCTACTGCATAGATGAAGTGGATATTGGTTAAAGTATCTTACAAATATATTTTTTGGATTCTTCATTCAAACACATATTATTTAAGAACTACTTTATAGTAATACGATTTCGATAAAACAAGATTACATCACTGATAATGTTAAAATATCATATTTCCGTTCGCCAAGAGAAATTTATAGTCAAATTCGACGGCCGGATGCTTAGAACAGATGAAAATATTTAAAGCGCATATATGCAAATTCGTTATTCCATTAACATAACATTTTATTCATACGTCAATAAAGATGCCATTTCCGATGTTTTAACCGGTAGCATCGAAGAAATCGGATATAACATTAAAAAACAATTCCTAAAACGAAAATAATGTATCGACGATGTTTACGGTACACGAAATATGAACTGTGAGCGTAATTACAAAATCCTACGATAAAACAAGGCATACTACGGTGGTCATCAAAAATATGTAGTTACAGACACATCACAGAGAATAGAATATTGAGCCTAATTTGGGAGGCTTAGAATTTATAATACATTGACGATTCGGCTCAAGTGTGTCAATAAAATATCGAAACGGAGACAGTATTGAACAATAAATGATGGTAATGTGTCGTTCATGCACTGGCTCTCACGCTCAAACCACTTCATAGTAAGACTTACCAATAAATTTTAGATATGAAAAATCTCACGTGTAACATAATATCTGTATGATTTACGTTATCTTACAAACATTTAACATTACATTTTAATGGGTTATTTACGATACTGTAGTCGTTTTAAACATATGAGTTGCTGAAGAGCAAATGACTACATTTTGTAAGCAAGTAGGCACTTAAATTTTATTCAAAAGGGAATTCTACTTTCTTAAATTCATATAATGTAATGAAGTAACGATTTTTTAATCTGAATTTGATTGTTGATGGATTAGTAATGTAACTATGACAACTAAACGACAAGCTTAACGTACAGATTTACATAATCGCTAAATTCATATTCAAACGAACCTCCCTTACGTATTCAAAGGCTGTCTTTTCAGTTGTCCGTCCGTCTGTCACCAACAATAGAGATGACAAAAGGGATATTTTCCCATATCGGTGCACAATGCCTCTTTGTGTGCGTACGCGCATATCTTTACAAATCGCGCCGTATCCCGTTCTGAATGTCTTTCTTAGCCTTCTTTAGATTTCCTTATGTAAACGATAGTTTGGGCTGAATTTAATAATTATAGATTTAGCTTATTTATGCATTGAGTTGAATTGAAAATTAAATAAGCAAAATGACACGTAGATAAAAAATAAACATGTTTTGGTGGGTATCACAATATTATTTTTTATTAGACACAACTTCCAAAGCTTTACAACCTGACCAAGAATTTTTCGAACAATTTTTATCATTTTAGGTGTGTTAAGCACCTACTGTTTCTTTTTTTCAATTTTAACCCACATCCAACAAAGGAGGCGGTTATACGTTCGGCTGTATATATTTTTTATTGTTTTTGTATGTTCAACGATTACTCCGCCGCCTGTGGACCGATTTTCAAAATTATTTTTTTGCTGTATAGGGTATAATCCGAATTTGGTCTTTTTAATACCAAGGTGGTGACCTGATGATCCCACCATGAAGAATCGAAGGAACTCCTTGAAATCACTATATGCTACCAAAAAGTAAGATTTTGCACCCTGGATCAAAAAGTACTGAACAGAACTCTTGAGTCCTTATAGAAACAGTCATGTTTGGGGATTTCGGCGTTGTTTAAAGAACTGTAAGCATATGCCACTATATCAATTACAGTAATCATCATCACCACCACCATCATCACCACCACCATCATCACCACCATCATCACACCATACATCATCACATTATGATATTAATAGGTATCTACTTTTCATAGTCTTTTACATCGATACATATCCTTGAATATATTACTCTGCCGTTTGTGGGCCGTTTTAGAAAATTATTTTATTGTTGCAAAGGGTATAATTCGAAGTCCTTTAGTCACCAAAGTGGAGACCTGATTATGGTATCCATGAGGAATCGAGGAAACTCAAAATGTATAGGGACATCTATAGGGATTTGACTTTTATGAAGTAAATCAAGCATGTTATGCTACCAAAAAGTAAAATATTGTTTTAACGACTGCAAGCATATGCCATCATGTAACTTACAGTATTCATCATCATCTTATATACAACACCTAATAGAATCTTGGCGCGTATTCAATTATACATTCGAACGCTTCTTTTAAACTTTTTTAAAATGAGTTATTAAAAATTTAATAAATATGAGTAAAAAGGGAAAACTTAAACTAAACTTTCAACTGAGGAAAAAATTAAACTGATTTCCAATGTAAAAATGTGCAAAAAAGTATTAAATAAATCTTATTTTCTAAATAATTCTCCTTTTAAATTCGGCTAGAATTTAACCTATTTCTCTACTCATATTTCTCTTCATAATTTTGAAGTCGATACCAGCCAACTTAAATGTGAGATCTATATAATATCAGGATAAAACATTATTTTACAGATCAGGATTGTTTGGGCTGGTACCGACTTCAAAATTATGAAGAGAAATATGAATAGAGAAATAGTTAAAATTGTAGCCGAATTTTAAAGGGGAATTATTTAGAAAATAAGATTTATTTCATACTTTTTTGTGCATTTTTACTTTGGAAGTCGGTTTATTTTTTTCTTTTTAAAAGAAAAATTCTTTGTCTTCTTATACAGCAAATGTCACAAAACTTAAAATTTATACTTATCAAATAATCCGACGATTGAACAAAGTGAATTAAAAAATGTTTGAATGCCTCCCACATTGTATGTAGCCACTGATGGCATGAAAATTGCGCAAATAATTGCACAATTTTAAATACATTTAATGGTTACATACACGCACTTCAACAATAGAGACAAAGAATTGTTGCTTGAGTATTCTAAACAACGACTTTTGTTTCTGAGTATAAACAAAAGCCTTGTCATTTAAACAATCCCAGCCTCATTTATTATACAGCCTTTCAGAAGATTACAATGTTGCCTCAGTACATTGATGTGAAAAATCTAGTAAAATCTATGAATGTTTTAAATACGTTAGATATGTATTTAAAACTTTTAGACATAAAAAATATTGTTTTCTGAAAGTAAAACTTTAGACAATTGTTCGAAAGTCCTGATGCTTTTGAACCGGTTTTCATTTGAAAGTCCCATAGTGTAATTTGGAATACGAGCTAGCTTTAAAGTTTATTATTTAGATGACAATTCCTCGGAAGATCGAGATGCACTTAATTGGTAATTCGGAGGTTCGTATTGCGTTACATTACGTTACTTCAGGTATTTTAAAACATTATTAATTTCCTTTTATTTAGTTTTGAGGCTATTTAAATAATTCTTTCTTACTACTTAAAATCCATGCATCCATTCAATTCCACGGGGGTTCTTATTCCCGTTGATAGTAAGAAGTAGGTGTATCAAGCAAAAAAGAAGATGAGCTCAAATTATTTCTGCTTGTGCAAAAATGTAAAATGAAAGATCTTAAACATTTAAAAAATTTAATGATGGGATGAATAAAATGTAAATGGCAAATTAAAAGAATTTAAAATGGAACGCCGGGTTGCACAATTGAAAAAAAAAAACAAAGATCACGCACGGGCACGGCATGCCGAGCGGCGAGGCAAAGGCAAAGGATGAACCAGCCAGTCGGAAGCTGTTTGGAGCTGAGGGATGTATTGCCGTTGTTCCCGGAGTGCACTCCTGCGCTAATTGTTTGCGGAAAGGGTTCGTCAAGTATTGTTTTACAAAGTTCATACGGTCAGCATAATACTTTAGAATAAAATAATTTAATGGATACATTTACATACTTATGGGTAAAAAAAAGTTAATATCAGAATTATTAATCTAGATTTGATGTAAATGGCAGTATTGATCTTTGTAAAAAAAAACAATGAAGTTTTCTCTTATAATGTTGTTAAATCTTTCTGTATTTGATTACACATAGACAAATAGACAATTAGAAAAATAGACAATAAGAAATCAAAAATTCACAGACATAATGTTTTTACTTTAATCGATTTGTCTCGGAGGAAGTAGCATAATTTGAAAGAAAAACTGTTGGCCTTTTCTGTTGACGGTACCCTGTGTTTTTTTCTCTCTAATTTAAATTATTTCAATTGTCGTTCGGGCCGGGTTCCGTTTGTTGTGGTCTCCGACGCGTGCCATTTTGAGCCCACTTGTGCTTTTTAGTGCCCGCGTTTACCCTTGCCTTTCGTTTCTCAACCACGTTCATATAATGGATTCGACTTTCACGAGGACCCTTTTGGGAATTTTTTATTATGTTTACGTATTAATTATCAATTAATTGATGGATATTTGTTTGTTTATCTACATTTCAATAAACTGGCTTTTCCACTATTAGTAGGTTAAGATTTAGAGTTGCCAAAAGATTTATTTCCATTTGGCGAAAAGTTTTATCATATTCTTATGTACAAATATGTACTTCAATTTAAATAACTGCCAATTAACTAATAAGATAAGAATTAATAAGATACTGCAATCAAAGCGCAAAACCGCCATTCAGCACTCTCTTCCAGAGCTTATCTTCTCGAACTTTCTTCCAACACATTAGCCCGCGAAAAAATTTCGCATATTGTATGTGACCTATCGGGCATGCGTTCGCAAAATAAAAACGCGATAACCGCAGACAAATCGTGTCAGAATGACGTAGCGATTCACTAATGACGGAAAAATCTCTCTTGCGTCATCGCAGGGGACAAAATGGTTGTTTAAAAACCCCTTAAAACCCCCCTGGATCCATAAAGCGCCCTTTGTGGGCAATCGTGCGGTGGCCGTCGCGTCGTTTTGTTTGATTTTTCTCACGTGGGGTGTACTGATCTTGAATTGATTGGGATTGATGATTGTAGAGCTTTTTAATTGAACTATTTTTGTTCGATTCACTTTACATTCATCGGAACTACAATGATGTGTTATATGATCGCTTGCCAGATTTTTTAGGTGTTCGTTTTTTTAATGCACTCTAGCTCAAACTCTTAATTCGAGTTGAGCCTACAATTAGTAAGTAGTTAAAGAGGTAGTGTATGATTTCAAGATAAGTAGTTATTTAAGACAGCGCCAATATCAGTTTGCAGAATTTTATTTTACTTAAAAAATTAACGTAGCATCGCAAATTGTAAAACAAAACATCATAAATTAACTAACATCGTAAAGTTACACCTAAATTTAACAATGTCATTAAAATGTCGGTTTAATTAAGTTAAAGAGGAATTTATCACCTCAATTCGAAATATATCACAAACAAATTTTACAATACCGTATCAAACCACGCTATCGTTTTATTGCAACAACAGGGTACTCGGCAATAGGAGAAGCTTAAAAATAATCCGCTAACGCAACTGTTTCTACTGTCCCTTTCATCTAGTAGGGAACAAATGAAATAAAACATCGCAACGTGTTTATTAATAAGGGGGTTAACAAAATCGGAGGCATCATCAAGCGTATTAGTCGATCCCATTAAACTTCCCTCCGACAGGGGCAAAAGCCAACAGAAGGAACATCTTTGTTTAACTAGATAAAATCTCTTTGACAATTTGCGCTTATTCAAATAAGCCATCCCTTGGCACATAATAGCTTAATTCTGTCGAATCATAATGCTTCAGATCCCGATGTAGACGCACGCAATCTCTGTGATAAATTAGTTTCTCGGCTCACTTGGCCGCGGAATCTAATGACTACACATCGTCTTTTACTGTTGTATTATGATCAATCAAGACATATCAATAATACCATACATTTAAATAGGCAATGCCTATAACTTTTCAACGAGTAACAATTTTGATCTAATTCTAATTTATAAATAAGTATAAAAATACCTGTTAAATCCTTTAAATTGGAGGACTGTTAATAATCAGACTTGCTTAAACAAACAAGAGAAGTTGTTTCTGGTGTAGATGAAAAACACCGACAAACGATGCTCAAAATTAACAAAATAGATTACATTTGCGAGACTCAAAGCGGTCGGGGCGCGTTGTTTACTGCTGATTCTTTTCATTTACCCTTGTAAATACATTTCGTACAAGGTAAGGTTTTTTAGAATATTCAAATTGCAGAGAGAAAACACAATTAATGTGTTTGTGTGACAGTTCTTACCCCTTTTCAATAAGCAAAGCAAAAAAATACATTAAATACTTTTTATTCATCTGCAACTTTTTGGTCTTAGGTTAGGTAGGCTTTTTCTAGGTTACTAATTAACCTCCTTTATCTTAAAATGTACAAATGCTTGTTACAAATTTTTATATCTCTTAAACACACATTGTAACGAGGTCGAATTCGTTTAATAAATTCAGATAATATTCAAATAACTCATAATAATTTGAAACGTTCCCTTGATACACTCCATAAATTCTATTAATTACAAAAGCATTACTGTTCTTTGAGACGCAAAATCAGAATTCCTAACATTATGTTTAATGTTTATTATTTATGTTCCCAATTCAAATACGATTTCATCGAAGTCGTTTCAATTCAAAGCGTTTGTCAAATTACCCAGCTCCCGCCCTCTTTGTAAATTCCAATTTCATCTTTAAAATCGTCACTGATTGTCTGTTTACATTTCTCTTGCTTGTTTGAAATTTGAAGACGCCAGCAAATTTGGTCTTTCAAAGTTTTTCATTGATGCTATACACATAAGTCTTATATGTTATCATGTTTGGCTTTATCTGTAATTTAGATAGCTGATTATTATTATACTCGTAGTCAATTGCCTAGGCTCTGTGTTGTAAGTTTCAAAATTTGCCAGCCGTCCAGGGAAATTAAAATTTAGAAGATATTTTACCTGTGTTGTACCAACTACCAAATTGTTTCATTATTAATAGTCATCGTCTTATTATCTTTGGTTTAATCGATGTAGGTCTTAGGAGCTTGCCATAACTGTCTTCAAATACAAAGTCCTGGATTACTTGGCGTACCTTATAAATTAAAACACGTGCAAACGGGGGTCACCGTTAAATGGTAATCATCGACATAATCATTCCGTGAATCAAAGGCGCGTGGAAGTGTATTCGATTGTATCAATAAGTAGCTTTTGAAAATTAGTTAGCCATGTTTATTTGTTTCAATTGAATACGCGATATCATTTTCCATTTTGATACTCATCAAATTACAATTGTCCAATATTATTTTCCTTAATTTGCATGAGTTACAATAATTTTATAAAATGATATCTCACTAGTGATTATTTAAAATGCTTGTAAAGAAATAAAGTGACTATAAATTCTAAAAAAGTAAAAGGTTTTAAAGAAAATATAGCTTACTTTCGTAAAACGGTTTTTCTAATAATCTTAATGGTTCGTTCAAAGTCACATTCAATGTTTTTCGCTCACAAATAAAACAACTTTGGGATTATATCTTATTGAGTGCCCGCTGACCACTTGCATAAATTATTGTATGCGAAGTCTATCTATCAAAGGACTCTTTTGTGAAGGACTGAACTGGGAAAATTAATTTGGGATGTTTTTTGAAGAGACCCATTATGAACGTTATTATGATGGAAGATCAGTTTGTATTGATATTTATTCTTTGATGATGTAGATACGAAAATGAATTATTTGTCTCTCTTAATGATTCGTATACGAAAATATCCTTTTGAGTTTTTCTTTTTATCGCTATATCTTTTAGTTGTACCCTATGATTAAACAAACACGTCATTTATTTACTGTTCTTAATATAATTACAAATACATGTTAATAACATGTAAAATTCGTATATGTATACAACGTATTTTGATTTTATAAAAATTAATTGCAGGAAATTATGTTTCGTAATCCAAATATATTTGATAAGGGGGATGATGCCTAGTGTAGAATATCACATAATATTGCAAATGAAATTTTTAAATTGTTGAATAGAGATACATAAATATAAAAGAAATATGTATTTAGTTTTACGTGATTAAACATTATAAGCAAATAAAAAATATTTGCCATTACTTTCTCGCAAAACGATTTGTTACGTCACAAGCTGCTAACGCCGTACAGTTTTTAATGACAAATGTGCCAGGGAGCAACTTGTGACGTCACAGGCAGGAGTGTAAATTTAAATTGTTTGTATCTCCATTATTTTTTAAGATTAAATACGAAAATGAGTTCTAGATAGTTTTATAACATGTCTAACAACGAATAGACGAAAAAAAAATTGGGCAATTTGCCTACTCCGATTATCATATTATGTACCTTTGTGAAATAAATACCTCTGTCATTTGGAAACCGCTAATGATCATGAGGATCAGCGGTGGAGTTGATTGATGAAACCCCTGAAACAATTCAATACGTCTGTACGGTAAAAACAAATCTGCAAAGGCTTTGCATGTCAATGTATCAATGGGAAACAACCCCACGGCTAAAGAGATCGGTTGGTCGGCCAAACACAATGACTACATTTCCGTACAGCGATAATGTTCACAATGAAGGCTTTAGTGAACTGTTCGCGTTTATAAAAACTGTAGAGCAGCATGGATTGTACGAGCAATTAATTAGATCGATAGTGAATTACCTAGTTAAACACGAAAGAAGTACCAGGGAATCTATTCCATAATCAGGTGGGGTGTTCTCATAATTTATTTTTATTTATTAACTTCACGCGCTCACAATACAATTGTCAATGACATGTCAGTTTGATATCAAAATATTATTATAATACGAACAGATTATGATACGGTCTGCTTATGAATTAGATTCCCTGATAGTACATACCTGTATAATATGCATGACATTATGTTGCATTACGAAACTGAAAACAAATCATAATTCAAATACGATTCTTGTAATATCTGCTTTACATAATATCAATTGAATTTCATGGAATCTAACATTAATGGTTCACAATGCTTGAGGTGGTGCAAATTCACTTACTAATGGCACGGGAGTAAAAGTTAAAATCAAATAAAATTGCACACAAATGTAAACCAAATGGCGTAATAATAAGGAACATATTGGCAAATCACCACTACGTCGGTTATTTCAAAGCAGCCACTCAGGATGTGAGATTGGAATTCCTGATCTGACTAGTAATAAACTTACTTTAAAGAGGTTTCAAAAGAATTAATAAAGAAAGCGAAGATGTTATTAAAGTCAGTGCTGACGGAGGAAAGGGTGGATTTTTAACTCACTACAATCTTGTATTATTTGGATGATGTCATACAAATCTTACACTTTATTGAATCAAAATTGACGGCATCGGTTACATTTCGCGTCCGAAAACATTTGCCATCAGAAATATGCGCTCATTATGTGGTGTTGTATTTTGTGTGAAACTTTTTACGATTGAATTTAAATACTAATTAGAGTGGAGATAAATATGGATGCGAAACTTTTTTATATCGTTTTAAAGTTGACTTTGTTGCAATTATTTTAAATTCACTCGATACAGAAGTGTCGTTACATGTCGAAATTATTGCTATGCTTTCCTCGAGATTGGTGTATTCTGCGTAAGTTGATTACTTTGAACGAGTTTTTGTTGCAGGTATTATTTTCTTGAAGCGAACTGAGATGCTAAATTAATTTTATAAAAAATGTTTAGGTAGTAGAAGCTATAAGGATTTTGACTACTATCTCCAAATTACAATCTAGTTTTTAAACAGTAAGTTGATTGTTAAACAGTATGTTAAATGAAAATGTACTAACAAAACAAAAACTAAGCAAATGGTACAGAAGTACAGTTGTTGCGGAAAAACAACGAAAACAAAAGAATGTCTGGATTATTTTAACATAATCGCCTCTCAAACTGTTGGATAGACAAAAGAGCAGTGTTTAGATAGAAAAGCGTTTAGATCTGCTGTATAACACGGAACAGTGTTCGGTGTTTGTTATTTTATTAAGTGCTTCGATCTCTGTACATTTATTGTAATGCCAGTCAGTACATCACAAAGCCCGATGTTTATTTTAAAGGCAAGTGGCGAGCGCATATGTAGTATAGTCGAACGGATTTAAACTTGTCTATAATAATATTAGATGCAGTAGTAGTTCAATTGTTTAAAGTGAATCCAAAAAACTTAGGCCTCATCATCATCTGTTATTGGATGATTTATAAAGTATTCTCCGAGTGAAGTAACCACTCTTGAAATACTGTAGTGCCTGGAACAGTCGCTTTTTAAATGTCGTATGGTTGCCCAAGCACATACAGCATTCTCACAACACAGTCGGACTAGTCCAGAGGAATACGTCTGGGGCCAACCATGTGCGGGTTTCCTAACGATGTTTTCCTTCGCCGTTAGAGCGTCCGTATAATGTACTTGAGATCTGTAAAATTTTCATTGGTACACGCCACAACCTGGGTATCGGGGTTCGTGAAGCCAAAAGGAAGGGGAATGTATGTATGTCCTACTAATATTATAAATGTGAAAGTTTGTGGGGATGGATGTATGGATGTTTGTTACTCTTTCACACAAAAACTGCTGAACTGATTTTGATGAAATTTGGTATGGTAGTAGTTTAAGCTCTGTATTAATCAGTGGAAAAAAGTAGCCTATGTGTTAATCCAGAGCTCAAACTATGTAATATTATGTTTGTTCCACCGTACCGCCTTAATTCGTAATAATAGCCCGGGTAACATAGGCTATATAATTTACGTAGTCGGGTTATAGTTTTTTATAAAAATTGTAGTTATTCATTTCAGTGTTACAGTCCAATATAAACCATTGTGATAAAATAAATTTGATGGAATTGAATTCGTCCTTTGTCCAATGTATCCGAAAATTATTTTTACTGTTCTCGTTAAGTATTATATTAGAATATAAACACGACTAATAGCTATCAATCGTTTATTAAAGCTGTCCGCAGTTTTCTAGTTCAGATTTTTATTAAAAGTTCTGTTTTAATCGTATAGCACATCATCAATTGTGTATATAACCTTACTATTTAGACATTTATATGGCTGACTGTACATCTAACTTTTATGCCGTCTATTTCAAACCACGTAAGTACACTCACCGTTCAATATAGTTGGGATTGTATAAAAATAAATATATTTACGTTTGACCACGTATTGTTGATGGCGTCAGGTATCTGTGGATAGCTGGTGGCGATGGATAGATAACCATCTTTTCTAGCCCTACTCCGTAACTATTAAGAGTTGATACTAACAAATATTATTAACAAAGCAAGTTCTTTTTTGCCTGAAACTACCCTTCCTTAAGCATATTTCAGCGCTTATTGAATAAACATTCTCATATTGTTTTTTCATCCTCATATCTTCAGAATATAAATAAACATAATATTTTATTAACAATTTGATATATCAAACAGCCTTTTATTGGAAGCTGAAGACAGAAAGCTATCGCCTCAGACATGCGTCCATCTTCGATATTTCTGAGCGAACTGTTTATTAAAACAACATAATTGCTTTGTTGATAGACTTATAGTCTATGGTTCATAGTTTTAAGCACTAGAGATCGTAATGAATATTAATTTAATACGGGATTTTCCTGTATTATTTTATTACATAAATAATTAGTGTTCTGAAAAATATGACAGCTTACTAAATTGTTTAAAGCACTTTTGTGAGTCTCGTGAAAACGCTCCAATAATATCGTACTTGTAGGTGACGTCACACGCTAGTAATGTTGCTACGAAATGCATGGCTATGAGCACAAAATGTTTGATATCTCGTAATTTTGCGCGTTCATGTTGATACATACCATAGTAAATCTGTTTGTATTTGATGTAAGTAAACTAATTATGTGTAACTATATTATCTATTACATACCCTAATGTTTTAAAAAAATATTTCAACTTTTTTGTGACTTTGAAATGCATTTCTATAATTAGAAAACTACACATAAAATCCTAATTCTTTTTACTTTTATCGCGTTGTAATACCTAATTATTTCGGAGTTTATTAAAAAAAAACTAAATTTTTACATGTAGGTAAATACCCAATTAAAATAAGGTAGACTTATAATTTTCTTTATATCGATTTTAATTATTTGTTGAAGGTTTTGGACTCTTCTTTATATGGGTTAAAAACTTTATTAGGTAACCAATTTTTAGCGGTTGTTTTAGCATTATATTTTAAAAAGTAGCAAGAACGAGAATTAAAATATCTGAATAAGAAAAATAAACAACACTGAGCCTAATTTCTTTAAAGATGCGAAAACTACAAAGGCGCAAGCATCTTGACTTTTGGTCCGTTGCATCCTCGTTACTGCATCCTCGTCTTAGGCTTGTTACCCGGTTCTCGGCGGTTTTATCCAGCCTCATCCGGTGCCGCCTTTTCCCGGCCAACTCGCTTGTTACCGTTATCCAGGCGGTTAACTTGAGTCTCCTCCAATTATTTCTAGCTCAAACCGTTTGGAATGTGTACTTTTAATTTTTAGTCTTGTTACTTTTGTGGCGTTTTCGTGCTACGCAATACATTTTACGTGGGTAGTATTGCATATCTCAAGTATAAGATAGTAAGGTACAGGTATCTTTGTAATATCCATATTTTATATAGGTATTTTTAATCGTTCTATACATAAACAAATACTAACCACGAAATTCGATCGTCGACCATTACGCGTTAAAACATTAAACACCAACACGGCACTATTTTCTTCCCTTGTCCCTTTATTTCCCGGGAGATTAGGCCGAGATCCATTAGCGACAAAGGACAGGTGTTGCGTCAGTGTACACTAAGCTTTATTAATCTTTTCTCTATGCGGTTTCGCACTTTTATGGAATCCATTGATGTGGGTGGAAAGCTTTGGCTAAATCTTTAGATGTGTTCGTTTTTTCTTTCAAAAGTTCAATAAAATCGTTTTCTCCTTATCCTTCCAGAGGCAAAGTCATATTTTTGAAGATTTACCTAAATTAGAATCACAATATTCTCAAACAAAAAACTCATCTTTATTCGACTGAACATAATATCGTATTTTAGGGTTCGGTAGTACTTTTTTTACCAAATTTGAATACCCTATTTATTTAAAAAAAACTACTAATAAATCTACAACTTTTTTGGTTTACTACACACAGCACAAACCAGAGGTTACAGCTAGTTTTACATAATTTGCGTTGAATGGAGCCTTCGTTATTACGCTATTTATAATTAAAATGCCAAGTGTCTATTCTTACATTTCATTATACAGTGGTCGGTTTGTTTAAAAACGAGCTAAATTATAAGATTGAATGCAGAACAGCATAATGACTCCACTTCACAGACTCTATCGCCCACAAAACATCTTGAATGTGAAAAAGATTATTGTGGACGCGGTCTTAGATATTTGTGCTCTTTGTTTCAGTTCTATTTTCGGTGTTCATTTTTGCTTTTTTTGCTTTATATATTAATACAAAACAATATAATAAGTTTTGATATACTGAACTAAAATAAAACTTGAAAAATTATATAATTTTAACTCGTGGGTTACGTCAAAGCAACCTGACTTTGACCACCTTTGACAAAGAGTTTCGATCAAGATCAACCCTGTTCCCCAACATGTCCAATTTGTGTTCTATTAATTGGCGACAAAGTATGTATCAGGGAGGAAAAGTAAATTTAAATTGTAGGTAATATGATAAAATAAACATTATATGACGTGTTTTATCCCATTTGTAACCTTCTATAATAAATTCGATAAAAAATTAAAAAGAAACACGGTGGAGTAATCATACAAAAAAATAATAATAGATATTATATATTATCCCCCTTACTAATAAAGATATTTAAACAGTGGATAAGCTATTCAATGTTTTGTCCTTATCTGATACGGGGGAAAAGTCGCTTGGCAGACAAGGACAAAACATTGTATTGCGTAAATATTTTTATTAGTAAGGGGGTTAATATATACAGCCAAACGTGTAACCGCCTCCTTTTTTGGAGTCGGTTAAAAAAAAAAATTGGTTTACATTCACACTGTTAACACAACTATTAACTAAACTAGGTAAGTACCTACTATAATTCTTAATCCATAGCCTAGCCTACCTTGCTTGGTAGGCTATGTATTAAGATCACAAAACAAACTCTGCCTACATTTTCTTTCTGAAAATGTAATCCAATTCATAAATAGCAATTTGGTAAAATAAAAGTTGTATCCATACGAAAACACCGCTCTTATTTCCGCTGTCTAACGGAAAACAAAAATAAACATAAGAGTACGCAAGGAATAAAAGAAAAGCTGAAGTGGGAGCATCCGGGAATAGGTAAGACCGGGGAAGAGGCAAGAAGGGGGTTCCCCTCCCACTCCCTGGGAGCGAGGACTCCCTGGGAGCGGGGAGTAACTCCCCGCGGGAGCTGCGTTGGTCTGTAAGCGTCCCTTTGGGTTTGGGGTTGCTTTTGTTTATCGTCTCTTTATTTATTCAACCTGATACGCTCCGGTTCGTTGTTTTTAAACCTAATAGGCTTATCTGTTTTTGTATTTGTTTATTATTTATATAGGTATTCTGTGTGTGTGGAAAATGAAAGTGGAGAATGAATGTTCTAGTATACAGGTGGGTTGGTTTTAACCTACGTACCTGTAATGTAAACAAATCATTAGAAAGATACTAATTATGTATAATATTATTTATTAATAATTTCATTACCTAAATGAATAAATATTATTCTATAGTAAATTAAAAGTCTGTATATATATATATATATATATATATATATATATATATTGTATATATATATATATATTGTATATATATATATTGTATAATATAGTAAATTATTGTATAGAGAAGTAGAGTCACGTTCGTAACACTAGAGTACCTAACGAGTAGTTAACGACAAGACGCCGCCGCTATCAGTTCACACCGCGATGATACGCGACGTGGCATCCGTTTTAGCAATTAAAAATTGAACTTTATTGACAACACTAGCTATTTCCCGCAGCTTCGCCCACGTGGGTGAGTGTTCGTGGCAAAAAACTTCTATAGCAAATATACCTGCAATATAGTAGTAGCACAGAGTAAAATATATATCCCCTAGATATAATCTCCTAGATAAGGATTAATATTGTATTCGTCTAAATAGCCTTTGATAATATCATATACTTTGTGATTTTTTTAAACTTAGAATGGGTATAGTATTCTATCCTTAAAAGATAGACATAATATTATATGCCATCGAGAACTTTTTTGTAGACCTTTGGAAGAGAAACAATCCCACCATAAATTGTTTTGTTATAAATTATCTCCAACGGATTAGGTTAGGCAGCGTTTTCAATAAAATCTCTCAGACGGCGACTGCTCTAGTCAACCTTAACTAACTATAGCTTAGGTTATAATTAGTTAAGGTTTAACCTTACTAAGGAACCACTCTGTCGGTAAACGTAAACTGCATGAAAATACTTTCAGTAGTTTTTGAGATTATGCGCACATACAGACAGGCAGAAGGCCAGGAAAAATTCAGGAGAATTGAAAACAGAACTCTGCGCTAATAAATTCAAAGTGTCGAGTGTCAAACTGACATAATATGACATTGACATTTGACACGACACTTGTGTGTTCGATTTCCCCCAGAGTTATATTTTTAGCGTTCTGAATTTTCTCCAGCCTTCCGGATTCCGGATCATATAATCCCAGCCATATCTCTTTAACCTTTCAAAAAGTGTGCCATATTTCTTATTTGACGAAAGCATCCACCAAGGAAGTATTTTTCAAAATTCAACCCCCCAAGATGCTGAAATTGGCGATAAAAGTATGTATGATTTTTTTTTATTCCTTGGACAAATTCGCATGAAATTTCGTATGAATTGAGTACGGAAAAATAATGAGTTACGTATTGTAGCGTTTTTCAATATTCAACCCCTCAGGAAATAAAATAGGGGGTGAAAGTTTTAAATTATTATAAAGATATCGTTTAAAACCCAATTTCCAGAACTCTATTGAGTTCATCTCTCATCGTTTCTCAAAAACAATTTCGTTGGCTCGTTTTTTTTTTTGGATTTATTTTATAACTTTCCCTCTTATTATATTAGCTTTACCTCGTTATAATATTACTATAGTTCAGATGTTAGCCGCGACTTCGTACGCGAAGAAACAAATATCGCGGGAACTGTACATTTTTGTGCAATAAAAAGTAGCATATGTGTTAATGCAGACTCTAAACTACTACCATACCAAATCTCATCAAAATTAGTTCAGTAGATTCTGAGATTAACGCGTACAAACGTACAGACAAACAGATAAACAGACAAACAGACAAAAATTCTAAAAATCAACTTTTTGGGTTCTATACCGTTCATAAATGTAATAGTTTTTCTTATTTATCTTCCATGTACAGACAGCGACCAGTTACAAATTTATTATATGTATATATATAATATATATAGACAAGAAGATACACGTTTCATATGACATCAGTCATACACAGCACTGCATATGCGCGCAACTTGACATTCAACTCTTACAATGAAACGTGTAACTTCTACCGAATAATACCGAAAAACGTGATGATAATATTTCCTTATTAGTGGCAAGTGGCAGATTCAACAAACGTCCAAAATTACAAAATTAACGGCGTGTCCTATCCCTAGTAAAGTGTAATGTAAAAAAAAAGACGAGACGTTTGAAGATTCCTCGTCGACAGTTGGCACGTGTCGCAGCGGTGTCGCACGGAGTCACCTCGCTAATTTGACTAACCACCGACCCGGGGGGCCAATCCCGGCCGATCCCGACCAATCCCGGGGATTCCATTCAACCACTTTTGTCTTTTTCATCAACTTTGATTGTTTGCATTAACAAGGGTTGTATAATGATGTAAAGTTTATATGGTAACGAGGAAAGTTTTGTTTGTTGGATTATGCAGTCGAGGGATGAATACACACATTTTTAAATTGCAAAGTAATGTAAATTACTAATTCACATATCATATCTATACATATAATAAATTTGTAACTGGTCGCTGTCTGTACATGGAAGATAAATAAGAAAAACTATTTCAATAAGAGACTTTATGAACGGTGTAGAACCCAAAACAACAATTTTTAGAATTTTCATCTGTTTGTCTGTTTATCTGTTTGTCTGTACGTTTGTTCGCGCTAATCTCAGAATCTACTGAACGGCTATTGGTATGGTAGTAGTTTTAGACTATGGATTAACACATAGGCTACTTTTTATTGCGCAAAAATGTACGGTTCATGCGATATTTGTTTTTGTGCGTACGAAGTCAACGGCTTAACTGATTTGAATGCGGTTTTCACTAATGCATTTTGGTTTGCTGTACTGAAAATTTAGTGTTTTTTTTTCATATTAATCGGTTCATAAATATAAAAGTTATGTCAATCTATAGAATATAATATATAAAATGCTATAGAATGACTGATCAGTTGAATTGGCAAAAACTTTACGTAGGTATTACCTAATTATTGATGTATATTAATACCATGTGGAGGAAAAAGTGAGAAGTTCTATTATGGACGTAGCGCTAACTCATGTTAAGCAACGCCGGTCATGGATTCAACTAGGATGGGTGACCACTGACCACAATCTCAAATATTTTTAAGATCAAAGTCTATACGCCTAATACCTACTAACGTTTTCCTATTCAAGATATTTTCGAAATCATTAAAACACGACGACGAACATAATATCCTTACTGATTATTATAAACGCGAAAGTTGTTTTAGTATGCATGTATGAAAGTTCGTTACTCTTACACGTAATAACAGCTGATCGGATTTTAATTAAATTTGATAGTAGTAGTTTAGTCTCTGGATTAACACATAGGCTACTTTTTATCGCAGGAAAAAGTACGGTTCTCCCAAGATTTCTTTTTCGCGTACGAAGTCGCGACTAACATCGGGACTATACTAATATTATAAAGAGGTAAAGTTAATATTATGAAGAGGTAAAATTTGTTTCTTTGTGATTTTGTGACTTACCGAGATTGTAAGGGGTAACTTCTGGATCTATTTCAGCCTAAAACCTAAAATCTATTTGTGAGAGTCATAGGCTATATACTAACCAGAATAATTATAAATGGTAATAGGATTTCCAAAATAAATCGAAAAAAAAAACGAGCGAACGAAATCGTTTTTGAGAAACGATCAGATATGAGATAGAGATGATTTCAATAGAGTTCTAGAGAAAAGTTTTAGAGTTTGACAGTGCCTGCAAAAAATATAAATAGCATTTACCCGCGGCTTCTCCCGCATGAAGTTAGGTTTTAAACGATATCTTTATAATAACTTTTATACTACTGTTGTTGAGTATTAAAAAACGCTAAAATACATACCTCATTATTTTTCCATACCTACTCAATTCATACGAAATTTCATGCTAATATGTGTCCAAGGAATAAAAAATTCATACAAACTTTTATAAATATGGCACTCTTCTTTGAAAGGTTAAAGAGATAAGGCTGGGACTATATGATCCGGAATCCGGAAGGCCGGAGAAAATTCAGAACGCTAAAAACGAAACAAACTCTGCGTTAATACAATAGAGCTTTAAAATCGAACATGCGACTTTTCCAACGTATCAGACAAGAACAAAACATTGTATATAGCTTATCCTTTGTGTATTGTGTGTTAATCTATATAAAAAATATACCACCTGCGCAACCCTAACATGCCATAACTTTTTTTTAATGTTTTTTGGAATAAAAAAAAATAGCTACACAGCACAAAATCATTACACTCGAGTCTTGTACCTTTCAAATGCATTGCGAAAACATGGGGAGCCGGTCATACTATAAACCGCATAATCACCACTGATAAGATCAGTGCACCATTAAAAATTGCGAATCACTCACCACAATAACACGGACCCCTGGGGCTCCCGATGGACATGTTTGAAGACAAGTTGCGCGATCAGTTTGACAGGATAATTGGCAAATCAAATGTTTTCGTTCGATTTGCACGAAATTTTGTAACATTACCTTTTTCTCTAATATTACTTTTAAAAGTGGATTTAAAATTTGGACTGGGTCTTAAATTTTATTCACTCTATATCCAGAATTTGGCTTGTCATATTCAGCTCAACTAATATTACATATTTGAGATAGCTATATTATATAAGAAAATCATCTAAATCAAAATATGTACCTGAACTTATGATTCGCATTTATTGAAAATCAAAACAACGTATCTTGATTTGATGTAAAGATTTGAAGAATGAAAGTAATTTGCAACTCAGCAAACGTTATTATAATTTCACATTTTACCTCATCTGACCAATGAAACTTTAATGTGTAGCTTGATAAACTTGATTTGATGTCTTCTTTTGTTTTCTGATTTCTTGTTATTTACTTTTCTATTTAAATAGTCTAACCATAGATGTATTATATTAAAAAGAGGAAGATATGGTACTAGCGCGCAACAAATTAAGATTCGAAACTAGTAGGACAGTTTTTTGTTAGTATGGGACGAGCCGGTTGAAGAGTAGCGCGTACTACGCATCCTGTGCACCTTGCCCAAAATTCCATCGAGTGTCTGTAAAGATTGTAAAAAACATGACAAAAATGAATAAAAGTCATGGAATTTCATTCCACACGTAACTTTACAGCATCACTATCAGTAAAGCATTTTCTTAAAAATATATTTTTTAACAATAAATAATTGCAACAAAATACTTGACAGTTTATGACGTAAGAAAAAAACAAAGCAATGTCAATATATACTTTTTTGTGAATCTATTAAGGCTGCATGCATTTCTGCCATAGAGTAGGTAATAGTACAGAAGCGAATGTCGTTAGTTGTACAGAATGAGCATTTTTTATATTTTTTCTGCCGTTAGGGAGCAGACCCAACTCACACAAAGCCTCATCTGGTGGCGTAAGTGGTATCAAAAACGGTCAATAAGAATTTTCGATTATTTTTCTATCACCAGGCGGCACTCGGTAGCCCGACAGTCATTGTCGTGTCAAAAAGCTGTCAGATGTTTGGCATGAATTTAAAAACCCTCATTACAGACCGCTAACTTTATCTTTAAGTATATTTTTTATATTTATCTTTAGCTTTAAATATATTTTGATGTGATTGACGAAAATAATTTAATTATATTATTCAATCAGTTAAATAAATATAAACTTCTTAAAATTGTTAAACTACATAAAAGTGAGTTTCGATATCGATGTTAATTAACTTTTTTGTGAATCTATTAACGAACTGAGGGCCTAACAGTAAAGTAACTGCTACTTTTATTTGATTTAAATTTATCAAAGGTTTCCAAAACACACACACAAACTTTCGCCTTTATAATATTAGTGTGATATACAAGGTGAAAGAGGACTAATATTACTATTAATTATTGTTATTACTAACAAAAACTTATTTTATTATTTTTTTCACAGAGTTCATACCATTTATTAATATTCTTTCTTTTATATTATTTTTGATTCTTAAAATTCCTACAGCTCTAGATTTTAAAACCGGTTATAATGAATTTGTTGATTTTCGTGTAAATCGCCAATCGTCAAAAAACATTTTTTTTTCTATTGATTCGAATAGTACCCAAGAAAATCGAATATTCGAATATCAAAAATGCAAGCCTTACTTCTTACCCTTTACATAAAAAGAGATTGATAGTAAGTTTTTCTAATTAGGAACAAATTCTAGAAAATAAGCTTAACAAACTTAACTTAACTTAACTTTTAACAAACTACTTTTTTGACGTTATATTTACACAAAGCTTGGTTTAAAAGGAGTATTTTGTTAAAAATAATTTTCTTCAAGTGTGCCGTCCTTTATTACTTTGCGGAATTTGTACCACAACATCAATACTATCAAAGCGCAATAATACAAATGTGTTTTTGAATACCATGTTTCGATTCCTGCTTGTTATTTAGTTTTTTTTATTTAAATATTGTCCAATATTTAAATAAAGAAACTAAATATGCAGTTCTATCTAAATAATAGTAGATATTCACGCCATTATTGTCTTGATTAATCTTACATAAAATGGTGACCAAGCTACCGATTACCCAAAAAATTTAAATTGTAAGCATGTCGTTAAAGGTATAACTATGAACGTATAGAATTTATACGCATTTTGTAACTTCTGTGTCGTCTTATGTTCTATGGCAGAGATTCCAAACTTGAATAAACGCGCTTATTTAATAATACGCTTATTTGGTAGTGACAAACACTAGTCATCTTTTTTACTATTGAACCTATCACGAATTTTTGCCTTGTGAGTGAAATGTAACAATAATGAAAAATGTCAATGTGTGTCGATACACAAAAATTTGTCAGTTTTGTAAGGATATACCTACCGTACCCATAGTTATCAATGAGTCTAACAATGTTAATCTGCGGACTAGACATTATTGCAGTCATTTAAAAACTCTCATTATTCATAAAGAACTAAAGTAAGACTAAAAAAATCCAGAACTTCGGTCTTCTCGCTCTTTAGTCCATGATTCTGCATTAGCGATTCGTTTTGATTTGTCATCGTCGCAATCTGTTTAATGGGGCCCGCGATTGTTACCCTTTGTGTTTTTATTCGCATTATCAACACTGCATCAACACAATTGATACAAAAAGGTTCATTTCTCACGGGCTTGTTAATTACAGAGTTCACTTAGTCCTTTCAAATGTGATGCCGAATGTTCAGTCATTACAGTCTGAGTCGTGAAAAATGTGACGGATAAAAGTGTATAGATATATAGCTGTCGTGTAACGTATTGCCAGTTTTTGCACTAAGTAATCCTTCACCTTACTCTTTTTATTTTTTTGGCAAGTTTTGTTAGTAGATGGAGCTGAATTGTGACGCAGTTTGATCGCAAAGTTTGTCCAATCGTCATCGCCGGTTTGCTTTCTATTTTATTCGATATACGAATAAAACTCCGATAAACTTTATTTAGGTTTTCCTACGTTGACTTTATCCGTTTTTAATTAAATATTTTTTCCGTTCCGTTCCGTTTTTAATAACTTAATTTCTTTATCCGTTTGTACTGAGCAATTAAGATATTTGACTGTTCTTATGACGTCAACTACGTAACAGAATTCAAGGTCCAAAAGTGTAACATAGCACCTCACACAGCACATTAAGTCGTAGAAATTACGCCTACCGAAAAGATAATCAAACAGTTAAATGAGTTGCATAACGTCCAACCGAAATGACTCATAAATTAAATTATCACATAAAACTAATAACTCACCAATCATTGTTACGTCTAGATCGGGGGCATTATAAATACTTTGGCATCTGAATAATCTGAATAATATATCTGGAGATTTAGAATATGTCGCAGTGTGACGGTAAATATTATGATTTCACCTAGATCTTAAATCTCTTACGTCAATATGACGTCGGTTTCATTACACTTCGACATAATATCTTCACTAAATCCTTTAGTTCACCTACCATATTCTAAATTCTAATAATTGGTGAGGCATTTGTGTTTGTTTTATGACACTAGGATCTATTAATGGTTTATCCGGCTTACTTGAAATAATAAACAACTGCCGAAATAAATCGGGTTTTCAATGGTACATACCTCAGAAATTAGACAAAATAGACAAGTGGGAATTCTACCCTCGCATTTTTTTGATCGAATCATTAGAAAGCTGTAATAAAAAGTACACTTTGCGTAGGTAAAATTCATACTTAGATTACTTACATTCATATTCAGTCGAATACAAAGGTCCGTGAAAAAGCAGATACAATTGGGGATTTTAGTACCTACATACAAAATTTTAGTTTTTTTTTTAATAAATTAGGAAATAATTAGGTTTTACAACTTGATTAAAGTAAAAAGAATTAGTTTTTATCTGTAATTTTGTAATTATATGCACTTTGTAGTCACAGAAAAATTTGAAATATTTTTTACAACATTAGTGTAAAAAACCTACATAATTAGTTTACTTACAATACAAAACTATTTACTATAGTATGTATAAAACTTCGGAGACATCAGAAATTTTGTGCATATTGCCATACATTTCGTAACATTAGTAGCGTGTGACGTCACCTACTTGTACGAATTTTATATAAGGCGTTTTAACGAGACTCACAAAAGTGCTTCAAACGATCCACAATATTTTTGAAAATATTGATATTTAGTATACTATTCCTTTTGTAAACTGTCTTATTTTTCAGAGGACTTTTCATTTAAGTAATAAAAAAATACAGAAAAACCATATTACGCAAAAGACACTTGAATGTTATGAGACTATTTATTAAACTAAGTCAAGCTATGGCGTAGGTGGCAAGGACAACACACAGAGAAGTAAAATGTGATACAAATCAGGATCCTGATGATCGCACATTGCGCTAATCGGCTAATAACAATATAAATAGCGGAACATAAACTCATGAGTAACGTAGTGCCAAGGACGCTATGACAGAGTGTGCATGTTTTCTATAGCTATTTATATCGACCGCCGTCTTTATTGATCGAGCATCGGCCAGTCAGGCCAGATCACGCCCAGCCATTTCTATTGGCAACCCAAACACTGACCCAGAGTATTTATCACCATCTCCCAAACGTAACGTCTCATTTACGACGACCGTTCCACCTGCCTGAAACAATAAATACACCACAGCTCCCCACCTCTATCAAAATCCAATTTTTCACGTTCACTCCCACATTAATAATGCCATCAAAAAACACTGAAACCACCAAAACGACGGTCAACCGTAAAACATAAGCACCGATAGGGCACGCGGCTATTAAATAAACTCTCTTTACATTAGATAAATCGCATACGTTATTCGGGAACATCTGTTGCCCAGCAATTACGTCTATACATTATGCTCAGTTTGTTGTTTTTAATAAAAAGTTTAATCCGTTCAGTTATGACAGCAATTTGTCTGCGGGATGGAAAAACTTGGTCGATTACCAGAAGCGCACCGTTCGCTTATCGGCTTGGGCAACGATTACATCCCGGATTTTTTATTTGTCACACTTATTTATGTCTTCTCTTTTGTCTTACATTAGTGCTTTTTCTTTCATCTCTCCACTATATTTTACCTTTAAATTATTCACACTGTTAAAATTGAGCATTCTTTTGTATGAGTCAAATAGTCGTTCATCAGGAGAAACATTTAATCGAGATATTGCGATTTCATCAGCCTATTATGTATCTTGTACCATTAACGAGTCAATATACACATAATGATGACTTGATAAAATGTATATTGTGATATTCGTCAAGAGTCGTGTAATTAATCGAAGTTTTCTGTTTTCGAAACGGTTTATGGGCAATAAGATTTAGTGGATGTCTCGTCTGGTTGATTTGTGCTCACAACTTTGCGCATTCTTTGTCACGAATGAAGCATAAGCGTGCAATATATCGTAAGGGACAAATTCTGCGTGAAAAGATCCCTCACTTAATGTATTGTCGGCGATTTGTGGAATTGTTACCCCTACACAATAATTGCTTGGGCGACATCTTTGTACATTTGATAAGTGTTTGGATTTAAAAAGGGTGAATAAATTAGACAATCTTTTATTTTATATCCAACTTTGCCGAGGTAAAGAGAAATATAAACATTATTTATTGTTAGACTCTGCAGTAATAAAGCAGTTTTTTTTCTTTAACAGAATTCTCTTGGGGCAGTGTCAGCGGAGTTAGAACTTCAGAGACTGCAACAGGAGCACTTGAGGAGACAAGAAATGGTTCGGCGAGGGCACTCCCTGTACCCTGGACCTCCTCTAGCTCTCCTGCCTCTATTAGAGCAAATGCGACCGCAACCTCCACAATCAACTAATGTAAGAATTCCCTCCTTTTTATTTTAATTTTTTATTATTACTCTTAATATTTCTCACGTCATTAGTCGTTTTAAAAGATTTTTTAGTGTAATAACAAAGAAATACCAGAAATGGAATAAAACTGATGAAACTACTATTCTTGTAGCAGTTAATCTGGACTTTCTTACGATGTCTCACTAAATTACCGTAGATATAATCAACAGCAAACAATTACCGGCAGCGGCTCCTTAAATTATGATCGAAATATGTGGGACAGGGGACGAGGTGTCGCATAGTTATTGTCAGATAAACATCTCGTTCAATTAGTTATCCAAATGGTGACTATTATTTTGATGATACAAGATATTAAGTAAGAAACTAAGTATTAAGACTAATCGGTGTTTTTTCGTGAGAGTAATTTTGTTTTAATGACCAATATCCGCATAGATCAGCCGCTTAAAAACCATTCAGCACTTGTATTCAGAGAGAATTTAAGTATTGAGAAAGTTTCTTTGGCTTCCAGAAAATGCTTCTAACGTACTTCATCAAGTATAAATTTAGGGATACCTTATAATAGGTACCGTAATGAGCAGGAAGAATTACCAATTTATATTTTTTTTCCCATATAAACGTCAACGATGTGAAATGACCCCAAATTCTTGGCTTACATCCAAATAGACCTTGACCATTGAAAGAAACGTCTAGCTGAAAGTAACGTATAATTGTATGTGAAGTTACCATTTTTCTGATTGATGCCTTATAAATTAAATATGAGCACATTGTCGTTTCCTTTCAGTAATAGTTTTATATGGGATTGAGAAATGCGATTAAAAAGACGTACGTTTGAATTAATCATTTTGGCAACCTAATTAGTGTTGGCTAACATCCTGTGTGTCATCGGAGATATTATGTGCATTGGATTGTATAATATTTACCTTTTACCTACTTAGGTTTTATTGCTTCTATTTTATTTATTTTGAAATTATTTTAGTAGTTAGATTTCTCCATTATAACGCACTGAAAGGCTCTTATAGTAAGCATTGAATAAAAATTTAAGTTGGTGACAACGCCGTTTTTGGTCCTAATGCAGGCCATACACCAGCAAACTGCCGATTGGATCAGTTAGAACTAACCCGAATAAGATGCATGGTGTATGGCATGGATAAGTGGTAGGTAATGTACACCAGTGGCGTGGGGTTCCACCACTTACCACCTTTTAAAGACCCTTATCAAAATCCCTACGTATCAAACAGGCTAGGGCTGCCTTATGAAGGAGAACCAGCCTTCGCCATTGATGTACACTATGTTGAATGTCATAAATATGTATACCAAGAAAAACCTATTAAAAACTACTGTCTCCAAACAAAAAGCCCTAAAATCAATTAAACTAATTAGGGATCAACTTTCTACTTGTCAACATCGTGTCACTTAATTATAATAAATTAGAAGATATTCAAAACATTCAGACAGGAAATTGCGCCAATTAATCGTTACTCAGTTTACGAGCTGACGACATGCCAGCCTTATATAACCTTTTTTTCTTTCGAAATTGTATTCATTGTACATTAGTTATCCGGTAGAATTCAAATCGTCATGAGTTGTGGTCATAATATGCTTCACCGACGAAATGGCTGTTATTTTAAACGACTTCAAAAAAAGAGGAGTTTTAAATATATTTTCGTACATTATTATTTAATAATGTTTATTTAATAATGTTTTTTAATAATAAATTTAATTTTAATAATGTTTATTATTTAATAATGTTTATTTAAATATTAGGCCCGTACATATGAAATTCGCGTTTTGTCATACTGGCCACTTTAATCTCAAATATATCTACTTTGGTTAGGAATTCCAATTTCAAATTTATACTGCTATTTACTCATGCGTTTGTGTTTCTAAAACCGTAATTCATTTGTTTTTACCTCTTTTGGTTTTTTCTTTGCGTCACTCTGTTTACAAAATTAAAAACTTGAAATATCGTATTATTTTCGAGTACGAGTTCCACCGTGGTACCAGTGCTGCAGAAACGGCTCGAAGGACTAATGATGTGTATGGCGACGGTGTCGCAAAAGAAAACACAATGCGTTTTTGGTTCCAAAGTTTTCGTTCTGGAAATTTCGACCTGAAGAACAAGCCCCGTGGACAGCCGGACACCAAAGTTGATCATGAAGAATTGAAGGCTATTGTGGAAGCGGATCCATCACAAACCACGTCCGAGTTAGCTGCAGGATGCGGTGTTAGTGATAAAACTTTTTATCCACTTGAAACAAATTGGGAAGGTAAAAAGGCTTGAAAGGTGGGTACCTCATGAATTGAGTGCAGCAAACCGACAAACACGCGTCGACTGCTGTGTTACATTACTCAACCGGCACAATAATTAAGGGATTTTAAATCGAACCATTACCTGTGATGAAAAGTGGATCCTAGTGGAAGTACGATAATCGAAAATGCTCATCGCAATGGCTGAACCCTGGCGAACCTGCCAAAGCCTGCTCCAAGCGAAAGATGACTGAAAAAAGTTACTTGTTTGCGTTTGGTGGACTAGTGCTGGTGTTGTTCACTACAGCTTTCTTAAATCTGGCCAGACGATTACGGCAGATGTCTATTGCCAGCAACTGTAAATCATGATGGAAAAGCTAGCTGTTAAACCACCGAGGTTGGTCATTCGCTCTAGGCTACTGCTGCTTCAGGACAACGCTAGACCACACACTGCACAACAGACGGCCACCAAATTAGAGGAACTTCAGTTGGAATGTCTAAAACATCCACATTCCACCGTACTCCCCGGACCTTGCTCCAACAGATTACAATTTTTTTCGAAATTTGGATAACTTCTTGCATGGGAAAAAAATCAACTCCGATGGGGCAGTTCAAAGATTTTATTGATTCCTGTCCGAATGGTTTTTTTAGTAAAGGAATCAATGAACTACCTATGAGATGGCAAAAGTGCATAGACATCAATGGTATATACTTTGAATAAATAAATACATTATGTTTAAAAATCGACTTTATGTTCCTTCTTTACAAAACGCCGGTGCGTTTCTTTTCCTGACGGTGGAAAACTTACATACGGTATTCTTGATGGTGAGCACTATATAGTTACTGTAGCTACAGCTACAGTATAGAGTATCATATCATCAGACATCAGTAATAACGTCACAATAGTATCGCTGACTTTAGATTTATCTATATATCTATACATACAAATAAATAAAATTGAAGTATCTGTTTGTAATTTCAGTAGAAAATATATACGGTACTATCAATAAAAAATCAATTTTTAAAATTTTTGTCTGTCCGTCTGTCTGTTTGTTTGTTGCAGCTAATCTCTTGAACGGCTGGACCGATTTTCACGTGACTTTCACTGGCACATAGGTGATTTTATAAGGCGTAACTGATTAGGATAAAGAGTATGCTACTCTTTATCATCATACCTCCTCATCAAAAAATGTTGTAACGCCCAACGAAGTGGGCACGGGTCAGCTAGTTCATATATACATTTTTAAGGTGATATCACAGCCTCTAGGCTTAATTATTGACGTTTATCATTTGGATGTTCTAGGTGGTGCCCAACTCCCCCTGGCCGGCGACCGCTCAGCTCGCACAGCTGACCGCCAGTGCGCGCTCTCCCCCTCCTCCCGATCCGGACGCCCCCCTCAATTTGAGCAAGCAGCGGTCACCGTCTCCGGCGCAGCCCATGATGCTGCCGCGGTTCGTGCCGTACCCGCCCATGGAGGAATCGTATATGAAAAAGGAGGAGGAATATAATGCCTCTTGTAATGGTGAGTTGTAAAATTGGTTGCAAATTACCTATTATGTGCAGTCCGTGGCATATATTTTGGTCAAGGTATTAGATATATGTACTACTATATGAATCAATTCATACCGAAACGAAAAAATACTCGACGCGGTGATGCATTTTAAAAATAGCTAGTCAAAATTTAACTTTATTAATTACATAAGATGATACACGTTTCATTGTAAAAGTTCGGATGGCAAGTTACACCGCGCTGCACAGCGCATGTGCAGTGTATTACTGATATCATATGAAACGTGTATCTTTTTGAGTGATGAGTAAAGTTAAATTTTTAATAGATATGCAATTTCAGCGCGTCGCGTTCCGTATCGTTCCGGTGCGAACTGACCCAAAGACAATCTAAATACTTGGCAGTTACTTGGCATTTACAGTTAAACGGCTAAAGCACTGTCCTGCGTGTCCATATACTAAGATAGGTCACTAAATGTTTCAATTTTGGGGTCATTATGACATTTGAAGTATGGTGAAATCAAGATGGCGCACATTTGAGGTATGGCGAAAACCAAGATGGCGTAACTTTTTCTTGTATGAAGATTTGTTCTTGCAAATGTACCTACGTCATAGCCTATCTTTAGTTTTGAAATATTTGCTAATAATAGTAGGTAGGTTTAAATATTAAAAATTAAATTTCGTGACCAAGAACAAGCCTAAGGTCAGATTACAAAAGTTGGGAATAAAAACAGCGCGTTCCCTTCACAAGGGTACGGTACACCTTCACTTACATTACAAAAATCTGTTGCTAGCTGAAATTTAGGAAATCGCTCATACCTGTGCTAAATTAGATCTCGGCGGAACTGTAAAACGATTGGAGCGGAGAACAGAAAACATATTATTGAGTCGCACGTGTTGCTGGGATAACAAGCATTATGACGCGGTTCCACGTCACGCAAACGCACGTTCCAAAAATAATAGGACAGCTGTCTTATCAAATCAAATTTTTAACCATACGACAGTCCCTGTTCTAGTGAGGTATTAGATATAGCAGCATCTAGATACAATCAGGAAATATTCATAAAAATATTAAAAATGACAAACACCTAGATAGAATAGAAAACATTATTCTTCTTATTCTGGCGTTCCAGCAATGTTTCAGCTTCCTATTCGATTCTTATTATTTAGGTATATAGCCCATCATAATATTATCACAAGTCCCATCGAAGCTAGTGATCAATTCGTAAGATTCAGATATTTCAGTAAATACCTACCTACAAGATGTCGCGAAATGTGAAAACTATGAAATGTGCCGTGTCGCCGGCTCCCATCTGACGTCGTATTTAATTGCTGAACATAATTAATCCAGAGATCACAGTTTTCGGGAAACTCGAAGTAGGTCGACTGGCGTGTAGACAACTTCATTGGGAATATGTAAAGTGCAGTACGCGCCAAATTTCAATAAAATGTAAAATAAACAATGCAATATGCACCACATTTTTTAAACAAATGTTTCGGTTTTTATTACATACAATACCTATCCCTATACAATATAATTGTATAGGGATGTATTAACAGCCTCCGTGGGCCAGTTGTTTATAGCTTGGCTCTCGACTCGTAGGTCGTGGGTTCGATTCCCGCATTATAACAACAAAAAATGTTGTTTCCAAGTTTGGTTAGGAGAATAGGCTGATCACCTGATTGTCTGACAAGAAAGATGATCCATGCGTCGGATGGGCATGTAAAAAGTCGGACCTGCGCCTGATCTCTCGCCAGTCGTGTCGGTTATCCGTCCCACTGGGTTATGAGAATAAAGGAAGAGAGCGCACACACTTGAGGGCTATAAAATGACTCCTGCGTAACTGGCCTGGTTTCATTGAAACCGGCCAACGTCACCGACATCGGTGGGGGGGGGGAGTTAAAGTTAAAAAAAGGGATGTATGCCGACCCACTGTTTATAAAGTTTGAACTTTCAATGAACGAAATTATTGGGGACAGTTTGTTAAGAACAATATAATTGTCGGTAGCTATTGTCAGATAAGAATATGGATGGCCAGTGCCTACATAATGTGGACCATAAATGTGAACGATCAATTGGCCCACCACATATACCATCCAGATCCAACTCCTGTGTAGCCAGGATCGATAGTAGTAACCAACCACAAAAACCCTTTGAAGTTATGTCAGAGGAAAAACAATTATAACACAGGGTTAAGAAAGTTATACAGTGGTCGCAAAGACGATTGTTCAAAACCAGAATGGACTTTGGAGCCAATTACATTAAAACCACGATATTTTTGTAAGAATTGATTTTTGGCCAATCTGAATACTCAAAGATTTGGGTGCTCAAGTTTCCGATATTCCTAAATAGACAAGTTTTTCGCGAAAATCCTGAAAATTGTAAGGAAGAATACAACATTTTATCTCAGAATCAAATAATCCGGCTCTTTGCAAAGATCCTACGATTGTCGCAAATATCCTAATTTTCCAATTGTCCTACAACATATAATATAAAGGTTTTTGTCCTTGATGTTATTGTCCTCGAAGTTAGTATTTGACGTACCGTGTATTATTGTTTTTGTTTGTAAGGGTCAGTGCACACCGCTACGATACCCGGCGCTTCATTGGTATTATAGGTATCTATTTAAAATTGAACTTTATTAACTACACAAAAAGATACACGTTTCATATGACATCAGATAGACACTGCACAATGCACATGTGCTGTGCAGCGCGGTGCAACATGACATTCGAACTCTTACAAACGCGCTATATCGCGTGTCGTTTCGTTTGGTGTAAATTGACCTTTAGGTCATAATAACGTAACGTATGGTGTAAAAGTAAAAGTAAGTATAAAGCATACGTAACTTAACATAAATTTGTTGTGTTTGATAAAAATCGTCGTCTGTTAATCTTTCTTGATTTATTTTACGATTGTAGAGGAATTTTTATTTCAATAATTATTATACAAACGTAATCGCCGCTTTAATCTGTATTTGAATCGAAATGGAGGTTTACTTGTTATTTTTATGATTAACAATTATAATAACAGTTAAGGTTAATGTTTATTGTATAAACTGGTCTAAAACTAGTTTTTATGTACAAATTCTTAGGTTCTTATTTGTATCTTCGCAATAAAATTTTGATTTTATTACACAAGTCGGCTTAAAAAGCTTCTATTCTTATCGTTTTAGCACATTTATAATGCACTTACTAAAATACGAAGATAAAAGTGAGAAAATTCGGAAAAATATGAAAATATTAATGAATTATGGTGGATAAAATTAATAGTGTAATACACTTTGGATAGTTGGCGTCCTCCCAAGCCAAGATGGGCGCAAAACAACGAGTGTCGCTCGGTTTCCTCTAAAACAAGAGAAACGCGAGGTGGGATAGATGGCGGGCAAGACGCGCGCTTCCGCTGTGCTCAGAACGTAGAGTCGCGTGCACAAGCCCTTGGTAATATTGGCGTTAGGCTAGGACTATAATATGCCCCGGAATCCGATAGATATAGAAAATAGAACTCTGCGCTAATACAATAGAGTTGAAAATCGAACATATGAGTGTCGTATCAAGGGTCAATGTCATATTAGATGACAGCTCGTCACTCGAAACTTCCATTTTCCCACACATAGCGCAGAGTTCTATTTTCAATGCTCACAATTTTCGACGGCCTTCCGGATTCCGGAGTATATAAAGTTCCAGCCTTACGTGGAGATCCGCCTTGAATGGTATCGAACAAGTTGCCGCTCGACCAGGCTAAGATGAAAATCGCTTTACAGCGCCGTTGAGCCGTGCGAACGCAAACAAACTCACGTGTAAATACATAGTTCAACCACGTCTGCAGTCGTTGCGGTCTCTTTCTTTGTGTTTAAATATTTTGAGGCGTCCTAGTGAAAAGGAACATGTTTTGAAACTGGTCGAGCAGGAACTTTGTCCATAGTACATCGCATATAAATATAGATAGCGTCGCAAATCCTACCACAGGACTGGGTGTGCACGAAAGAATGGTGAGAATACGAAACCTATAGTCTAATTGTAATAAGTTTGCCGTGAATCATCAGTACAATGTCAAAATGGCCTACTTTGATTGGATGATGTGAATAGGGCTTATGCGTCATTGGTCTATTTCATATTCACTGCAAATTGGTCACCACGTCATTTGCGTACATTGACATTATTCACATTATACAATAAAAGTAAGCCATTTTGACATTTGCACTGATGATTCACTACAAATTTATTACTTAACGCGATTAGTCTATAGTGCGTTATCGCGAGTGAAACTCAACGAAATACAAATAGCAGTTCGTTGCAACTGTTTCCCGATTGATAATTGTATAACACTGCGTTTCTGTCAAATAACCGTGATTTAATCACGCATCGGGCATATTTCAGCGTGCACTCGTTAATCTAGTGTTCCTCGTGCAGGATGTTATAAATTATCTAACACTGTGTCAAATTAATTCGAGGAATGCAACTTTGAGTGAGCTTCCGTGCGGCTTATTAATTGTGTGGACACTTGGTGACGCGACGGACGTGTGTTCGACCTATATTTTGTAAGGGTTGCGCGTAGCGATTTTGTCAACGACTGTATGTGTTACTTTAAATATTAGAATTAGCTACATACTGAGGTACTTATATGCTTATTAATCATTACTCTCCTGTATCTTTGTTTTTACAAAGTTTTAGTAGGCACTTGATCAACTTCATGTCTAATGAACTTGTTCTCTTATTTTGAACAAGTTGTCGTGTGTGTGTCTGTCTGTTTCAAGTGTCTGCTTGTTTTTGTGTGTGTCCTGCGTGTTTGGCCGTGGCATCGTAGCTCCAAAACGGATGAACCAATTTTGATCTAGATTTTTTTGTTTGTAACCTGACATGATCGAGTGTTATTAGCTATAATTAAACATTATCATCAGCTCGCTCACAAAATTATTTTTTAAATTTTATTTATACTGTGTTTGGATAATTTATAATATTATATTTCAAACTTACCTACGTACCTACTTGTAATAGATACTTAATACAATCCTAAAATAACCAACAGAAGCATAAAAAAAACTTGGTATTATATATTGCTATACAGTTTGTATGATTCATCACAGACGCCTAAGATTCTATATATTTTCACATTACGTACTGTAATATGAAATATATCCAGGCATCTTATGATAAAATATTATAGTAGGTATCTTCGCCGCCTGTGACGCCCTTAAGTAACACCGAAACTCAAAGAAAAACGAATGTTTTCATAAAATCTAAAATTGTAGAAAACTTATAGTCCCGATAATCTCTGAAAGACACCTGAATTAAATCTTCTTTCAAACATGAAATAAAATTTCGACATCCCGTAATCCTACTCAATCCGTTATACTATTTCAGAATAGTTTCATTCTTAATCTTTGTTTAACGATTGTTTTACGACACCTCTCTACTGTGGCCTGTAATTTATTGCTCGGCTTACGGGGGATTCCGATTGAGTTCTTACCTATAATTCTTACGCAACATCCAAAACAATAGATCAAAGGAAAATCAATCTTTTCCCAGTAGATTTAGAATTGAGAATAACTAGCGGCGCTGGTGTGAAACAAAAGAATTTATGTCTCAAATCCATATTCAAGGATTTGGTGGACGATTGGGAAGATTTGTGACAGTGATACTTGGAATATTACTAAATTATTTTGAATTCTGTCGAAAATTTCTATTCTTGTTTGCGAGCTTTTCGTAACCTAGATTCGTTTGAGCCTACGAGTAAATTATATTCTTGATAAAACAACAGATAATAGAAAGTGATCCTGTATTTGTTCAACAATATCTTTATAAATTAAATTGAAGCTTACATTAAAACCGCTTCCTTTTTGGAAGTCGGTTAATAATATCAACTATTAATTACCATTTATTTATTACCAAAACAGTAGGTAATTACTACTGGAGGCACATAATTAACGTTTTACAATTTATTAAATTTCATTTCAGCTCAATCTTGGGGCCAGTCGCCATCCGAGGACTCAGAAAAGGCGAAGCTGATCCGCCAGCCGAAACGCGACGAGGCCGGGAAGCCGCACATCAAGAGGCCTATGAACGCCTTCATGGTCTGGGCTAAGGACGAGCGCCGTAAGATCCTGAAGGCCTGTCCAGACATGCACAACTCCAACATATCCAAGATCCTCGGAGCCCGATGGAAGTCCATGTCCAACGCCGAGAAACAGCCGTACTATGAGGAGCAGTCCCGACTGTCTAAGCTGCATATGGAAAAGCACCCTGATTATAGGTAAGACTTTTTTATTTTCTTCTAAAAATAATAGGCAAAAAAATCTTTAATATTTCTAAATAATTTTGGCATTGACTAGGTTTAACCAATACTAATAGGTATAATAAATAAACTTTATCTGTATAGGAATAATATTGACTCGTTTGCGCATGTTTTTTCAGATACCGGCCAAGACCGAAACGGACGTGCATAGTCGACGGTAAGAAGATGCGGATATCTGAGTACAAGAATCTGATGCGCACGCGCAGGCAGGAGATGAGGCAGCTCTGGTGCCGAGACGGGGGAAGCGAGCTCGGGTTCCTCCCCTCCCTCTCCAGCCCTGGACCGTCAAACTCCTCCCCACCTCCGAATGGGGGGAACTACATGAACCCCCCATTCTCCCCTCCGCTTTCGCCTGGGGAAGAGGATTGAGGGTCGGCGCGCGGCTGGCCCTACCCGCACGCCGCGCCCCTCCCTATGCCCCCCTCGCACCCCTGGTAATTACCAGGATCAACACCGGAACCATCAACGGAACTTCTACAATACGTGTCCTAGTTTTCCTAGTGAAATACCCAGTTAAGTTTCGAATATTCGAGTCTACTCGAATGTTCGAGAATAATCATTAAGGGAGATAATAAGTTAAGGCTAGTTTTTGATGCCAGTTCAGATCTCTCGCGTAGAATATCTTTATGAGATTATTCCAGTAGTGAATTAAGATGAGTCTTGTAAATTAAATATCGATTTATCTCGTATTGGTTATAAGTAGACGGCCTCGTGCCCATGTATTAAACTGACATTATTAGAAAATTAGAAAAAAAGCAATGTATATATTAAGTTAATTCTTTATTTTTACTCGCCATGTAAATATTCGCAAAACCTTTGTAGATATCTTTATATTATTATGGCTATTGGTAATTCGTAAGTTAGAGTTGTTATGTAAGTGGTAGCGAGTGTGGCCATGTGTAAAATAGATTACTCTAAGATGTTTTAATGTAACAAACCAAAAAATTAAGCTGAACGCTTGAAAATTATGTGTTTTAAACACACAATATCCATTGATAGAGTGCATAATTAATAATACTCATTAGAACACGCATACATTAATATATAAGTTATATAAGCTGTTATTATATACTCTAGAGTTCTTGGACCTTGACACTTGTGGTCAATTCATGTGTCAATTTGACATAAAATAGTGTGCTCACTGTATGTGGACTTTAGCTATAAAACGCATAATCGTTTTGTCAGAATGTGCAATTGTTAGTAGCCACTATGTAGGAGTTTATATCTCATAGTATATAGCGGTAAAGTTGTATAGTATATAAAGTAAGTTGTAACGTTTGCTTGGTGCCGATGTCGTTTATTGCCATTTTTGTTATTTATTTTTTATCTGTATTTTTGTTTTTTTTTTTTGTAACAAAGTATGAACTGATTACGAGTGCACATCGAAATATTTGTATAATGGACACACCTTAGTGGGATCGCAAAAAGACATCAAAGCCATTTTGGCATCGACAATGTTGAAAAGCTGTCATAGAACAACAATTTGATGTCAAAATAGGATTTTTAAATATTATGTTGCGTAATCAAAATTATAGTCTTGCCTAACTTGCCATCTAATTGATTTGGTTTTTTATATATCTCAATTATTGTTATAATTTACAAATATTTTTCAATTCTTTTAATAAACGTGAACCTAACTTTTGTTTTTGTAAAAACAAGTTTTATTTTAAGCTCTATTTTTAACTTTCTTTATGAAATGTACGAAAAAATTCGTTCAATCTTTACTCACACTCTTTTTATAATTTCAATAACTTTTAGTGTACTTAACGTTATTTGTATAAGCCGATTATACAATAATTGGCGGACGGGTTTCTTTTTATTTACTCAAAAAAATATTCATAAATTATATTTTTAGTTTCAAGGTGTGTGCTCGTGAAATATAGTATGCCAGTAATTTTATATTGTATTCGTGAATATAGCTGTAAGGAGATACTTAAGCGTACCTATAAATAAATTATTGTGTATGTGACTTAATCGATTACGTAGCGTGTATAATTAGAAAATGTGTAAGGGCCTATCCACATGTTCACGTCACGGCGTCATCAACGTGAAACGACGCGGCGTCGTGGCACTGCCACAACACGGTTAGGCAACGTCGACGCAGACGGCGCACAATGTACCACAATTATACATAGCCTGGCTATCCGGCGTCGTGACATGCATTTTAACGGCGACGTGAATTTGCATGTCACGACGCCGGATAGCCGTTATGTCAACGCACCGTTTTACGTTGACAACGTCGCGTCGCGCCGTGGCCATGTGGACTGGCCGTTAGAGGTTAGAGCAGTGACGTTAAATTATTTATTTTTTATGTTGAGCCCGTTGTACATGACGATATTTTGTGAACGTTAGTTTTGGTTATTTAATCGTAAATGCACAGATCTCGATCGATTTCTTTTTTCACCCGACATTTTATCTATGTTTTAGCTGCCATTTTGTTTTTTGTTTCTTACAAATTGTTACTTTTGTAAATGACAATATTATTTTGTACTTACTATACGTTGTTAATTTTAATGCTTTTATGTCGATTGAGAATCATTTGTTAATGTTTCAAACTCAGTGCATATAAAGTAGACTTAGGTTCTAATACCTAGTTGGTATAAACCAGGACACATTAATCTGAAATTGTGCCAAAACCCCAAGTTTAATAAAAAGTATAATATAAAATGTATTTAGTTTTATTTTACATCCGCATCTCAGACTTCATTGTAATAATACAGTTTACCAAATTAACAGTTACAAACACCAAGTAGGTATTATAATTTTTTATATATTATAATCATTTTTAAAAGCGATGATTTTCTTCGCCGTTAGAGAGTGAAGCTGAAGAGTACCTATATTGTACTGAAGATCAGAAATTCTCATTGGTACACGCCACAACCTGGAATCGAACCTACACCTGCGGTCTAGCTACTATACCACGGTGCTCTCATGACTACATAACCTAAAAAGAAAAAAAAAGATTTTTATAACATCATAACTTTCTATTACTTGCAAGTTTATAATATTATACAATCGATATGGATACATTTAGTTACAAAATAAACTACGTAAATATGTATAGTTAAGTACATGGTACATTTGATTAAATATCGTTAAATGTCGCCGACCGTTGGTGTATCAATTTTCGACGTTATTTCTTGGCATTTCGCAATAAGATTCTAAAGTATAAATAAGTAAAAAAGAAAGAAAGAAAGAAATTATAATGAAAGGAGAAGCCATTGATATATTTTACACCTACGTTCGTTTTTATAGATAATATGAAAAAACAAAAACCTTATGAGTTTACTCAGTGTAATATTATAAGATTAGTATAACGGGGATAAGTTACTTGATATACATTTTATATAAAAATGTACATTATATGAATAATTATTTTACTATTACAACAGGTCAGCAAATAGGTAATACAACATGGCAACACTAACTTTATTTTATGACATGGTGTCACTTTTGAAATAATGTTGAAATAGACTAAACAATTGTCAAACTAATTGTTTTATTATATCAATACACTGTAGAATAGAATACACAAAATACTATAAGAAAACAAACTGAAGACCTACTTGAAATTTACAAACTCAAATACATCAAAGCCTTCTTTCTATGTATGCTGCCAACTTTTTACAGATTATACCCACATGAATTAAGCATAACATTAAGATAATTGAGAACAATTTATACTTAATGTATAAACATACAGAATACAGACTGATTCTATATTAAAAACCACGAGAACAAATAAACTTTGTAAATAGTGTACTTCCGTCTAAACCCTAAATTAATTAAAACCAAGTAAAATATTTTCAATTTCAATTAAAACCAAACTAAATTCAATAGGAAAACGTTTTATGGCGATATCACAAATTAAAAACTTAAGATTGATAAATAAAGTTGATTTAAAAATATGTATATTTGTTTTTTAATTTCTACTGATGAAAACACCTCGAATTAACTTCCAGCAAGGATGTGACAAACACACTAAACACATGCGTAGTAGTGAAACGGAACGTGTTTATGTCAATAAATAGTTCATGACATCTTAAAAAATTATTTATGTCAAAACGTCAAACGGATCATCACACCGACATTTTACTACTACGGACTACAGCACAGATTACAAATGTACTAGTGTGACGTCACAGCACAGATAATCTATCAACCAACATGGCGAATAGTGTTTTCGGCGGTATTTAAAAAGTGTATTTTTAAATATATTTTTTGTAGGTTTTTATGTTTCAAAATAATGTAATATATTTTTTTGTGTAATGAAACAGTTGTGAATCGTTTATGACATAAATAAAAACAAGGTCAAGTAGCCTATTAAAAACCAAGTAACCTACGAGTCATTCGGAATTATGTAATGTCACTTGATCGGTTATCTGACTCACGAATCGAAAACATTGGGTGCACCGCCTGGTCTGGCAATTTTTAAGTAAATTTAACAGATTTGTTATTCAAGTAAACGACGTAGTGACGAGACTGATTTTCAATTTGGTCTAAAGGTTGTGAACCCCTGAATGTTTATTTACATTTTTTATTATTTTTCCTCGTGGTCCCAACTATAGATACCTGCCTATCTGACACCACTTACCTAATATTATAACACTTTAGTATAATCAGTTTTATACTTAAAAGTACGCAACAAAATATCATAGGCATCGGATGATCGTAAAATATTATGATTTAGTAGATACGCTATGGGTTAAAAATATACAACAATAATGGCGTTATAATTATCAAAAATGTATAAAGCTATCTACACAGACAAGCTAAAGTAGGAGTACTTATGTACAATAATTTAAAACATAATTTCAAATTAACCTATAAATATAATATTTTGTGTGTGTGTTTTTAATAGAATGTCGATTAATGATTTGTTCTCATAACAAAATCAAAAACTTCAAACATATACAACAAGCTACTAGCTATAAAAATAAAATGGCACGTAAAAATATTTAAAACAAAAAATGCAAGTGCTTCAAATTTATACTAGTGAGTTGTACATTTGATTATAAATTAAAAAATAAGTAATACAATAAAAAAACTTTTAAGTATATGTGATATTATTTACAAAAATATACGTATAAAAAGGGGCGCCTTGTGAAATCGTTATATTAATTAAAAATGGCATGGCAATAAATTATATTTTACAAAAATATGTATTTTACATACAACTAGAACAACTGATTCTATTGCGATAAGCAAAAACTTACTAAAACATTTGAAAATATAAACAAGTTACAGAGGACAAGAGGGGCACAGTTTAATTTTATTCAAGTCTAGACATGTGCCGTGGAAAGTGTGGCCACACTTAAAAACCCAGAGGCCGCCATCTTGGATTAGAACTTCGTTGTGCAACGGCAGCCCACAGAGTGAACAGTCTGGTATCGTGTTCAGTGTTGTCATAGTTAATAATATATCGTGTAATATTGTATTTTGTGAGTCTACTTCTCGGAAGTATGTGAATTTCTCGTAAACATCTTTCAGCCCCCAGTAGGGTGAAGTTGCAGCGACTGTCAGAGGCAATGCCGTGTTTTTGATATTCCCATCTGTAATGCTCTTGAGAAGTTTGCACATCTGAAAATTGAAACAAAATTTTTAATTTATTAACCTTGACAATTACATACGTACATGGAAATATGTATTTTTAATGAAATACTGTGATAAAGAAATGCTCAATTTGCAAATTTTTGTATTACTTACTCTAGGAATCCACTCAGTTTATAATGTTAATTATAATATATGTATATATTATAAATACGTGAAGCAAAAACTTTCAGTACAATTTTACTAGAATTGTGCGAACGGACTACGGAGTAGTATGATATTTGGCACAGTTAAAGTTTATCTGGAGGAAGGCGTGCAGAAAACTAATATTTTAAAATAATTCTTAGAAATACATAAAATTAAAAAAATTACAACAACACACAATCTATTGTTTTAAGTCAGATTTAAATCACACTACCGTGCGTTTGGTAGAAACAATTTTGTTACAAGTCAATCTGTTACAACGCTTTTTTTTTTTAATCTGTTTATAAGAGCCAAAAGAACGCTAATAAAGTTCAAACTTCAAAATTATTATGGGCGAACCACGTGGCAACCTCTATTAATCATTATTACATATTGTAATATTGTACTCTTTTTGATTCACTCTAAAATAGATCATCAAAGTAAGATAATCTAAAACATAAAGTATAATATTATTAGTTTTACCTCATTTCTCGACTCTTCATAATCATACGAGCTGTACAAACAGTTGACTAGAGGAACAGCAATAATCCCATCAAATTTCTCGAACAGACTCACTAGTATACATGAGTGATAGAATTTGATTGTCAAAGCCCCTTTCTCTATCAGGTGTGAATGTTTCTTCATCACTTTTATCGCCTTTTTCCCGCCGACCGACTTGATTATTAACGATCCTAGAAGATCCCAGCTTAGCGTGTCCTTAACTGATATGTGGTCAAACTTTTTGTCGCAATTCAAGCAAATATTAGCATATAACGTAGCATACAATTGTATAGAGCGTTCCCAAGTATCGATAGTGAACTGTGGGAGGAAAGAGTGCAGAAGATTTTCATCGAGCATTTGCAAAAGAACCCTCAAAACATTTATGAGATCTTCGTTGCGTCGCAAATAAAGTATTTTCTTCCAGAGATGCGGCATTCTCTTGCATACTTCATAGCATTGTTCCTTTGTCTGACTAGACCATTGCATCTCGATGAATTCGTCTATCAATTCCGAAAATACGGGCATTTGACTGGTCCTCACGTACGGCAAAGGGAAACCACATTCGCATCCTATATTCATTAACATCTGATTCTTTATATTTACAGCTATACATGAGTCTACAAAGTATTTGTACAATTTCTCATCTTTTATAATTACGTCTAAATATTTGCATTTATGCGCGCAGCTATTTAAATAAGTAAGAAATATATTATTAGGTACAAATTTAGATTCATCCAAAACTCCTATAGATACGCAGTAATTTTCTAATGCCAGCATTAGGTCGTAGATTTTATTAATATCACAGTTGTAGCTTTCAATGATTGAAGATAAATTCAACATATTATTTGCTTCTTTATTCACTAAACTTAATCTAGAATATTGATATAGCTTTTTGCAGATATCGTTTTCTTTATCTATATTATTGTCTACTTCTATGGTATCTTGACTAGATTCCTTGTAAATAATATCATTGTCTATACTTTGAGGACCATCTTCGTTTTTGTATTCGTCTCTTGGTATCCATTTTGGCGTAACATCATTATCTTGTGCATTTACATGTAATGTTTCGATTTTATCAGTGCTCATATGCTTAATTTTTTCTTCAAAGTCCTCCCACTTTTCTTTTAAACGTTGTTTACCAGAATTAATTTTGTCTGAGACGGTCAATTGAAGTCCTTTTAGTGCTTGAAGCGTATCAGGTGCTATAGTAAACACATTATCACCAGAGTTCTTCATTTCGATATCATCATCTAACAAGAGATGGTTGTTATATGAATTTTCAACAACATAAATACCAGATTTCATTTGAGCCACATCATTCGATTTCAGGGAGTCAAATTTGTCAAAAATACATTCTAGGCTTTGTTTTGTTCCATTATTTTGTACTTTTTCCCTTAGCCCACTTAAAATATGTAGCTTAGGAGACAATTGCCGCGACATCAAGAAATCTTTATACAAGGCACATAGCTCAGCACACATCGTAAATTTTTCGTCCAAAAAGCATTTAATAAGAAATTTGTCTAGACTAAAAAATCGAAGGTTAACTAACGTTCCATTTGAAAGCCAAATATATAATACATCACGGTATATTTTACATTCAATGATATCTTTGTACTGATTGAACCATATTGTATCATCAACATCTATCACATTGAGAAAATACAGAGCGCTTTTATTAAATGCAAAAATAACATCATTGATAGAAAATATTTTAGTGAAGTTTACAGATTGTGCTTTTTCAGATTTTTCACTGGTTTCTTCTAAACACAGATTCTCATTAGAGTATGATTCAGCACTTATTATATTCATGGCATTATTTGATAGCACCTGTTTAAATTGATGAGTTCTTCTTACCATACCATCAACAGTGGCTTCCCACAGTCGTGAAGACGGCCTCGCACAAAATACAACTGTATTATTAAATCCTTCACCTACTGGAAACCCACTATCATCTTCGACTTTATCATACTTTTTAACTTCTGTCAGTTCCGTTGTAGTGTCGTTATTAACACCATTGGTTACATCATGCTCTTTACTAGCAAAACACACACCAAATTCACCATCTCTTAATTTCTGGCCTATTTGTCTATACTGTTCTTGTACTATATTACAAATATAACATCTCGTTAAAGTAGACACAAGCAGCATGCTTTCTCTACAGTCCAATTGGCAAATCCTAGAATCTAGGCTCATAATTATTTGTGAAGAACTTTGAAACATCGTTTTTGCCTGAAAAGAAGTTAAATACTCAAGTTTAAATCGTAACATATTACAGTAGTAAAAATTCTAATACAATTTACTTATTATAGCAGACTTTTTTGGTTATATTTCATGTGTGGTTACACATGAAATAAGATATTGGAATGGTCTTACAGGTTTGTAATGAATCATTGTGTTTGTAATGAATCATTTGAAATAATGTGTTTTAAAAATTAAAATGTAAAATGATACTCACAATAAAACTTTGCAATTGCAGAACCGAAATCTTGCCCACGTCATCACCACTGAAAAGCATGTTTCTGCTCCATATCAAAGCCGTTACTTCATTCCCGCTGTGATCCTTAGAACTTGTTGTTGAATATCCACCACTATGCAGTTGATCACACCCCGTTACAGTAACAATTCCTTTGCCATTTGCAAATGCAATATGTTTCTCATCAATAGATATGGCTAATCGAGTTATTGGACCATCCTGAAATAAAAAACACATTAATTAATAAAAAAAATTATATAGTAAATGAACTTTAAAATTGTACCTTTTACACAACTGATATAAAAATACAATTCTTGTTTTTAACACCTGACAAAAACAGGGTGGTGTTCTAAGTTTGACGTGTCTGTCTGTCAGGGACATTGTGGCTCCCATAACAGATGAACCGATTTTGAACTAGTTTTTTTGATTGTAAGGTGACAAGATCGAGAGTGTTCTTAGTTATAATTCAGGTTGCTCACTCATTGACCAAAAGCGATGTTGACTAGTGTAGAATATCCCATTTTTATAAGTTTAATTTTAAAATTGTTGATTAAAGATACACAAATCTAAAAGAAATAGGTATTTAGATTGAGGCAATTAAAAATTATAAGCAAATAAAAATTATTGCCCATCTCTTTCTCGCAAAACGTTTTGTTACGTCACAAGTTGCGACTGCCATAAATTTTGTAATGACAATGTATGGCGGGTTCAACTCCTGACGTCACAGGCCAATATATCGCTCTCTTTCATATTGTAAATTTAAATTCTTTGTATCTTCGTTATACTTTAAGATATACGAAAATGGGTTCTATATTGTGTCAACATGATAATATTGTCTAACATCGAAGAGACGAAAAAAATTTTTTTAGGCAACATGCTCATTCATTACTAAAAAAATTTAATATTTTTAAATTTAAATTTTAAATTTAATAAAATTAAATGTTTAGTACTTTAAATAATTTAAATAGCAACTGCAATTATACATGCAGTTGCTATTATAAGTATGTAATTCGGCAAATTTCTTTCAAACAAAAGCAAACATAGAAAATAGTGTAATGTGAATAATACACATTTAACTATATATAGGCCTATACTGTATACTAATACAATAAAATACATAATGTATATAATTAGACAAGTCTTATCAACTTGAACCTTGAAGTAACATTATACTAACCTTATTTGGTATAAGCTGAACAAACTCACACGGCCATCTGTTGAAGACATAAATTCCACCACTAGTCGCACCAAATGCAATTAAAGATCTTGAGACATCGAAGCATGTATACTGGAATATTAAGAAAATAACCAAGATTAAATTTGAGCATTAGTGATTTCTTAAGAAAAGCATCTTAACTTAACATTATATTTGTCTATACAGGGTGGCCAAAAAGTCGTGGATCAAACGAAACAGGGAGATAAAGGAGGTAATTTCCAACAAAAAATCTTTCTCCAGCATGGCTATAACTTCATTGCACGAAAAGATATGAACTATTTTTATTTTTTCAATGAAAGTACCGAGTTTTTTTACAATTTAATCAGTAAAAAGTTAAAATGATTAAAAATAATTAAAAAAAAGCTTGTATTATGACTCGATTTTGTATCAATACTACAAAAAATGTATTGCAGCTCTTGGTATCAAACTTAACGAGCAATTAATGTTTTTCCGTAAATTTTGATGCGTTTCAAAAAATTACTTCTCACTTTAAGAGCACCATTTGAAAAAAAAACGTATTACGGAAAGGTGACCCTGTATTATAAAAACTTGCCGGTTTAATGCTGATTAAAATTAGGTACAACACTTTACTTTTTGATCTTTAGTTTTGGTTTTATGATCGTTTTTCATACCAAGGTGCAAATTTCATTAAATGAGCCTTATTTTTAAATTTGACGATTTATCTTTTCTAGGAAACGAAAGGGTCATACAATACAAACAACTCTGTAAAAACACTCGATACATAGGAATTGTGCCTCTCTTTTACACTAACCATTTAATCCTTTGTCGAATACCCGTCAGAATACCCGTCAGAATACCCGTCTTAGTTCAGGTAGTAGAATGCCGGGCGAAGCAGAGCGGGAGGGGTGGAAGCGCGTGAGTATCTTTCTTTGTTTAGTGTCTCACTCACTTTCTGGATGTGACTACGCACACTTATTATTTTGCACGGTATTTTTTGTGATTAGTTGTGACCCGCGCTTCGTTTCTGGACTTGTGATTGATTGCCTACCTGTGACCTACGCTTTGTTTATGGACTTGTGATATTGCCTACCTGTGACCAGCGCTGTGTGAATCGGATTTTGTGATCACTTCGGATTGGCTAGATAAGCTAAAATGGCTGCTGCGAGGAGAGCATACACCCAACGGGAGTATGCAGATATGCATTACCTCTATGGTTTTTGCGACGGCGATCGCGCTGCTGCCAGAGAATATCGACAACGCTACCCGAACCGAGACCGTTTCCCGGACTACAGGGTCTTTATGCGCGTGCATAATGCGTACATGGAGGGAACCTTACCCGGGGAGCATGCTGCGAGAACAGGAAGACCAGTAGTACGATTTGATAATGAAGAGCAAATACTGAGACAGTTAAGATTGGACCCTGGTATTAGCCAACGCCAAATATCACGAAATCTCGGGATCCCACGATCGACGGTGCAGCTTATCATTAAAAGAAATAAATTTCACGCTTACCACGTGCAAAGGGTGCAAGCTTTACTGCCAGCTGACTATGAACCTAGAGTGAGGTTTTGTAGAGAGATGCTTAGAAGACACAGAGAGAATCCGCAGTTCTTCAACAAAGTGTTATGGACTGATGAGTCAAATTTTAGAAGAATGGGAGTTTTTAACATCCACAATTTACATTATTACTCCAGAGTGAACCCACATATCATCAGAAATGATCGATTCCAGCATCTGTTTGGGATAAACATGTGGGGTGGAATAATTGACCAGCAGCTTGTGCTACATGAAATGCCACCAAGGCTGAATGGTGCTATGTATTTGAATTTTTTACAAAATAATTTGAACCAAATACTGAACGAAGCTGAGATTCCTGAAGATAGAGTGGCAGAAATGTGGCTGGAACAAGACGGCGCCCCGCCTCATTTCACTAGAGCAGTTCGAGAACATTTGAACGAGCGTTTCCCTAACCGGTGGATTGGTCGAGGTGGAGCTATTGCATGGCCACCCCGGTCACCCGACCTTAATCCCATGGACTTTTTTGTTTGGGGCTATTTTAAAGAAATAGTGTATCATGGAGAGAATAACACCGAACAAGAACTACGACAAAAGCTCGAGTTTGCTAAGTTACAAATTCAAAATAACAGAGGTGCATTCCGCCGATTACGAGCAAATTTTATTAGGCGGTGCAGATTGTGCGTTATGGTCAGAGGTAGGAACTTTGAACATTTAATGTAAAAATTTGTATTTAATAAAAGTACTAAGGCACAATCGTTGTTTTTATTTCATAATGGCTTCTGAAATTACTATGTAATATGTATGAGAAAAAATCTAATTTTTCCTTTGAGTTTATCATTTTATGAAATTTCACCTTGATATGAAAAAAGATTATAAAACCAAAACTAAAGATCAAAAAGTAAAGTGTTGTACCTCATTTTAATCAGCATTAAACCGGCAAGTTTTTATAATACAGGGTCACCTTTCCGTAATACGTTTTTTTTTCAAATGGTGCTCTTAAAGTGAGAAGTAATTTTTTGAAACGCATCAAAATTTACGGAAAAACATTAATTGCTTGTTAAGTTTGATACCAAGAGCTGCAATACATTTTTTGTAGTATTGATACAAAATCGAGTAATAATACAACAGCTTTTTTTAATTATTTTTAATCATTTTAACTTTTTACTGATTAAATTGTAAAAAAACTCGGTACTTTCATTGAAGAAACAAAAATAGTTCATATCTTTTCGTGCAATGAAGTTATAGCCATGCTGGAGAAAGATTTTTTGTTGGAAATTACCTCCTTTATCTCCCTGTTTCGTTTGATCCACGACTTTTTGGCCAACCTGTATAATCTTTATAAGACTGAAACACTCCCTAGTGTAGATGTGTATTTTAAATTTGCATTTGTACCAGTTAATTAGCTGTATTATTGGACTGTATCATAATTATAGTGTATGCAAATCGTAAAAGATAAAGCTACTTTGGACATGTCGCATTTGGAGTTTATAGGGTTGAATATTAATGTTACATTGAAAAAAAAAAATGTTGAAACTGAATCCATCTTCGAATTGCTGTCAAAACGTTATCAATTTATGGTTGATTTATTATTGTCAATCCATATGACTTTGAATGTTCAATTTTGCTGTTAAAAGCAGGAATGAAAATTTATTTTTCGTAATTTTAATGGAACTAAAAATAATTTGACTGATATTGTATTTCATATTTATGCTAAATTAATTATTTTATAGAATTATAATAATAATTAGGTACATTGTAATTTTTTTTTTGTGATGATGTTTTTCATCCTTGGTAAGTATGTAGCATAGAACGGAAAACTTCAATCTGTCCGAATAAGCTTTCGCTTTTACATACACTACAACAGTTATATTTATATTTACTATACCTACATATTTTTCAGATCATCCATAAGTTTAGGATATTATGATAAATTAGAATGAAAAATTGCTGTTAAGTTTATATCTACTAAGCCAAAGCTTATATATTAATAAGAAATACATAATTACTATCTAATACACAGAACTGTACTTTAATAGTCTGGCAAGGTTTCAATTATATTTTACATTTGACTTTGTATAAGAAATCCAGTATTTGTATTATTTACTACAGTTCAAGTACATAAAAAATCAACTCACCTTTATCCTTTGCACATTTCTAATTGGAGACTTTACTATATCAGTTATATCTGGTAGCCCTTGTAAAATATATCGTGGTAGTTTATGGCAAGACATCCTCGAATTTCATAGTAACATAACTTGTTCAAAATATTATTTATTTTCTTATGAAAATGGTTTAATTGAACTTTAAGAATTTTCTAAAATATAATACGCACCGACTATTCTAATTTAAAATCGATCAAAATTAATATATTATTATAAATAAAAAAACGATCACTTCGCAAATCGCAATTCGCAACACAGCTCTGTGAGCACAGCTGACAACTGACAAACAATTGTCAACATGCTGTCAACAAGCGACAGTTTTTTTTTATATTTATATATGACATCAGCATAAAACCATTTGCCAGTGTCAAGTTAAAAAGGCGGGAAATAGAACTTTCGTTTTAATTTTCAACACCGTATTCCTATATCGTCAAGTCTAAATTCTAGTCAAAATCTAAATAAATAGTCAGTACATGAGTCATGTTCATTCGATTCAGTAAAGTGGTGAAGCTTTACTGAAAATTCCTAGGGATATTTGGCGGACACACAAATAGCACGTTTTTAGAAGTTGTACCGCTTGCCCACACTTGTGCTCGTTAGGGAATATTTAATGGATAATATTCTACCAATTTTACACATTAAGAACCGAAATAACACAAATTTATGGAGAAATACAAAATCCTCAACGTCACCTATTGAACTCCCCGGCAAAACTGTGAATTGTGAAGTTAAAATAGCGAGAAAAATAATTTTTTGTTTACGTTTTCAACACCACCCGGCAGCAACGCCACCTTGTTTTCACCATACTTCAAATGTCAAAATGGCCCATCAAATTTCAAAAGTGGGGCCATTAAGTGGAGATAATGTTTGCCTCAACATGCCTCGTCTATAGACGTATGATTTAAAACGATTTTAAAAATAATTTGTAATTCTTTAAAAATATAAAATAAACTGCTATTTTGGAGTGGATGGTGGAGGATGGAGTATTTAATTTTAAAATGGGTAAAAAAAATAGGAACTTACTGTTGTGTTCCAAAAATAACCATTGTTAGTGTCAATTTTCATTGTGTCAAGTGAAACAGAATTTTCGTATAAGGCTGGGACTATAATATTATGACCCGGAATCCGGAAGGCCGAAGAAAATTCTGTGCATTGGAAATAGAACTTTGCGCTAATACAATAGAGTTGAAAATGAAAGTTACGAGTGTCGAGCTGTTATATAATATGACATTGCCATTTGTCTCAACACATGTGTTCGATTTTCAACTCTTGTAGCGCAGAGTTCTATTTCCAATGCTCAGAATTTTCTTCGACCTTCCGCATTCCGGATCATAATATAGTCCCAGCCTTATACGATACGCAATGGTTTAATACCTTCCGCCTTAAATATAAAAAAAAAGGGGTCTTGAAAGTTGATACACGTTCGTCTGTACTGACGTCACGTTTTGATCCGCCAGTACATATCCTTTTTTGAAATTTGCGCGAGATTAAAAAATAACACCTTTTGAAGATTAAATTTCAATATTATTCACGATAAATTTTAAAAACATTTGTAGAGGTATGTTTTTTTCCTTAAATCGGATCTTAGAACAATGCTCTTTCTGTGTCTGCCTCCAAATCGGTCATATTGTAGGTACCTACTAACGCCGGAAATTAATAATCAATCTTAATCTCATTTGAGCCATCTTAGATCTAGATTTCAATACATTTTAACGATCCTAGGATTAACTTCACGTCAAGTTACGTCAATTTTTGTTTGAGAATCTAAAATTGAAGTCAATCTAAGATTATTATAATTTCGGGCGTTAGATTACTTAGGTATTAAAAGAAGACAATCTAAGGAATCTAATTTCTAAGGTAACATTAATTACTAAGGCTTACATTGCTGCAAAATATGATTAAATTGATTGAAAATTCGCAGGTTCTACGCATTGAACATAAAAATCTAGGTAGGTATAATATTTTATAGTATTTTGAACCCGCAGAGTTTTCGATTTAATTTTTATTAGAAATAACACGTATGGATCCCAACTATACGGAACCACCCAGTCATCCTCTCGGTTAAAATTAGGGTAAGTACCTTATATTATGGTATTCAGAGACCTTAAACCTTTTAAGAGGTATAAAAATATAATATTATATTACATACAGGTCGATTGATAAGTGCAAGATCGGATACAGTAATCACTAATCCGTTTATTAAAAACATCTTTTCATATTGATGAAAAGCCTTATAGCTGCTCCGCATGGCCCTTCCTAACTTCTACCATAGCTTCTTCCCACATTCCTATAATTATATTGAATAACAAGAATTAGAGAGATGAATAAATACAAAAAATTATTGCTGAATTTTTTTTTTTATTATTTTATATATAATATTTAATTATTTTATAAGTATTTAGTTATTAAAATAATATTATTATCAGGTAATTATGTAAAATTATGTTCCTTGTACGTATTTTATGCTGCACATAAATAATATTAAAACTTAATTTTAAAATACCTATTAGAAGCTACGTATAATCTACTTTGAGAAAAACTGTTACGCTGTCGATTCCTGCTACGCTCTGCGAGAAACATTCATAAGTGCCTTCATTTTCTTTACCGGCTTTGTTTATGACATATTCCAGCTTTCCAGTCGAATTGTCACTGAAAAAGAAAATTGGTACTAGGAGTGGTTATTGATTTCTGGCGGTTGATTGGATACACAAAATTACGGGCTGCACATAGGCACTTTTCTAGGAATGATATTATTTTATCCATATATGTAAAAACTAGACGTTTCCCGCGACTTCGTGCGCGTATAAAATAATCTCGACGGAAACATACATTTTGCCGCGATAAAAAGTATCCTATGTCCTACGTGTGTCCGTGGTCTACTCTATATAATATGTGTCTATTTTATCAAAACTGGTCCAGTAGTTTCGGAGCCTATTGAATTCAAACAAACAAACAAACTTTTCCTCTTTATAATATTAGTATAGATTAAAAGGTTAGAAGTAAATAATTATAAAAATGCATTGTTAGATGCACCACCGCAGGTATTGTACAACAAAATATTGTAAGCGTGGTGGTGCATTTTTACAACAATTTATCTTTTCTTCACGTTAGAAAAATGTTGGGACTGCAAACATTTTATTTACCTTAACAAAACAGTTTTGATTGAGTTTTTGTCGGTAAACTCGATTTTGGTTGTCGGCATGGGGTTGCCCTTCACGTTGCATGTTATTGTCGTGCTATATCCGCTCCTGACTCTCAGCCGTGGCGGGATAGGGGCGATAAAAGGTTTTACTGAAAAAAGAAGTTGTATCGAACGTAGTTGGTATAGCAAAGAAAAGAAAATAGTAAGAGTGATACTAAAATACCTAGGCCCTATTCACCACGAAGCGCGAGAGATGAGAAGATTCGAAAAACCGACACACTTGACACCACCGCGCTACGAACACCAGGTTTAATATCGCGCTTTGTTATGTTCTCGGCAGATAAAGCACGGATAAAGGAGACAATTTGCATTATTTGCATACAGTATTCGAAAACAATCATGTTTTGCGGAAAATTCTCTATATATGCGTCTAAATTTGATAATGACATGTGGTAGGCGACACAGATCATTTTATTACCAGTGCCAGTAGTCAAAATCCTATTAAAATATCTTGCTGCAGTTCAGATTTATTTTAACTCTGACATACCCTTTATGCCGACACGATATTATGATATTACTAGCTGTCCCGACACACGTTGTTATGTCTTAAATATGAACTGGAATGAATGAGTAGCTACACCTACAATGCAACCTACGTCCTAGTCCTACACCTACACCTACTCCTAAAACCTACAGCTTTTCCAATATTTCTCACCGTTTAAACCTTCCCTGAACTTCCATAATTATTTCAAGGCCAAAATTAGCCAAATCGGTCCAGCCGTTCTCCGAGTTTTAGCGATACATTGGAATTGCAAACCATTTTCACGTCCCTCGGGAACGGGATAAAAAGTATCCTCTGTCCGTCTCCTAGTTCTAAGCTACCTCCCCACTAATTTTTAGCCAAATCGGTTCAGCCATTCCTGACTTATAAATAGTGTAACTAACACGACTTTCTTTTATATATATAGATGATAAGTATCACTTTCATAGAAACTCAGAGGAAAAAACTCTGAACGGACTAGATACATAAATAATTTTTTATTCCCTGTCCAACATACGCATTTAATTGCAGAAGCCGAGATTCCATTACAGATCTCAGACTAAATAAAAAAGTGAAGACAACGCTTTGTCAAACACTAACGGAGCCCGGAAACTAGACACTACGACCGCTCGCCTTACAAGTTTTTTTTTTTTTTTTTTTTTTTTCCGTCCCCCTAACATTATCAGGGATTGTTTTTATATTTTTTAATGTTTTCTCTTTTTTGTTTTTATGATGGTCTTATTTCTACATTTACAATTTCTTATTTTTAACATATATTTACAATGATTAACTTTTTTATTACAGTAGTAATTCTGTCAATGTACATGTCAAATTTATTTTTCTAAAGAAAAGATTAATACAAAAGAACAATTTTAAGAACCAATAATTATAGTAAAACATCCATGATACAATATAAACTCCAAAATAATATAATAAATACAATACAATAAAATACAATTCAAATTTTTCAGTTTAAGATTAAATCCTAAATTAGTCAATTAAAATATTAATTCCAATAAAATAAAATAAAATAACATAATAAAATTCAATAAAATAATTACATCCATTTCAATTATCACAATAAAACGACGACACAAGGTAGGTAAAAGACTAGCCTAATATCACGAAGTACACATTACAAATAGAGCCTAACTAATATCACACTAAAATATCGCAGTTTTTGTTACATACTACACCCACAATCTTCTTGCAAAACTCGAGGAACTCGCCTTACAAGTTACAACTTACAAGGTAAGCCGTCGCGTAGTTTCGTTACATGTGTGTGCGTGATATTGTACTGTAAATACATGGCGCGGCGAGGCGTAGTTTAGACCGGCCTCTGTGTGTGGTTCGCAGAACTCCGTCTACACAATTTTATTTCGCCTGAGTTACAAATAGTGCATTAATAGGGCACTGGCGGAGATGTTTTACCCCCGAAATAGCCAGTCCTACGCCGGTAATGTATAAGTCAGCGTAGGAAAGAATATATTATGTTACTAACATATAGAATTGTCATTCCACCGATTGACACGAATCACACCTCGCGGCTTTATGTGCGTGGCTGGGCGAATACGGAGGGGGGCGGGGCGTGACATTTTTCCAGCCAGGACTTTCGTTCACGGGCTGGCCGCTGGTCGTTTTATGCTTTGACATAATAATTGACAGTAAAATTTCATAATATCTAAGATCGATTTGGCTGACGCGACGTTTAAAATTATTTTGGTGTCAACCTTACGTCGACATGGCTGACATTCGCCGGTCCTCGATCTGTCATTTGTAGAGAGTATCGCTCCTGTGGCGTAGAGTAGTAAGAAAAAATTAAAGTTTATAAATGTCATTATCTTACCGTAAACATTGATAGTAACAGTTCTGACGGCTCGGCCCATACTGTTCTCTGCGGTGCAATGATACATTCCCGAGTCCATAGAAGTTGCAATAAAACTAAACAAAAAAAAACAGTAAAATAAAAAGTCGACGAAAATATTATTGAGTTCGTGGTGGTACAGGATACTTTATAATTTTTTCTTCGGAAGGATTTGCGCTTAAGAACCCGGTATAATATGTCTAAAATTGTAGATAGGAGACTATAGATATAGTACCTATACCACGTATATGGTGCACCATCTTGATATTAATTACTTTTATGAATGTTCAACTCAACGAGACCAGAGAAGGGATAGCACATAAGTCTTGAAATGTTAGGTTCAAATAGGGATTTACTTAGTAGCTATTATAAAATGTAAGACTGGTTTCACAGCTGTCCGGGAGATCTGTACGGGCTCCAGTCTCCCGGAACGAAGACACACGAAAGGCGCTAGATTCTAGAACATCGTTTCACATCGACGCGGATTGGTCCGAGCACGACCTGCTCCGGATTGAGACCGTACAGTCACGTACAGTGCCACCGTATCGTACTGAAATCTGAATCATCGTTTTAGAGTACCACAGGGGCTACCCGTATGGGTCTCCCGTGAACGGACGGCCCGTACGGGTCATCCGGATAGCTGTGAAGCCAGCCTTATACTTACTGGTGCGTGTTATCCTTATCAGTGTGGTGGCGGTCATCAAATGCAATGATGACGTCATCTTGGTACATGACCCAATGGACGTCAGCCGGAGGGACAGCGTCTACGTCACAAGGCAGTTGCACTGCTTGATTGTTTCTCACAATTTTTACTTCGTCGCTATTTTTGATTACAGGCGCATCTGATGTAAAAAAAAGGGGTCCAATTTTTTTCATCAATAGGATTGCACGAAAGCGAAGTCGAAAATCTCGTTGGGTATAAAATACTATGTGACATGTTGTCGATGGGCTCCGTGACCTATTGGGAATTATATTACCTATTACCTATAACCTATTACCTATCATATAGATCGCTTGACTCGCACTCGAGAGGTAATAATTGTGTACATTATTATAGCCAAGGATACGGGACTAGCTCAAACTCACACAACCTGGCCATTCATTGATCTCAATTCTCAAGGGCTGACTTTTGAGTGGGTAATAATTTTACAGACTAGGTGCGACAGGCCGAGCATTCACTCACATCATAACTCACGCGGTTGTAGCACTCTCGCGACACGCCAAAACCGGTGTTTTCCATACCAACTGGTTTGAGGACGTAAACAATTAGGTAGGTATATTATTATTATTATTATATTTTCAGCAAATTTATAAAATATGTCCTGACTCTGCAATCGTTGTGGTCACTTCCTTTGTGTTTAGATATTTTAAGGCGTCCTAGTGCAAAGGAAAATGTTTAGAAACTTGTGGAGCAGGAACTTTGTCAATTTTGTACTTACACTGCACATTGACTGCAACCTCCGCAGTATCAACACCTAACATATTCGTCGCTTCACATACGTAAATGCCGCCATGTTTCACAGTAGCAGATTCGATTTTGATCGTATTGGCTTCTAAATTGACACCTTCTGGCAAGTCACTAGGATCGCTATTCAAGTTCGGTTTGTGTTTCCATGTTACCTCAGGTATAGGCGTCCCTTTGACAACACTGCAATAAAATATAATGAAGTATAAAGAATCATTTTATTTTTAGGTAGACGTATATTTTATTAGTATTAGATTTATGTGTTAAATTATTTAACAATCACTCATTTTGTATACAATTATCTATATTATATACTAATATTATAAAGAGGAATGATTTGTTTGTTTGTTTGCATTGAATAGACCACGGGAAAGGGCAAAAGCTACTTTTTACTGCGGCAAAATATAAGGTTTCCGCAGGATTCCCTTTTGCGCCCACGGAGTTTCGGGAAACATCTCGTAGGAAATAAAAATAGTTATTTTTATAATCTCTGTTAAGTATCTAAACCCTACTGCTTTGAGTTTTCGCTCGGCTTATGATAAGTAATTTACCTGCATGTTATTTCGGTCTCGTCTCCAGGCGTAAGAATAATTTCTGTATTTCCAGTTTCAATTTGAGGAAATTCTGTTGGAAAGTTTAAAGTTGCTTACATATTCAAAATACAACAAAAATGAAAAAGTTATCCACTTAAACGACTATAAAAAACCTACTTATACAATGTTAAAACAACAATGGGTTAACTCTAACCCGTCGAGTCGTAACTTTTGAAAATGTTGCCCAATTATTCTCGTTGAATGTGACGTACCTAGACCCGTGATATAAACTGATGCAGTGAAGGTCCGTGACTCCACTTCGTTGGAGACCACGCACTTATATTCACCGGCGTCATCCAGACTCATCCTGTTGATCCGTAACATGTGCTCGTCCGGGATTACTTCTACATTCTCAGAATTCTCAACGATTGTGTCATTATGGTACCATTTTGTTTGAGCCTCCGGATACGTGTCAACTTCACAGTACAATTTGCCTTCGTTATCGTATTTGATGGTGGTATCTATGAGAGGTAACAAATAATCAAATATGACCTTCAGAGTCCAATATTTTTAAGATTTCAACAGTATCAAGCGACCACATATGCAACCTATGCAATGCAAAACCTATGCAACATTGTGATAAAGCTAAGACGGAGTGACCAGCATTACAATTAAGGGTGAAAAGGCGATCAGTGTGGTGAGGCGGCCACCATTTTTAATTTTTTCATATTTATTTGCATATTTTATTCCTATCTCTAATTATTTCAAGTTACGATAATCTCAAATTTTATTTCCTCCACCTAAACAAATGTCGGATTCACTTATATTAAAAAGTGGTCAATGCTTCCCCTACAATGTTTTAACATTTTTTTGTTGGCCGGTAATTTGATATCTGTGCCCAAACCTCCTTCCTATTTTAGGTAAGTGTAATTTACCTGACGGCATAGACGGTTAATATAATAATATAATATGGACAAGGCATGTCGAAATGTCGTCGAAGAAGTCTTTGGGGTTGTTTGGGGCTATTTTGACATTTGAGTTTTGGTGAAATCAAGATGGCGTGACTTTTTCTTCTGTCAAATGTACATAGCCCATCCTTAGTTTTGAAATCATTGCCTCACGGAGATTTAAGATCACGCCCTTTAGTCAAGATACATTCAATAATTTCACACTTTAAAATAAAAAAATGTATGTATATATGTATATAAAATAAAAAAATGGATTTGACATAAGTCATCGCTAAGTGACATGGCGCTTGCGAATCGAATGTAGCTTGAATAAAGGCCCTGGGGCCATAAACGAGACCTCCTTACTATTATAAGTATAATTTACCTGACGGAGATTTTATAACATCAAAAGTGTAGGTTCGATTAACATAATATTCGACCAATAAGACATATTCGCCTCCCAAATTTTTGCTCTTGCAATATAGTGTACTATTTTTAGCTGCGTTGTCTATAGTCAGATAACTTATGTACACAAACGGGGTTTCCAGAAGTCCTTGCTGAAATATAAATAGAGATGTATGATGCATTTTCATCCTTGTGGTTCCCAAAATATTTGATAAAACATTGGCACAAGCTTGTTTAATTTTATTAAATAAATTATGAAGAATTTCTGCATTTATCTAAATAAAATTACTTCATTAAAATCACGCTAAACTATTGTTGATATTTAAGAATTACCTCTGACGTCAGCCTTAATCCATTTTCATCTTCCCACCAAATTTGCGGTTCCGGATAACCAATTATTTTACAGAAAAGGTAAAATTTACTGCGATAATCAACCAAAATCGGTCCACTAACGGTACTTTCAGCTATCGGGAAAACCAATTTATTCGGGGAAACTGAGGAGTAATGTTACAAAATTAAAATATATTACGTTATATAAATGCGTAGATAATAAAACAATTAGGTATTACAACTTGATAAAAGTAAAAGAATTAGGAATATATATATTGCAATGTAAAAAAGTGACCTCAGATTAAAAAAATAATATCCCACAAAAACCATTAAATGAAAAAGGGCCAACTCTTTTTCACGTAAAAAGTTTTAAGATATAATAATCTGAGTAAGTGGCATCTTAAATTGATAGAATATAAATGTAATTTGTGTACGGAGGCGGAGAAAAAAGGCACTTTCTGACGAGACTAGAAAACAAATCGCCGTTTAAATCCCTCGCGTCGGTGTCATTTATGAAAAAATATTTCTTGTGTAGAATTATCGTGATTTTGGATTATGGATGACTTGTGAAATAGCTTGATAATTAACGGCGAATATTTCTTAACAGAGCTAATAATTTTGATACAGTTTTTAACAAAATTTTCATGCGTGTACATGAATCGGAGGTGGGGTCAGCCAACTTAAACTCTTTAAAAATAGCGTTCTAATATTAATTAAAATTTTTAAAACGTACCAAGAAACTAATATTCTTATCAAGGAAATAATATTTTTATCAAGGAAGTATTTTAGGGTTACTTTATTTTCGATTTCAATTAATGAATCTGTTTAATCTTATAGAGTATACAGAGTATTAATGACTTGATATTTAACGGCAGCGTAAATGAAACCCTTATTAATAAAAATATTCACACCACGGATACGCTAATCCATTTTGCTGTCTTTGTCTATCAAGTGGCTTTTCCAAAGTATCAGCGTATGCATGGTGTAAATATTTTAAGAATAAGGGGGTAAAAGCTTTAGTTTAAACAACAAACCAGATTTCTGAGGTGAGATGGTGTCACTTTGGCCCGTCACTATAATTCCAGTCTCTCTATCTTTACAAAAGATCTGAAAACAATTCATGGAGAATGTAATGGTAGGCGAAATCCGAAACTAAGTATAAGAAACAGCGAAAATGATTAAATGAAACTGCTTATCAAATTTAACACTTTCAATCAATAGCCTAGCCACTGGCCAGGAATTGAATATACTGATTTTGAGGACGCTGTTAATTACTTTTCAGAATAAATTTCTCATGAGCAACAATATTGAACGGTGTGTTAATACGAGGGCGGCACTGAAAATTTCGGGAATGAAGGAAGTGACACAACATTACTATTTAAAAATGTATTTATTGCTTTTCGAAGTATTCTCCGCGAAATTTGACACATTTTTCCATACGATGGAACCAATCATTGAAGCAACCATTCCATTCGGAGGTTGGGGTCTCCAAAATGGCCGTTTTGTAGGCGTCCACAGCTTCTTCAGGTGATGAAAATCTCTGACCACGCAATTTATTCTTTATTTTAGGGAAAGTATAGAAATCATTAGGGCTTAGGTCGGGGCTGTTCGGCGGATGGTCTAATAATTCTATGATTTCTTGCTCTAAAAACTCTTTTGTTCTGTGCGCTGTGTGAGAACTCGCATTGTCGTGATGGAGGATGATGCGGCGGTTGCAGTTCTCTTTACGGAGTTCAGAAACGACCTGTGGCAAACAAATATTAGCATACCATTCTGCATTAACCGTTCTTTGTCCCTCAAGAGGAATAGTCGCAACATGGCTGGTTTTGGAGACAAACGTGGCCACCATTTTTTTTGCAACACACCGTGAACGAACAATTTTTGTTGTCTTTAACTCATTTTCGAACACCCAAACTCGTGACTGGTTTTTTGTTTCGGGTTCGTACGCGTATATCCAGGATTCCTCACCTGATACGATGTTGTATACAGCATTTGAGGATCCTGCGTGGAATCTTTCGAGAGTTCTGACGCACCAAGTAACGCGAGCCGCTTTTTGCTCTTCACAGAGCAAATGCGGTATCCATCGGGAAAACAACTTTTTTACACCTAATTGTTCATGCAAGATTATTTGTATTTGACTCATGCCAATGTCTAAAGTTGCCTGAATTTCGCGGTATGTCACGCACAGCATCAACGTTTTCTTGGGTGACTGCAGTTTTTTGACGACCTTGACGGGGATCATCACTGAGCTTGACACGTCCACGTTGAAATTCAGCAAACCAGCGATAAATTGTGGTTTTGGATGGGGCTTCATCACCAAATGCAGAAATCATCCGGTCAACACACTGTTTTTGTGTTAAACCACTTCGAAAGTCATAATAAATCATCGCTTTACAATTTTCTCGAGTCAATTCCATTTTCTCAACGACTAAACAAATTTGACAAGACCTTGTGACAAGACCGAGAATATTTTTTTAAATAAATAAACGGTATTCGATTTTTAAAACCAAGGAGTTTTAAATTAAAAAGATTTTAATATGACAGGAACAGTGGAAATATTCCATTTCCGATACTTTTAGTGCAGCCCTCGTACAGTCATAGTACATTTATCGAATATCAAATGATGGAATTTTAGCTCTAATCAAAATGAGGCTCGTAGCTACAGCATTTCCGACATTAATTATAATTTCTCTCATCTTAGTTGAAAAGTTCACCCTCTATAGATGATAAATTAATATTTATAAATATTATAATATTTAAAAGAAATTGGCAAGCAATCGCACGCAGCGTTGCTATAGAATATAATAAATTATATATTACTATGGCGTTGCATTTCATCTCGGTGAAATACTCACTAGAATATTATAGATGAAATCTGGTTTAAACTCATACTCAGCAATGTATTTTCGTTTATCTTCGTCAACATTCTCATGTTCTATCACTTTTGTGTCTTGATCGCTACGTTGTATTATGACCGAAATTATTTCTGCATTATAATGTTCTGGTAGCAGTATTAAAATGTTCGAAGTATCTAAAATAAAAAAAAATAACTATATATACAAGTTTTGATTACAACTATTAAAAGACTCACCTTCTTTGTTCGGCTCTGTGGCTCAGTGTGTAGCGCGTCGGTGCTCAAGCTGGAGGTCGCGGGTTCGAATACCACCGAGGGAACAAAAAGTTTTCAATGTTCCTGGGTCATGGATGTGTATTAAATAAGTTTATAATATAATAAAAATCTTAAATATATGCATTGTATAAAATCATTAAATATTCTTCCCGTTGTCTGGTCCCCGTGTTACACAAGTTTTCCGGAGATTTAGCACAGGGCCAGATTGACGTGGTGTGAAGCGTCCATAGACAAATATTTCAAAGAAGGTTACGAAAATCATCAAATCTCATTGGAACTTACTAGGTAGTGGCTTCGATGACGTTTCTATGAGAGCACGAGCTCTCTTCGGAGAGAACCCGTACTCAAATTTGATAGTCTTACGTCTATAGATCGTTGCTGTAGCTCTGCCGTCACAATTTATTTCGATGTAATAGTTTCCTACTTGTGGTTGAACATTTACGACCTGAAAATTAAAGGGTTGAAACTATCTGGGAATAAGATGGCTCCCTGCAAGGCTGCATCTATGTATTTATGTGTCTTAACTATTCTTAAGATTAAGCCACACCTAATTGTTTTTTGAAAAGAACAATTTTCAAATCTCTTTTCTAATTGTTGGGCCGGGGTATTTTCTGAGCCGGTTTTAGGCATTATGTAGGACAATACTAGAAGTGCTATTTAATAACCTTTATGGATTTTTTAAAGTTTTATCAATTTAAGTATATTTCCATCGCACGACTATTTAACTACGACTTAACCAAACAACTTACTAGACTGTAATTCGTTCTCATTATTGTGTGGAGCCTTGGTCTTTCTTTTGCATCATTTAATATTTCGAGTCGTGGGTACAGGCACGGTGGGTACAGGCACGACACTGCTGCTATTAGATTTTCTGTATACACATCTATTGTGATCTACAAAGTAAAGAAAATATGGTCGCACTGAATTTTGTACGAGTGTGATTCCTAAATTTAAATAATATGAAATTACAGTATGTTTTGTAGCCTAATTATTGTAGCCAGCATACAATAATTTACCGTCACATGTACCTAAAGTACTTATATTGTATGGGTCCTACCACAGATTAATAAATAGTTAGTAGGACTTATCCTACTATGTCCATAATAGGCATTTAGTTGAGAATCCTCCTACTATTATAAATGGAAAAGTTTGTGAGGATGGATGTTTGTTATTTATTATTCCACTCAAAAACTACTGAACGGATTTCGATGAAATTTTGTATGGTAGTAGTTTAATCTTTAAATTTTTATATTTAAAAAGTCCAGTGTTCCTGTGGGACACTGTATTTACGCGGACGGAGCTACGGGCAATTGTTGGCGTATAATAAAGGGCTTTCTACGGTCACTACTAATATCAGATCTAGATATAACGGTGAAGGGTGTAAACCCTTTTACCGCTACATCTAGATCTGTTATATATTAAAATACAACCCCAATATTATGGAACAGTAAAGATAAAAGATGTTACGTGTATTATGGCTACAAAAAAATTTAAATACAGAATATCTATAATAGGATTGATTTTTCGTTAGCCTTTCTAGCCAATTAAGCAATTTATTGAATACATTGCCTGAAAGGGTAACGCGGTGTTTTTAAATATTATAAAATGTAATAACCACGTTAACTTCTATATAATATAATCTCTTTTGGTTACAACACCAGCGTGCACTAGATGGGCGACCCTATTTTTATGAGTCAGCGTGGGCTCAAAATTTGCATTGCCTTTGATTCAACATTCATATTACTTACGGTGAAGTTTTTGGAATATTCAAATGTTGCTGAAATTACTTCTGTCCAATCCACGTTGCTTATGTCTTTCATGACGAAAAAAGCCTGTAAATGTGCAACAATTAATTTAAAAACAATAAGTTTTAGTCAAATTTACTGCGGTTATCATTCACTTTCTAGAAATTACATCTATCAATGTTAATTATAATATTAGTATGCTATGATACTCGTATTATGATGAATGTAATAACGAAGTGACTATTAATATGTCTTATGCATTAAATGGGACTTCCTGCGACGGAAAATAATTAGTTAGTACTAAGTTTCTATTTAATTGATCTTAGGAGGTATTTACTTGATGAAAACTTCGATTGTCCAGATGGAAAATAGAGCCATTGCAGCTTCTCACTATTTCATAGTACACATGATTCGTCAACCCACTTTCTGGACATGTTCCACTAAGAAAAATAATCACCTGAAAAACAAAAAATGATGCAAATGGTCCCACTAGAATTAAATAGTAAATTATTATTTACACTTTGTATTTATGAAAATATTTAATGTGGTTCCTAAATCCTAATGTCCATTGGGCGATGAGTAAAGCATACTCCATTGCTGCTGGAGATGAATTCAATGAAATTTTTAGAACCCTCAATTATAATGTATACTCAAAAATATACACGGGAAGAGAGGGACAATGGTTGAGCGAGTTAAATTTGAGTGTATCTAATTTACAGAGCCTGTATTGGCAATACATACTTTTGCAGAGGCTTTGTCGGTAGTATAAGATACCAGCAAATAAGTAAAATCGTCAGATATGGGCATTTTTTAAATGGTGGGCGGGGCGATAAAGGATTTTTTGTTGTAATCAACTTTTATTTTGTAAGTTTTCATTTTGATTTAACAGTTATTTAGAAACTATAAGTATTTTTAAGATATCTATATGAATCAATATATTGTGTTTCGTTAAAATTAAATAAAAGTGTTAATCCTAATCGACTTTTATGATTAATTTGTTTACATTATAAAACTATTCACTACTCGTATTACCCTAATATTTTGTTGGTTGTTACAGATTTTTGTAGCTAGATAAATTACACGTATTCCAATGCCCATTTTTTTCAAGTAGGATCCATATGCAGGGTAACTAGGGAGTTAGGTTTAAAAAACAAAAGAGGGATGAAGTGTCGCCAGTCACCCCTAGTGTATTTCGTGTAGAATTTATTGGGTATTTTCCTACGTATAAAAATTTAGTTTTAAATAAATTAAGAAATAATTAGGTTTATATCACAACTTGATAAAAGTAAAAAGAATTGAGATTTTGTGTGTAGTTTTGTAATTATAGGCATTTAGAAGTCACAAAATGTTGAAATATTTATTTACAATATTAGCGTAAAAAACAAGTTTACTTACATCAAATACAAAAAGATTTACAGCGCAAACTTCGGAGATATCAGATATCTTGTGCATATTGCCATACATTTCGGAGCAACATTAGTAGCGTGTGACGTCACCTACTTGTACGACTTTTATATGGGGCGTTTTAACGAGACTCATAAAAGTGCTTCAAACAATCCGCAATATATTTGAAAATATTGATTTTTAGTTGGTATACTATTCCTTTTGCAAACTGTCTTATTTTTCAGAGCACTATTCATTTATGTAATAAAAAAATACAGGAAAATTCCGTATTGCTACTCTTAACACGAGTTACTAACCTGACTCATTCGTGTTCTACACAATCTCTTAACATCATCCGCAAGACTATGGTCTTTCGCTTGGGCATCAGTGAATACATAAATGTACGATTCTGGTTTGCTCGCTTCAAGAGCTTTTTTGATAGCTGTTAGTGATATCTCTGGGCAGTTGCCCTCCCATTTTAGTTCTAATGTTCTTAGGGGATCTATTAAGCCATTGTGTGTTGAAGATGACGTAATTGGATATACATCTGTTAAAACGTTGATATTGTCCATAAAATTGTTATATTTATTGCTACTAAGGTGTGGTCGCGGAGCACGTAGAATTTCGTACATTGAGTCATCGCTTTCACGCGCGCACGAATATGTTTCTAGACGCTCTCCTATCGCGTACCTGTGTAAACGCGATAGCAATATATTCGTGAGCGAATAAAAGAGACAAGTAGCGATAGTCAATGTACGAAATTCTACGTGCTCCGCGACCGCACTTTACGAGAATGTTAGTGTAGTGTAGTAACTTCTTTCCGCACGATATTAAAGGCTCAAAATTAAAGGGAAGACAGAGTTCTGCGAACCACAAGTGAGGCCGGTCTAAACTACGCCTTGACGTATATTACACAGTATCACGCACACACATGTAGCGAAACTACGCCTTACCTTGTAACAGGCGAGCTGTCTGTTTAAAGTGCATAAAATAAACCGGCCTCAGTTTGTCTGTGGTGTTTGATCCTGAGATTAAAGGTTGAAATTTAAAAATTGTTTTAAGAATGACCTTAAAGTATTATGTAGACGGATTAAAATAGTTTAATTTTAAAATTAAAATGAAACACTCATTACAATTGAATAAGATCACATGCGGACTTACTCGGATCACTATACGGAACTAAAATGTAGTTGTTTATATTGTTGTTAGTTATACTATTTAATATAGAGTTAACATTTTCTTGGATAGTTCCAAATTCTTCTCTCATCGATGCTGACACGTCTAGGACGATTGTCAAACTTTTTTCTGCCGCCACAAGTGGCATTAAAAACAAAATTATAACTTTAAAATACATTTTGATACACACTACACGTATGGGCTAACACTTTCGAACTACTGTGCTCAAGTATTATTTAGTTCGAAGCATACTTTGTATGTTAAGGGTCTGATATTAACTCGTTAATAATATGTCAGGGTATCAATTGTAAAGATAAATTTATATAAATAAGAAATAATAAAAGATAAAATATAAAACTTTGATGATGTAGATACAACGAAAATGACAAAGGCCAAATAATTTCAACTCAAATTGGAAAGAATCCTTCTCGCGTTCTCGTAGGGTACTTTTTTTACGCTAGCAGAGGCGCGAGCAAAAGCTAGTATTTTTTGGTATAATGTATGGCGGCGGCGGTGGTTGGTGACGTCACAGGCCAATATATCGCTCTCTTTCTTATTGCAAATTTAAATTGTTTTTATTACGCGACTGGGTTATGTTTTCGCGCGTATCTTGTATGTATGTATGTTTGTAAATTCCTTTATTCCCACGTATCTTCCAAACGGCTGGATGGATTTCGACAGTCAAGGTATCGTTAGATTTGTCTCAAAAACCCAAGTGTCCTTAGATAGCTAGTTCAAAGAAAAAAAAACAAAATGGCGGATTTAAGCGCCAAGTTGTTAGCAGTTCAAATTTTTTTAACCAAACTTATCGAGTAGGGTATCAAAATAAAGGAAATTAAAAGGATATTTCAATAATATACATATATCATGTATTTAAAATTAATCAGAAATAAATACCATTTAATTAAATCATTTGTAATCAATGCATTCAGAACGTATTTTTTCTTTAATCCACCAAGTGTGTGTTGGATAAACTAAAGTATCTAAAAAAAAAGACAGATACCTAAGCAACGCACTAAAAAGACCGAAACAAGATTGAGAAATCAGACTGCACTACGAGCTGAAAGCCTAATTATTCTAAGTATTCTAAGCTGAAAGCGTAAGATCTTGTTTTGCAGTCGGGTTTTTTATTTTTTAATTATTTATTAAGATTAACAAAAAATGGTTTTAGATTGTTTATTACCATGTTGTATAACAATGAATAGACGAAAAAAATTTTTAGGCAACATGTCTATATGTAAGTCTAAAAATGAACGTACTAAATATTGTTATTGTATAGATTTATACTCGTAAGTTTTAAGTTGTAAGTATAATACAAAATCATTGTAAGTATAATATTTCTCATTATCCTTAAATACCTATATGTGGACAGTTATTGCCCTTAAACTGATTTATTAACATTGTGAAGGAAATAAATGATAACATTGTGCACATCATTGCAACCACAGTGAGATATCTCCCTAACAAATTTCAAAAGGGCATATGTGATCATTCGTTTGTGTTCAAATACACCCCTTTATATGTTACAAATAATGTATACAAAATTGGCAAACTAAAAATATTTTATATCAAAGTTCATGAGATACGATTGCCAACTTTGTATCTATTTAATAAAGGCCTTTTGTTCAATTTATACACAGTCCATGAAACGGACTATTTGATATTGCATACTTTGCATAAGAAGTTTTTAAATAGAACTCACAGTTTAGACAATAGGTCGTGATCATGCGTGGACAGATATTACATTTGAAAAAAATAAATAGAATATTTTTACCTTTGATATTATTTTGTTCCTAATTAATATGATAGGTACTTCTACTTATATTTTTTTATTAGTACATAATTTTTATTTACTAAGTATGGAGTTTTTACAGGCTCAAGAGTCAAGAGAGAGGTTGTACTTAATACTGGGTTGGGAGTGGAGACTGGGTGTATGAAAATTAAAAAGAGCGATTGGGTTTTTTAAATTTCTTATTAAATGAATATTTCCAACTGTATGTCCATACATTTTTTGTTAACTCTTGATACTATTATTATAAATAGCTAAAAATAATAGTTAAGCTAAATTGCATTTGATTAAACAATATTACCTATTTAATAAAAATCAAATAAAATAATGGCCTTGCTTTTCGATTGATCCTCGCATAAACCTATCCTAAATAATATTAATATTGTTAAGAAAAAAGTAGTCAAAAGTTATCTACTAAATGGTAACGGCGAATGAAAATCTGTCTCTCGCGCGGGAACGATACATTTTTACGGGATTATAAATAATACTATTTATTTACTGATATAATAGATAACATAAAAATTACATACGTGTACACATACACACGTTATACAGACATGGTTATACAGACATACACCCATAAGTCACTTAGGTTTGTCACTTTATATAAATCAATTTAGAACTTTTCGAAAGAAACCAAAAAAAATATCTTAATCGTACTCATTTTAAATATATAGTGCCTAAAAACGGAACGAGGAGTAAGAAAGGCCAACAAATACACAGTATGTGCAATAAAAAGGTTTTTTGTCGGACAATGTGCTATTCTTTTTATAGCAACAAATCTTTCAGATCAGAGTTTTTTTTTATTGTACTGAGTGAAAGTTTCAAGTGGACTTTATAGGTAAAATCAATAATTATGACGCTTAGCGAGAAGTGTTGGAGTCTAGAGCTCGAAGTTGATAAGAAATAATACTGCTTTATTTGTTAAATAAAAATCGGTTTACGAACCCGTTGGAGTTGAGAAACTACAATCTGTATTATTGCACCACTTGATAGTGTTGGTAATAAGGAATACAGTCTTGAAATTAGGTTTCGGCAATCTTGAGGGATTGATTTCACTGTCTTGAAGATGTGATGCCATCTCGTACAATTTTTCTTTTTTGGCCTTTCAATTTTAGGCTCAAGCTGATGTGTCTCCTCTCCAAAATGTCGTATTTTTACCCGCGATGGTATGTGATGGCATGGGGTGAGAGGATGTTTGTCTCATCCGATTTTACCATTAATCTCTAAAACTACTAGTCCGATTTTGATACTGTTTTCAGTAATGGGGTTGTGCTTTACTTATGACCATGTTTTCTATATCGTAAAATAAACTTATTATATTATTCATTCTACGTAATGATATCGAGTTGAGTAACTACAAAGCTTCGGGTAAAAATAAGTAATACTGTATACTAAGTAATACTACTTAATGAACTTTATCTATACATTGTAAATTTATAGACGTACATATTAAAATACATATTCATCTTATAATCATTACAAATTATATCAATTCTTAAGTTTTAAAATTGTTATAGAATTAGAATTGTTATCAACATTAAAACAAAATGGCATTATATCAGGTTTAGAATATCAAAAAGAAAAATATATTTAAAGTTCAGGCCCCATAAATAATGTTAATACAATATATAAGCCAAAACAGGGAACTATCCCTTATTATTTTAACATTAAATCGTGTCACCAACATGCAACATAGCAATAAGGACCAATGGAATAGTGATACGAATGAATTACAAAATTCTTTAAAGAACACGATACCTAGCTCTAATAAACTTTTTCGTTCCAAAACATAATAAATGTGAATTAAGAATTTTACATCAAAACATAGCGGGTGCAATTAATAAAATTAAATACATTGACTTTTCATTATTTGATTTAACGAGGCATTCTAAACAAATAGATATTATATGTTTTACTGAAACTTTTGTCAAAAAAGGAACGGAAAACCTGCTCAAAATACATGGCTATATATAAATTAGTCACATCATTTTCTCGTAACACAAAAAGATGAGGATCCTGCATTCTTATAAAAAAAGATATAATGAACTTTAAAGTTTTAAAAACAATCAATATTATTTCTTGTAACTTTATATTTGAAAGTTGCGGAATCGAAATAATAGACCCAATAATTATTATTATTTGTATTTATAGAACCCCCAAACAGCAATCCTCGACTTTTCATAGAGAAAATTTTCATAGAAACACTTTCTAATTGTGTAGATCTTTTAAAAACTTTTAAAAACATAGAGATGCACATAACATCGGCAACACGTCAAAATGCGTGCCTCGGCCAAATTGCTAGCAATGTGAAGCAATTTCGGACCGAAATAAATTATTTAGGACTCTCAGATCATGACAAATTTTTACTTTGCACGTGAATAAAAAACTCCATTTAAACAGCTGGAACGAAAAAATTAGGGACCTTAATAAACAAAATATTAAAAAGTTCTATGAAAGTGTCTCCTCACTCACTTTCACTGAAGTATATGAGAAAGATAATCTTAAGGAATCCTTTGCAGAGTTATATAAATTATTCGTTTTAATTTTTAATTTATGTTTCCCTACCTACACAATAAAAAATATTATTATACAAGATCTAAAACTACTTGGCTTACTAAACGATTGAAAAGGTGCTGCACAAAAAAAGGATACTGTACATAAAATGCATGCAAAGTAAAAATAAAACAAGTTACAAAACCTACAAAAGGTATTCTCAAATATTAAAAAAATGTTTATATAAATCGAAACAATTAAAAATAAAAAATATTTATTAAACAATAAAAATAAGTGTAAAGCAGTCTGGAATATCATAAACTAAAATATTGGCGATACAAGTTCGAGCAAAGACATAGATAAAATGTTTTACAATAATAAATTTTACATGGAATCATCTGACATTAGCCAAGTATTTAATGACCATTATATAAATATGACAAACAATAGCAATTTTAAATTTGACGTTTCCTATATAAACAAAACTATGACCACACATACAAATACGATATATTTTCTGAATCCAAAGGATCCCTTATGTTGCATAATGACAACAGCAAGCTTATGAGATTTAATTATCAATGTCATATTGACAGATGTCACGAGTAAAGCCTATTTAGTTAGGTTTATTTTAGATAAGTAAAAGGCTATTCTCAGTGTAGACTGTAGACGTATTTGTGTTAGACATATCTCATTTGTAATACGTATCTGTGTTAAGCATTTCTCATAAGCACCAATAAAGGAGAATATAAGAATTGTTGCTGTTTTATTATAATCACCACTCAAGCGTAAGAAGGACTTGCATATCAAGAGGTCGTAGCCCGCTACACCTTAGAGGTATAAATAATAATAAAGGGTCTCAACAATACCAACTCTGTAGGTATCGATGAAATCAACAATAAAATCATTAAACTCTGTGCAAAATGTATTTGTAAACTTAGTTAGTTTGAGTTTATTATTAATCTTAGTTACATTACTTAGTTTTAGTTAGAGAGCAAATTAATTTAGATATAAAATATAACAACAAGAAAATTATTGAAGTAGATAGTGTAGATAAGTTTTTAGGTATTATGATAGATAACTACTATAATGGGAGGGTCCACGTAGAATATGTTTGTGACAAACACGACCGTTTCGCCTACGCCATCAAAATATTAAGGCGAACCGTTAGTACTGAAGCAGCTCTAACTGCGTACCACGGTTATGTTTCTTCTATTCTCTCATATAGTCTATTGCTGTGGGGCAACACAGTAGAGATTGAAAAGGTGTTTAAAGTAAAAAAAAATGTATTAGAGCTATTTCTGGTGCCTCAACTATGGACAGTTGCAAACCGCTTTTTAAAAAATACAATATACTTTGTATTTTTTTAAAAGCGGTTTGCAACTGTATGTACATTAAAGAACTATGTATTTTTGTTAGGTTATATCCACAATATTTTGAACTCAAATCGAACGTAGGACGTAATAATCATAGATTTAAATATAAGCTCTATAGTCCAATATTATGTAACTTAGACATATAAAAAAACAATGTATTTATACAGGCCATAGACATATATAATAAGTTACCAGATAATTTTAAACACAGTTTATCTTTTAATACGTACAAAAAGAAAGTTAACCATATGGCTTCTAGAAAATTGCTTTTGCAACATAAATGACTACATGTTACATAAACAAAAATATTAGGTTATAAATATCTGACCGCTGACGTGAACTGCTCATAATAATACATTGTAATCTATTCTGGAATTACTTGACATTTATTATATTAAAATATTGACTTATTATGTAATAGGTACTTAGGATGGTTCATGGTAGTTAAAATAAAAAGTTTGACATAAAAAATGTAATTTTGACAGTGTAACAATATAATTAAAATAATATCTTGTTTATATGTTAACATAATTAGTAATAATTTAATGTTTTAGTTTCAATTATGTGACGAAAAATTAATGTTTAAATGTAATTTTATTTATTTGTACTTGTACTAATCGTTCTTTAAAACTTTAAACTTGACATTCACGCAACATTGTTATGGTAGCATGTGTAAGTAAGAACTATTTATAATTATTGTATCCACCATCACTACCACATCTTGTGAATAAATGATTGATTGATATATGTAGTAGGTACAATGATGTGCTTAGTAAAAAGTTTGAAATATAAAGGATAAAATAATTTAAAAATCCCCGACTTTCGGACGGGGCGGCCATAACTATTTTTAATTTCAATGATATAAATTCATAAGTATAGCAATAAAACTGGAAGTGGGAGACTCAGATATATATTTACAAACCACTTACTATCTGTAGGATACGAACCAGGATGCTCATGTGCTATATCTGTCCGGAAGTTCTTTATGGTTGTGAAGCTTGGACTATGAAAGAAGACCTACGGAAAAAGCTGGAATCATTTGAGATGTTGACGCATCGACAAATGTTGCGGGTAAAATGGACGGACAAAGTTACGAACGCCAAAGAAATGTATGCGTAAAAAAGTGGAGTATGTCCGTACCATTAAGCAAAGAAAAGTCACGTATCTTAGCCACATCCTCAGAAACTTACAGAAGGTACAGAGTACAGAGTAAGACCGAATGCTAGGTAAGATCTCCAGGAAACGTAAAACATTATGGCTGAGGAATATCCGAGAGTGGACAGGGATAAAGGTGATGAGGAAAAGTTTCGGATCTTGACGGCCAACCTCACCAAAAGAAGAAGCAATAAAATTTCTCCAATTATTCACGTTACTATAATATAACTTTCTGCAAAACTTTAATTCACATAATAGCATTCTTCTAATCATTTTTCAATTACATTTGAACCGTCGTTTATTATGTTATGTTTAATTTTAAATTTTTATGTGGTATAAATATAAGCCACATTAACTTTTCCTGCAGATACCACATGCTGAATATAAACAGCGCTACTTATCTACTCATGTATAAATACTCTGTAAGCTCCGGCGATAACACTTGTCATTACTCGCTTTATGTTATAATGTTTGATATAAATAAACAATAGTGTGAATTATTACTACAATTTACGTTACTAAAAAAAAATAACTTTATCAAAATAAAATATTGATTTATAGACGGGTAACGGTTTTTGCTAACGTGTTAATTGAATATTATAAAATATTTTAAATTTGACATGGGGGAAAATGTGCAAATACTTCTTTTTTTAACTTTTTTAACTGTTTTACTTATCAATGTGATTGGAGAAGACGATAAAGGAAGCGTTGCATTTGTCATTGACGATACATGGTCGATGCATGACGATATTGAGCAAGTAAAAATTCAAACAAACAAAGTGTTTGACGCAGTACTCAAAAGTGACGAGACTAAATTTAGTCAATTTGTTTTAGTGACGTTTAATGACCCTGGTAAGTACCTAGACATACTTTGGCAGAAATGTTGAATTGAAACATTTTGGTAGATTACAAATCTCTGAATTTATCCCTATTTCCTAGTCTTATATCCACAAGTTCGTTAATTAAAGAAAAAGATAAAAAACCCATTTATAACTCCTGTGTTACAACAAACACTGTAAATGAATCTAAAAAATTTTATCATACTCATAACGTGGGGATGCTAATTGCCCATTAATTTTTATTTCTGTAAACTTTAGTCACAGATCCTTTAGTGAGTGAAGTGAGGATTATAACTAACAATTCAAATGAATTCAAAAGATCTTTGGACAGTTTAGTAGTACACGGAGGCGATGATTGCCCGGAAATGGCTATGCTGGGCATCTTTAACGCCTTACAAAATTGTCCAAGTAATTCAGTAATATATGTCTTCACTGACGCCGCTGCCAAAGATTATCATATGTTTGAAAAAGTGAAAAATCTCAGTCAACAGAAATCAATTCAGGTATTTTTATCAAAAATATAAAAAGTCAAATATTAGGTCCGTACATATGAAATTGGCGTTTTGTCGTACCGGCCACTTTGATCTCAAATATATCTTCTTTGGTTAGGAATTCCAATTTAAAATTTATGCCGCTATTACTCATGCATTTGTGTTTCGAAAACCGTAATTAATTTGTTTTTTTTTTTCTTTTTTGGTTTTTTCTTTGCGTCACTCTGTTTACAAAATGGAAAACTTAAAATATCGCATTATTTTCGAGTACGAGTTCCACCGTGGCACCAGTGCTGCAGAAACGGCTCGAAGGATTAATGATGTGTATGGCGGCGGTGTCACAAAAGAAAACACAGTGCGTTTTTGGTTCCAATGTTTTTGATTCTGGAAATGTCGCCCAGCAGAACAATCCCCTTGAACGGCCGGAGACTTGATAATGAAGAATTGAGGGTTATTGTGGAAGCGGATCCATCGCAAACCATGTCCGAGTTAGCTGCAGGCTGCGGTGTTAGTGATAAAACTGTTTTAATCCACTTGAAGCAAATTGAGAAGGTGAAAAAGCTTAAAAAGCAAACCGACAAACGCGTGTCGACTGCTGCGTTACATTACTCAACCGGCACAAGAATGAAGGTATTTTAAATCGAATCATTACCTCTGATGAAAAGTGGATCCTGTACGATAATCGGAAATGCTCATCGCAATGGCTGAACCCTGGCGAACCAGCCAAAGCCTGCCACAAGCGAAAATTCACTCTAAAAAAGTTACTTGTGAGCGTTTTGGTGGACTAGTGCCGGTATCGTTAACTACAGCTTTCTTAATTCTGTCCAGACGATTACGGCAGATGTCTATTGCATACATAATCATTTTGGAAAAGCTAGCTGCTAAACAAACGAGGTTGGTCATTCTCTCTAGGCCACTACTGCTTCAGGACAACGTTAGACTACACACTGCACAACAGACGGCTACAAAATTAGAGGATCTTCAATTTGGAATTTCTAAGACATCCACCGTACTCCCCGGACCATGCTCCAACAGATTACCATTTTTATCGAAATTTGGATAACTTCTTGCAAGGGAAAAATTCATCTCCGATGGGGCAGTCCAAACCGCCTTCAAAGATTTTATTGATTCCAGTCCGAATGGTTTTTTTAGTAAAGGAATCAATGAACTAGCATGGCAGATGGTAAAAGTCCATAGATAGCAATGGTATATATACTTTGATTAAATAAATATATTATGTTGAAAAAAAACTAAACTTTATGTTCCTCCTTTACAAAACGCCAATTTCATATGTAACCTAATATTTGTAATGACAGTCGAGGGCATGTTTCGCCCACCTTATTCCTTTATAATAAAGCCCACAAGGTCCACAGGTGTCGCCCCGTAAATGTAATTGATTGAACCTAAACACATTGCAAGCATCGGTTAACTATGGGGAGTTCACTTACAATATCGAATCCTACTTTAACTATTTGAGTGAAGTAGTATTTTTGAAATTCTTGATTGAAAAAAAAAATGTTGATTAAATTTTGGTAACCAGTCTAATGTTTTCTAAGTTTGTTGTAAGATGAAGATGGTTAAGATGGTTTGATGGTATTAATATTATAAGATGGTTTTTAAAGAAATTTCGTATTATTTTAGGTTACGTTTCTTTTAACTGGGATCTGTGATGATGCCGGTTTGACAAGCGAGAAGTATCGGGTGTACCATAAGCTAGCTGAAGCGACATCTGGTCAAGTATTTCACTTGAATAAGTCAAATATTACAAAGGTATTTTACGGCTTAGCATCGGTATACTTAATCTAATTAAGAAATATCATGATTATGGGTTATAATCTGAATTTTATAGGTTATAATATTCCAAAACAATAAAAAGTTTTTAGCTAAAAATGTGAAGAATTAAATACGATACATATTTCGGAAAATTTAGAAATTGAAAAACAATTGTATCTAAGGTACCTATTAATCGTGACATAGCACATAGACATATAGGGTCCTCTGGGTAAAATGTAGCATAAACCTTACCAATCCCTCTGAAAATGTTGTACGTCGATATACCAAATACCCTGAACAAAAGTTTCGAATTCGAAAATGACAATTGTGTGTCTGTCTGTTTATTCAGACTAATCTCTGAAACATCTGGACTGATTTTGACTTCAAGTGGCTGATACGGCAGCTAACTGATGTTATAAGCAGCTATAACTTGGGCTAGTTTTATTTTAAAAATTTGGTTTTACCGTTAAATTGCGGCCAACCGCTAGTGCTTAAGTTGAAACTTTTAAATCTACTAAGAAATGTTAGTTGTGCCAACAATTTAAAATAAGATGTAATATTTTTTTTTCCTTTCAGGTGATTGAATACATCATTGAATCAATAAAAAGCCAAAGATATTTGCTAGCACACGATAATGCAAGCAAATGTCCTCTTAATGTAACTGTAAGTAAAATAATATAATCTTTTGATAAGTAAACGATGAAAGTTAAACTAGATCTTCTACTTTTAAAATTAAACAGTACATTTGTGTCGTCTCTCTTTGAAAAATTGTATTGTTCTAAATATCTAATACAAGGCTAGTGTATAATATGCATTCTTATATAATTAAGATTTTACATGATTATTCTTAAGGAAACTACTGCTTAGATAAATAGTTTTATTTTTTAAATATTATAAAAAATCTGAATCTATTAAAGAATCAATATTTGATTTTTCAGTTTAAGGTGGACGACAAGACAAGTAATATTATGATTTCGGCCTCGAAAATTTGGAAAATCGGTAGTGAGCCCCAAATAGATGATAATATTATGTCCTTAAGAGTTGTAGATTTAGAAGATAATGATGTTGAAAGCTACTATGTCGTGAATCTACCTTATATTAAAGTGAGTATTTTAGGTTTAAAGTATCTTCTACTACATTAGCTATTTTCTAATATGTAAAATTTTTAAATAAACACACCGGCATATTTAGCGTAACACAAAAAAAAAGGTCCATAATTCAAAAAATATGGCTTTATTTTAAAATCTACTTACTACACTTCATTTGTTATTTAAAGTTTCTTTTGTTTTACTTAAAATGAGATCACATTAAGAACAGATTTTGCGAGTAAAGGCTATTTGTGAAAAATGGTACATTTTTGAACTTTTCATGTTACCGGGAAAAGTGAAAATTAATATTAAAATAACAATTAATTAAATTAGAAAAATGGTGATTAATATCGCGTATTTCCTCCACGTGCTCTTATTAAAGTTTCTACCCGTCTAGGCATACTGAGAATGATGTTATCGGTGGTCTCCCGGGATAGTCTCCGCCATTCCTCAACTACGGCGATTCGCAGTTCACCCACGTTGGCCGGAGCTGGAATTCTGGACTTAACTTTTCTTTTCAGCAAGTCCCAAGCGTGCTCTATTGGGTTCATATCCGATGATCTCGCCGGCCACTCCATAACAGTGATATTCATATCATTAAGATAAGCTTGAGTTACCCGAGCGGTATGCGGCCGAGCATTATCCTGCATAAAAACAAAATCGTCACCGATATATGGGGCAAACGGTACGACATTTTCTTCTAAAACTTCTCTGATATAGCGGTCTGTAGTCAGACTCCCTCTGTCAATCACTACCAAGTCTGTGCGAGCTCCTAAACAAATGCCCGCCCAAACCATTATTGATCCACCACCGTATGCAACTGTAGTTTCAAAATTTGTCTGAATGTATCGTTCTCCTTTGCGTCTGTATATTCTTTACCTGCCGTCAATTTGATTTAAGAGAATTCTGCACTCATCACTAAACAATACCTTACTCCATTGGTCCGCGTTCCAAAGTCGATGTTCACTGATGAGTAAAAGTTAACCTGTTTCTATGATGATTTACCTCGAGCCTTGGAGTCTTGGCGGGCACAAATGAACCCAAACCAGCTTCTTCGAACCTTCTTCGTACCGTACGCTCACTTACGGTTACACCCCGCACTGCTTCTAACTCATGTCGGGCTTGGACGGCCGTCAAACGGAGGTTCCTACGTACACGAAGCCGAATGAAACGATCATCCCTACTCGAAGTGCGTCTTTTTCTGCCTTGTCCTGCTCATCTCACGTAAGTACCGGTCTCCCTGAGCCGTTGGATACTGCGATGGATCGTTGAAACTGGTCGACGAAGATCTCTGGATATCACTCTGTAGGTTTGACCATTTCTTCGCATTTCGAGTGCCCTGGCAATCTCCGTTGGGGCTAAGTCAGGCATAATTTAGTCCTCAACTCCAAAAAAATACGCGATTAAAAAAAAACTAACAAAAAACAGTATTTCAATGAAATTTTAAATCAAACTCAGAAGGAAGAAATACTCGAAGTTCGCTCCAGATAAGGTGTATTTGAATAAAATTAAAACAATTTCATAAAATGTGATGTTCAGTTGTTTTCTTAATTTGAAAATATTTATTTTTAAATTAAATGACGTTTAAACCAGCCAGCAATTTTATATGATACTGATATCAAATCTTTATTTTATGTTCCGCTAAATATGCCGGTGTGTGTATTTTATCTTACTGTGAGAACTTTTTGTTGGTAGGAAATTATTGTAAGTCCTACAAATTAAAAAAATATTAAATTAGAGTAACCGGTTTTAGTTTAATTAAGTACCGGACCCCTAAAAGAAAATATTACGTAGTTGCTGAATATTACACGGAATTCGAATTAACCCAACACAGCTGATATCGTAGCAACAAATATGATTTTTACTATCTTGAGACGTCTTGACTTCCGTCGATCGATCCCTCTATAATCCACATAATATTCCAGGATTGAACTATTAGGTTTGAACGTGCTACGACTGAAATAGAATTAAATTTGTAACACACACGTACGCTGATATCTTTCCTAACTAGAGATAACAGACTTCTTACCCGGTTCCCCAGCCGAGGCTTAAGCCGAGTTTTTTGGATATATCACCTATCCAAATCCATGACCATGTATGTCCTACGATTTTCAATAGTTTTCGTATTATTATGTTTTTTTTTAAATATTGAATTTTTTTTACCTGAACAACCTTACCTAAGCGTTATTTATTAAATAACTGAAAGAGTTTTGAAGATTTTTTTGTTTTATTGGCATTTGTACAAAATTTACTTTTATACTTTAAATAATCCTATCGAGCATAGACAAAAATCATGCAAATATTGGTCTAAATACAGAAGTTTATGTTTGTTATATATTAATAAAAAATTATATTAAAAATAAATCTAATCGTCCTTTTTTTGGGTCCTAAATTTCTTTGTTTTTTTTTAGACTCTCACCTTTCATAATCATTATATAAAAGTATGTAGCCATAATCGTCATTCAAATACAAAAAGGTGGAATTTTATTAATCGAACGTCGTTTTTCAAGATTTCATAAAATCCATCATAAACCTCTAGAAAATAGAGAACATAATATTCTATGAATAGCTCAAAGCCCTATCTAAAAAACTCGGCTTGGTCATACTTTCTAGGTCATCCTTTAAATAAAAATGAATTGCAGTTTCTACGTCTCGCTGTAACTCAAGAACGGCAATACCGATTTGGCTAATGTTGATCTTGAAATAATTGTGGAAATTCAGGGAAAGTTTAAACGGTGATAAAATTGAAAAGTTGTGAGGAAAATAAAACCACAATTGAATTTTCCCCTACTAACTCTTCGGTAGCGTAAATTCGGGTCTCTAGTGTCACTATTTGACTGTCAAATATTAGAGGTGCGATCAGTTTATCTGTTGGGTTGGACTGGAAAGCAGTTTTATTTCATAAAAATCGGTCGGCCCCAGTAGGTTGTAGATGTAATAATTAGGTGTAGTTTTTGGTGTTGAAATTGTATGTGGGTGGGTGGGTAGGGGTAGGTAGGTAGGTGTAGTTGCAGATGTAGATGTCAGTGTAGTTGTAAATATAGGTGTAGATGTAGGTGTAAATGTTGGTGTAGGTTGTAGGTGTAGGTTTAGTTATTTTCCTATTCCAGTTCATAGTTAAGACAGAATAACGTGTGTGCTGGTGTCTGATAAAATATATTGTTTGCTTCAGATATTAAAGTTGCGTGATTCAAAACTTGGATATTACAAAGCGAAATTGGATTGTCCTAATAACTCAGATACCTATTTGTCTGTGACAGGCAGCACGACTATATCATTTAAGCAAGGATTTTCTCAAGATAAGCCATTATCTATAAAAGAAACTTCCACACTGCCCCTTCCTGGTCTGTAGTTTTTAGTTCTTTATATTAATAATCTGTACAAAATGTTTATTATTATCCCAACAAACATTTGATAGATCACTAGGTACAACGCGCCAATACTAACTTTTGGTATGTGTGTAGTGTATGGAACACTAGTCGTGAATACGTTGCTATCACGTTAACACTACCGAGAATAGGCCCATTTGTACGAATTAGTATCGTAATAGAGTGTAGAGCAGTTGTATAAAACTCATAGTGGCGTATAGTGTTCGTATACGAGTAGATGTCGTGATATCCACTTTTCGTTGGGTTATGATGTTTATGGCCGCTGCTTTAGGGCATTATTTTATTAACACGTAAAGCAAAAACTTTCAGTATAGTTTCACGAGAATCATGCTAATAGAGGAGTATGATATTTGGCACAGTTAAAGTTTATGTGGAGGAAAGTGTGCAGAAAGCTATTTTTTTAATAATGCTTAGCTTTACATACAATTAATTAAAATAACAAAAACACACACTACCTGAGATTATTAAAACACACTGCTATGCGTTTGATAGATACAATTTTGTTACAATATGTTGAAGTTTGTCAATCTGTCACAACTTTTTCATTTTTTATCTAAGAGTCAAAATAACCCTTATAAAGTTCAAACTTTAAATTATAAGAATTATTATAGGCGAATTTCGACCTCAGGGTGATTAAAACATAAGGGCGCGCTTACAAATTACGCGCGCACGTTACTGACACTTATCAGTAGATTGTGAAACAAGCCAATGAGAAGATGACAACACAAATAATTATATTTGTTTTGATCAAAAACTGCTATATTATAATATTTCCCATAAGTATATTATACATTCTTATTAATATTTTATGGTGTTTTAATCAAAAATGAAACTAAAAACCATGATAATAAATAATAACGATCACTTTTCTGCCTTTTATAATTCACAAATAAATATACACCATTTTAGGAGAAAAATCGTTCCTGTCAATTGTTCTCGACAATCCAAACGGAGATGTTACACTAAATACAGTTGAACTTATTGATAAGGATGGCAATGTAATGCAAAAAGCGATTCTGAGATTAGTTGACGCTGAACAACAGTTGTATACAACTGCCAAAATTGTTCTACCAGATAAAATGTTTAAGATAAAAGTAAGAATTATTTTTGTATGTTAATCAGACTCAGCTTAACTCGAACTTAACTGTAATTGCTTACTTTTACATAATAATAATAAAAGTACCTACTGAAATCAAAAGTCTATATTTGCAGATAAATGGATACACAAAATCAAAAGATATAGTAACTCGAGTTGGACCGACATATATGGAGCCCCAAAAAATTTTCGGTAACATATAAATGACCTAACATTACATATAAAATTGGCGTTTTGTAAAGGAGGAACATGAAGTCGATTTTTTAAAATATAATTTATATTTATTTAATCAAAGTATATACCATTGCTATCTATGCACTTTTGTCATCTCATAGGTAGTTAATTGTTTCCTTTACTAAAAAAATAATTCGGACAGGAATCAATAAAATCTTTGAAGGCACTTTGTACTGCCCCATCGGAGTTGAATTTTTTCCCTTGCAAGAAGTCATTCAAATTTCGAAAAAAAAATGGAAATCTGTTGGAGCAAGGTCCGGGGAGTACGGTGGATGTCTTAGGTGGTGGTTGGTATCCGTCGCTTGTGCAGTGTGTGTTCTAGCGTTGTCCTGAAGCAGCAGCGGCCTAGAGCGAATGACCAACCTCGGTTGTTAGCAGCTAGCTTTTCCATCATGATTTGCAGTTCCTGGCAATAGACATATGCCGTAATTGTCTGGCCAGATTTAAGAAAGCTGTAGTGAACGACACCGGCACTAGCCCACCAAACGCTATTAAGTAACTTTTTTGAGTAAATTTTCGCTTGGGGCAGGCTTTAGCTGGTTCGCCAGGGCTCAGCCATTGCGATGAGTTTCCGATTATCGTACAGGATCCACTTTTCATTACAGGTAATGATTCGATTTAAAATCCCTTCATTATTGTGCCAGTTGAGTAATGTAACGCAGCAGTCGACGTGCGTTTGTCGGTTTGCTGCACTCAATTCATGAGGTACCTTTCAAGCTTTTTCACCATCCCAATTTGCTTTAAGTGGATTAAAACAGTTTTATCACTAACACCGCAGCCTGGCCGTCCACGGGGCTTGTTCTGCAGGTCGAAATTAACGAAAACGTTGGAACCTGTGTTTTCATTTGCGATACCGCTACCTTACACATCATTAATCTTTCGAGCCGTTTCTGCAGCACTGGTGCCACGGTGGAACTCGTACTCGAAAATAATACGATGTTTCAAGTTTTCCATTTTGTAAACAGAGTGACGCAAAGAAAAAACCAAAAGAGGAAAAAACAAATGAATTACGGTTTTCGAAACACAAATGCATGAGTAAATAGCGGTATTAATTTGAAAAAGGAATTCCATTCCTAACCAAAGAAGATATATTTGAGATCAAAGTGTCCAGTACGACAAAACGCCAATTTCATATGTAAGGACCTAATATTACAATTGAATGTATTTTTTTTTTAATAATACAATTTAACATTAAATTCGCAAATCAATTTTAGGAGAGATTGACAAAAAGGCACCTAAAGTTACAATTATAGGTCAACCTGAAATCATCACAGAATCAAATAAGCCAGTTACTTTAAAATGTAGTGTTGAAGCTTATCCAAAACCTGAAATCATTTGGGAAAGTGACAAAGGAGAACAGTTTCAACCTGAAGTAATTACTGTAGATGTGACAGGCCAATTTAACAGTGTTTTGCAAATAGACGAAAGTAATAAAAATACAACATACTATTGTAGAGCTAAAAACTTAATTGGAAAAGATGAAGCTTATGTGAAAATTAATATAGTCGAAGGTAAGTGATGTTTGTTCTATAATACACAATACGAGGGCGGCACTGAAAATTTCGGGAATCAAGGAAGTGACACAACATTACTATTATAAATGTATTTATTGCTTTTCGAAGTATTCTCCGCGAAATTTGACACATTTTTCCATACGATGGAACCAATAATTGAAGCAACCATTCCATTCGGAAGTTGGGGTCTCCAAAATGGCCGTTTTGTAGGCGTCCACAGCTTCTTCAGGTGATGAAAATCTCTGACTACGCAATTTATTCTTTATTTTAGGGAAAGTATAGAAATCATTAGGGCTTAGGTCGGGGCTGTACGGCGGATGGTCTAATAATTCTATGATTTCTTGCTCTAAAAACTCTTTTTACGCAATTTATTCTTTATTTTAGGGAAAGTATAGAAATCATTAGGGCTTAGGTCGGGGCTGTACGGCGGATGGTCTAATAATTCTATGATTTCTTGCTCTAAAAACTCTTTTGTTCTGTGCGCGGTGTGAGAACTCGCATTGTTGTGATGGAGGATAATGCGGCGGTTGCAGTTCTCTTTACGGAATTCAGAAACGACCTGCGGCAAACAAATGTTAGCATACCATTCTGCATTAACCGTTCTTTGTCCCTCAAGAGGAATAGTCGCAACATGGCCGGTTTTGGAGACGAACGTGGCCACCATTTTTTTTGCAACACTCCGTGAACGAACAATTTTTGTTGGCTTTAACTAATTTTCGAACACCCAAACTCGTGACTGGTTTTTTGTTTCGGGTTCGTACGCGTATATCCAGGATTCGTCACCTGATACGATGTTGTATACAGCATTTGAGGATCCTGCGTGGAATCTTTCGAGAGTTCTGACGCACCAAGTAACGCGAGCTGCTTTTTCGTCGTGATTGTCGTGATGGAGGATAATGCGGCGGTTGCAGTTCTCTTTACGGAATTCAGAAACGACCTGTGGCAAACAAATGTTAGCATACCATTCTGCATTAACCGTTCTTTGTCCCTCAAGAGGAATAGTCGCAACATGGCCGGTTTTGGAGACAAACGTGGCCACCATTTTTTTTGCAACTCTCCGTGAACGAACAATTTTTGTTGGCTTTAACTCATTTTCGAACACCCAAACTCGTGACTGGTTTTTTGTTTCGGGTTCGTACGCGTATATCCAGGATTCGTCACCTGATACGATGTTGTATACAGCATTTGAGGATCCTGCGTGGAATCTTTCGAGAGTTCTGACGCACCAAGTAACGCGAGCCGCTTTTTGCTCTTCACAGAGCAAATGCGGTATCCATCGGGAAAACAACTTTTTTACACCTAATTGTTCATGCAAGATTATTTGTATTTGACTCATGCCAATATCTAAAGTTGCCTGAATTTCGCGGTATGTCACATGTCGATCTTCCTCAATCAGCTTACGCACAGCATCAACGTTTTCTTGGGTGACTGCAGTTTTTGGACGACCTTGACGGGGATCATCACTGAGCTTAACACGTCCACGTTGAAATTCAGCAAACCAGCGATAACCAGCATTCCCGATACTTTTAGTGCAGCCCTCGTATATTTCAAAGTGAGAAATATCAGGATCATGTTTTATAGCTTGTTACCATGCCTGATTTTACTCTAAAATAAAGTGGGTAAGTGATACGCAAGCAGTAATTGCGTATCACTTACGTTAATTAAATGTAATATTTAAAGTACATTTCAGTTTTGTGGAATAAATTATTAACCTAATTAGATTTTTTTTAAACTTAGCAATTGTTTTTTTTTTATGTATTGTATTTTTAATTTGATTGTAAGTTATTTAAAATGCAAAAGAAATCGAACTGTACTGTGTAAAAGGCGTGTACTGTATGTATAATGTATAATGTATATTATATACATAATTCATACAGTACTGTTATACACATTATAACTTTGAGTGGGAAATATATAATATAAATATTAAATACTAGCTGTTGCCCGCGGCTCCGCCCGCGTAAATACAGTATACCTCGGCAACACTGTACTATTTCGGGATAAAAAGTAGCCTATGTTTTAATCCAGTGCCTAAATTACTACCATACGAAATTTCATCGAAATCCGTTCAGTAGTTTTTGCGTGAAAGAGTCACAACATCCATTCATTCTCACAAATTTTCACATTTATAATATTAGTAGGACATATCTTCATATATACTTATATATATACTTATTCATAAAAATATTTAAACGATCAGTAATTAATTATTCCCTGGTCACCGTCTGTCAAGACGTGATTAGTTAAGTACTATAACCAGTGTTTTTTTTTTTTAAATAAGGGGCAATAGTATATATATTTAATATGAGTAACGATAACATGACATAATTTATAATAAAAGTGAAAAATATATTTTAGAGCTACCTGTTATAAAAGATGTGAAGCAAAAAATATACGGTGTCGAAAAAGATATGATAGAAATTCCTTGCACTGTTATCAAAGGAAATCCTACACCTAATGTTGAATGGCTTAAAAATTATAGAAAGATCAGCGACGGCAGAAAATACCAGATTCTCGGGGATCATATGCTAAGGTAGACTACATTTTTTGTAAAACAAGATTAATATCTTTAATATAGATAGATATCTTGCCTCTTTCATAGGATTTATAGAGATTAATAATTATTATTACTTGCCATTTGTCAATTACTTTTGGAATAGGGTTCTTTCAGCTAATATTTACGAATATTCCACAGGTTTATAGCTGAGGTATCTGACAATGACGTTTTTACCTGTGTAGCAGAAAATCGTGTTGGTAGCTACGAAAAAAAAAATTATGTTACAATATATGGTACTACAGCAAATTTTTTAAATTATTTTTAAACAGTGCTGGTCTCATTATTTTTGGTTATTAAAATGTCTTTAGAAGACTGGTAAGTTCCATTTGTTGCTAATTATATCAAAAAGTTTAAAACATTATAATTTTTAAGCTATGCCGGTAATTTCGAAATCAGGTAAAGATATTATAAATATTGCTGAAAATGAAGCAATACACTTACCATGTCTTGCTGAAGGCAACCCACGACCGGATATCCAGTGGGTGAAGAATCTTAAAGATGTTAAACTTCGAAACAATCCCTTGATTTTAAGAGATCACATATTAAGGTTAGTTTGAAGTTAAATGTATTAAATGTGAGTATTTAAAGTTTTTAAACGGCAAGCATTATTGTTTGCCCACCTTCCTGATCCAACATCAGAACCTGGATACCATCTAGATTCTAGAGTTCTAGACTCTAGACAGCAAAAAAAGAAGTACCTACTCGTTAAAACGAATCAAATGAGAGTGCGTCGTTTCATTCCAGAATTATATATTCCATTATAATATTCCCTTCCAACTCCATCATTAGATTAGCTTCATATGCCATCATAATATTGCATAACTGCATGTGATAACTGAGCAAAATTACAATCTTTTGAAGATCCTATCAGCTTCAAAATTCACCCGAAACATACATACATTACAAGTTAAATAAAAGCTTTTAAAATGACCTTACTAATGGCCAATTATATTGCTTGTCCATTTTGTGTAGGTATACCATACATTTTTGCGTTTCTCCAAAATCGATTCAGTCGTCTCAGAGTCTATTCAATGCAAACAAACTTGCACGGGTGCCGGGGCGCCGCATGCCGTTGAACGCTCAAATCACTCGCTAGATCATAGGGGTTAACGGGGGTCAAGTATGCAATAGTACTCTTTTTAATGTACACTACTTTCACTGATATGGAATTTAAAAAATCATCCACTGTAGATTTAGAAAAAGATAGAAGGAGAAGTAAGTTAAAGATAAATAAATCTGTTCGTTTTAACATTATGCAGCGAATCACGAATGAGAATATTACACTGGAAAATTTTAATTTTGTTTTAACTTTTCACAGGTTCAAAGCCACAATATCTGACAGTGGCAACTACACTTGCGAGGCAAGAAATCGTTTGGGTGTAGATACAAAAACATTTCATGTCAATGTTTATGGTAGGAATCTTTTTTTATAGTAAAATAAAATTAATAGTACTTTATGGGAAAGCTAGCTGTTGCCCTCGGCTTCGCCCGCGTAAATACAGTATCCCACGGGAATAAGGATTTTCTTTCTTTCTTTTTCAGGATAAAAAGTATCCTATATTTTAATCCAGGGCATAAGCTACTATCATACCAAACATCCGTTTAGTCGTTTTTGCGTGAAAGAGTAACAAACATCCATTCATACATCCATCCTCACAAACTTTTACATTTATAAAGGATTAATAATACTATATCACTTTATTGTTATCCTTCATTTTCCACATTTCAGTTCCCGTCAGAGTGAATATACCTGAGAGTACAACAATCACAATTTCGGTCCGAGAGCCTTTGCAATTACCATGTTCAGCTACTGGGTATCCGGAGCCGATAGCTAAATTAATGTACATTCCTAAGGACTTTAAGTCACCACCAAAAGGCTTAAAGTGAGTTTTAAAATATTATTATCTTTTATGATTGTGCTTCAATAATGTATGAAAAAACGGATAACCCGGGATCTCCACTTAGTCCGGAAAATGGCGGGTCCGGGAAAATTCAAAGCCCTGAGAATAGAACTCTGCGCAAATACAATAGAGTTGAAAATCGAAGCGTTGAGTGTAGAGCTGTATATTATATGACATTGATATTTGACTCGGAACTTGTGTGTCCCATTTTCAGTGCTCTGAAATTTCCCCGGCCTTACGGATCCCGGACAATATAATCCCAGCCTGGCAGATTTACTACGTTCTACTGGTTTGGTTCCACCAAACATTCTGTATAAGCGCCGGGTATAAAAATTTAAGGAAGTAAAATCAAAATATGTCACATAATAATTCACACTAGCTGAGCCCTGACGTCGCCCTAATAACAATAATCTATGTAAGCTTTCACACCACGTCAATCTGGTTACGTGGTAAGTCCTCGAAGAACGTGGGTACCAGACAGCGGAAATATATTAAATACTTTTATACTATACATACATTTAAGATTTTCGTTATATAATAATAATAATATCTATGGACCCGTTTACACCGCGTCAATCTAGTCCTGTGGTAAGTTCTCGAAGAACTTGTGTTACGGGTACCAGACAACGGGAATATATTTAATACTTTTATACTATACATATATTTAAGATTTTTTATTATATAATACACATATTTAATACACATTCATGGAACACATAAAAATGATTTGTTCCCTGGCACTTTTGTTGTTCCTTGTAAACTGGATTCGAACCCTGCGACCTCCAGCTTCAGTGCCAACGCCCTAACCACTGAGCTACAGGAGTCGTCCTTGCCCTGTGGTCGAAACTTGCTTAATATTATTATATTATCCGATGTTTATTTTAATCTAAGATAGAGAATAATTATGGTATAACACATTTTAAGAAAGATATAAATACAAACAAGTCTCTGCTATTATCACTCTCTCGGCAAAACAAGCAAGCGTTATTTTATGTCAGTTTTCTGAGAGACCGTGGTATTTCACCAAATAAGTATTACCGATCTGTGGACCTTCTAAACAATCACCAGTGATGATATTAATTAGATACTATATTATTAAATAATTAGTATTATCTATTTTATTAGTCGACGGAAAAATGTAGCAGTAAGCATTAAATAAATATAGTGATGACGATGATCACGAATAATATTTTAGCAATAGCAAAATTTCAAAGACATTGATATCGGTGCACAAAACTCTGATGAGTAGTGAGTACTTATGTTATATACGAGGGCTGATTGATAAGTTTCCGAAACGACAAAGAAAAACTTCAAAAATCTATTTAAAATAAATTTATTTCTCAACGTAGTTTCCTTCTACCTCGATGCATTTAGTCCAGCGCTTCTCCAATGCCGTTACACCAGTTTGATAAAATGTTTTCTCCAACCCCTCAAAATACTCGTCCACGGCAACAATGACTTCTTCATTTGATGAAAATCTATGGCCACCTAACCATTTCTTCAGGTTTGGGAATAAGTGGAAGTCGCACAGGGCCAGATCCGGGGAATAGGGTGGATGCGGTAGCAATTCGAACCGCAATTCATGGAGTTTGGCGACTGCAACCATTGACGTGTGTGCAGGTGCGTTGTCATGGTGGAACAAAATTCTTTTCTTGGCCAAATGTGGTCGTTTCTTCTGGATTTCTTCACTTAATTTTTGCAGCAAGCTTGCTTAGTACTCTCCATTTATTGTTGTTCCGTTTTGCAGATAATCCACTAAAATAATTCCTCGAGCATCCCAAAAAACAGTCGCCATCACTTTGCCGGCCGACAAAACTGTTTTTGCTTTCTTCGGCGCAGGTTTTCCGCTCTCAGTCCACTGCTTAGATTGTTCTTTTATCTCGGGAGTATAATGATGTATCCAGGTTTCATCGACTGTTACATAACGCCGCAAAAACTCATTAGGATCTCGGTTAAACAGCGCCAAACACTCCGATGAATCGTCCACTCGACGTTGCTTTTGGTCTACAGTGAGCAAACGTGGCACCCATCGCGCGCAAAGCTTTTTCATTCCCAAATGTTGGTGCAAAATAGTAAAACGCGTTCAGATGAAATGCTCACCATCTCTGCTATCTCTCGCAACTTTAAGCGCCGATCATTCAATACAATTTTGTGAATTTTTTTGATCATGTCCGGATTCGTTTCGGAGCTCTGTCTTCCACGTTTAAAATCAGTTACCCAGGTGTGAATTGTACTCAATGCAGGAGCAGAATTACCCAAAACACTGTCTAGCTTGGTTTTAATCTGGGTTGCTGTTTTCTCTTTTAAAACGTAAAACTTTAACACCGCACGAATTTCGTTTCTTTCCATTGTTAAGAAAATTTACGACAGAGAAAGTTCTACGTCCTCTCAAACAAATTCCATCAGTTCGATTTAATTCAAATTTGGTGTTTTATTTTCAAAAAGATGCCAGAATATAATGTAATATTCCTTTTTTGCGTATCATTTTTTTAAGTTCGTCGTTTCGGCCAGTTATCAATCAGCCCAGGTATGTACCAACCCAAACACCAACATATTATTATGACATAATAATATATAACATATTATTATGTCATAACAATATGTTTGTGTTTCTTGTGAATATGGTGGTGATGATGTTGATGATTACTATAAGTGGTATAATGGCATATGCTTGCAGTTATTTAAACAACGCCGGAAATATGTATCTACAAGTACTCAGGAGATCTGTTTAGTACTTTTGGATCCAGGGTTATTATACCTTGCCGCTACAAAAGCTTACTTTTTGGTAGCATATGCTTGGGGTACTTTAGAAAAAGTCGAAACAACTATATGTAGTTAACAACTAAAATACAGCCGAATGTCTAACCGCCTCCTTTTTTTGGAAGTCGGTTAAAAAAATGTGTAAATTGACAAACAAACGTCAACGTCTAACAAAATTATATCTATTACACGCACGGTAGTGTGTGTTAATAATCTGAGGTAGTGTGTTCTTGTTATTTTTTATGTGTTTTAAGCGTTATTTAAAAAATATTAACTTTGTTTATACACCCTTCGGTTGCACAATTCTCGTAAAACTGTACTGAAAGTTTTTGCTTCACATATAATGTAGTAATTAGTGTAATATAAAGATGTCGCACGTTAAGGTCAGATCGTTCTAGCGCAGTCGACATATCAAATTCAGTCTTATATCCAATTGTGGATGTAGTTGTCTTACATAGGTAAGGAGCGTAATATTTCTTTTGAGGTAAGAATGAAACGTTGATCGTGCACATCTTACTATGTTTTCTCTCTCAGAAGGAATATTTGCATTACGTTATGGACATGGACAGGGTGGATTTGCTATATAGAATTTCGCTAAGTATGAATTGGCCCTTACGCTTTACAAGCTGCAATTGATGACGTCAATGAAAACGTCAGTAAGCACCCGTCATGTCGTGCTTCAGTGCCACAAGCTTCTTTTTACCTCCACGGCGATATTGGTCGTGGCATAAACTCTGGAAGACCATAACCATGCTCTGTGGCCTCTGTAGGGTTTCGCAGCAGGTAGGCGTTAGTGTGAACATGGCAAAAACGAAAATCATGTTTAATGCTCATGAGTAATTGTACCCACCCTATAGTGACCGTTGGATATTGGACCGGGGGAATATAAGCCTGGGACATACGGGTCAGTTAGTTAACTCAGCTGGGCGGTGTACGAAAAACTAAAAAATATTTGCTCGTCTTGTGTGCGTCAGTAACACGTGGCTACATATGGAGCCGATACGTGGTCATTCACAATGGGCATTGTCCATAAGCTCCACGTTGCTCAACGAACTATGTCGAATGCTATGCTATATGCTTTTTACGTGAATCAGAAATTTAGTAGTACTTTTGGAGACTTTACCGACACAGCCCAGCTCATTAGCAAGTTGACGTCCGACGTCCGACATGGACGTCGGAGCGAAGGACGGCCACCCACCAGGCGGACGGAGAATAGTCGCAGGGAGTCGATGGATGCATGACGCGAGCGACCAGTCGCACTGTTGATACCTATGGTCCTGCAGTGGATGCCTACAGTTTGAAATGACGATATCTTTTAACTATGTATATTATACATTTTCGCCTACAAGTCCGCTTCGATACCGCGGCATTGTATTTGCAGGCTGGACGGTATGGCGCTTTACTAAATTTCAGATTGTGGATGTTTTTTTTTTAATTTTACAGACAAGGTTTTCCAGGAGAAAAAATTATTTTGGAAGAATATAACACTAGACAAGAACGTAGCGGTTTTTACGTGTGCTCCGCCAGTAATGATTATAGTTCGAGTAATTTTACTTATACTGTTGAGATAGAAGGTAATCAAGTTTTAGCGTATAAAAGGTACTACAAACACACGTGTTCACTATTCAACCCCATTTCTTATTACGTAATCTAGGTTTTTTATTTCTATTGTACATATAATGTGTGTGCATACATTATGTGTACAATATAAATAAAAAACATAGATGTACATATTATTATAAACTGTTGAAATTAATAAAATTATTAGGTTCTACTCGTATGTATGTACTATATTATTTTAGGGGCTACATAATCATTTAAGTCCGAACTTAAGCTAGGGAAAAGGTTGAGTTGCGCGTTAGTAAAAGATATTTACAAACTAATAGCATTTATTTAGGGCCATACTGATGGCTCATGGCCCAATATTAATAAATACCTAAGCTTTAACCCAAATACTTTTGTATATCAATTCAGTCGTTAATATTTATATAGACATATATTTTTAATAAATTCCTTATAAGGAATCTTCATTTGAGGTTGTCAGATTCAGTTTGTGTAAGGCCGGGCTTAAACATTCAACACCATATTATGCCCCGTACCTATGCCCTGCAGTGGATGCTACAGTTTGAAAGCTTATAATATGTTATATAGCTTAAATAACCTAGCCAAGAGCATGTCAGGACATGTCTAAGGAGAGTTCCGTAACTATAAACGCGTAATAGGTTTTTTTCAAATAACTTCAGAAGCTACTGTCCGATTTCGTTAAAAATAATTTTCTAAAGAGTATTTAGCATGATCTATCAGCATGGAAAATTGCAAGATTCTAAGTCTCATAGTTTAAAAATGCCAGGCCCCCCTGGGGGCAACTTATAAACCACTTTGGAGGCCGATTACTCGAAAATTATGCTCTTTAGTTATATCTTATGTTACATGGGCCAAGTATTTTTCGAAACGATGAGCTACTTCAAATTTGTCAGATACCAGCCCGTCATTGATTTTTAAAGCTATTGTATTTATTTCTGCCAGTTTCTGTACTTATTGGCTTCCATATTGCTTTTATTTAGTTTTTTGATTTTAATATATTATTTCGGATTTTATTACATTTAGCTTGAATTGAGCATTGTTTAAAGATTTTAGAGTATAATCTGACATAATTAATAAAAAAATCATCTTTACAATAAGATTTTCTGTTATAATTTTCATAAATAGTGTCTCTACTTTTCCTTAGCCCTGTAGTAGCCCAGTCATTGAAAACGGTTTTACCTATTGTTATTTGACGTTTTGTAAATATATCGTTAAATTGTTTTAAACTATAATAGTGGTTTATATCAAAAAGATATGTGTATGTATAAGATCTAGATCGTTGTCAGGTTTTATAATATATGGTAAAATGCTGTATATTTTTCCATTAAATAGCATAATTCTAGACTCTGTTATATGCCTTACTTGAAGTTTTACAGGTTTATTTTGCAATTTTTTCTCTAGTTTTACAATTAGTCCCTTCTGATCAGATAGCACACCACTTATAACATTCTTATTTATAACGTTACAAGTTATCGGATACATGTTGCAGATGTAGGAGTGTTACGTGTAGATTCTTTTAATAAGTATTCTAAGTCAAAAGATTAAAATAAAGATAAAATATTATTTTTGTATGTAGATTCTACCAAAATGTCAACATTGAAGTCTCCACAGACAACGATTTGTTTAATGCAATTAAATATTTTAGTTAAATGCCTTCCATTATAGTCAAAAATCTATTAAAATCAGAATCTCTGCACATGCTACCTCACATACTCGCTCCACGGAAAAGTTTATAATATCATTACATTGTTTATATTTACTTCAATTTTTCATTAAAATCAAACGTCCTCCTTCTTCCGCGCTTACCCCATTAAACATACGACTTTGAAATTATTAACATAAAATTGCATTTTATTTTGTTGGAGCCATGTTTCTGTAATACATAATACATCTATTTCATATTTATCTATTAGAAGTTCAATATCTAGTATTTGGCTAGAGAAGCTGTTTATATTCTGGTGTACCAATTAAACCATTATTATATTGCTTCTCTTTTATCATTAATAGTATCTCCATACGTGCCACTCCCAAAATATAAAATTATTATTATTTGACGATGCCAAAAATTGAGATCTATACACAATTCATAACTATACTAAATTTCATCCATTTATATTCATAATTACAGAAGCTAGAAGAGCGGAGAGACAAATAGAGAGACGGACGGACAGATGGACAGATCGAAACTATAAAGGTTCCTTGAGTACGACGGTACCCTAAAAACGACAACAAAAATATTGTGTAAACCTAAATTGTTTCAGAGACCACGATTCTTTGTTTGATGTTTCAGCACCACCTCAAATAACAGATAAATGGACGACATCATATAGCGCTGTTGAGGGTGATCTCGTTCTAAGGATTCCATGCAAAGTGCGCGGAAATCCCAAACCAAGCATTACTTGGATATACAATGGTCTCGACCTTGCCGGTAAGTCACTTTCAATATATTTACAAGTCCCGTTAATCTTGTTTGTTTCTTTGTTTGTACTATATAATATATTCTATGAAACTAGCTTTTGTCCGCGGCTCCGTAAATACAATATCCCACGGGAAAATAAACATCCATCCATCCATCCACTCTCACAAACTTTTACATAATTATTGTTAAGGACAGCGGCCTCGTAACGAAAAACATGAGTGAATTTTAATGTGAACAATAAACGTGTAATTAAAACGGTACGTAAAACTAGAATAGTGGACACTCAGTGACTATATGTATAGATTTATATGGCATCAGTGTGGAAAAATAGTGTTAAAATGGTGTTTTATCAAGTGCGGGTTATTTTGATTATATATTTTTAACTAAAGCTAATTTTAACGTAGCTTCTTTTGATTTATATAAATAAACGTAGTACATAACGTGTAGTATAGCGCTTAAGGTTATATAATAAATGGTTAAGAAATTATTACGAAAACAGTGGTAAAAATGTACAACATTTCATATAAGTTGAACCTTAAAATGTAAATAACTTTTCTATAGAATAAGATGTTTAGTATATAAGGGTTTATATGTCTGGTTATGATAATAAAGTATTTCACACAACGCGTTTTGCTTCACCTGGCTCATGGAAAATGGGGAAAATTATGGAAAATAGCCGTATAGAGAGGTAAAAATGAAATGGAAGATCGGCCCGAAAGAGGCGTACGGGCGGGGCTCTCTATACGGCATTGCCATGAGCCAGGTAAGCGAATCGAAAAAGTGAAAAAACGTTCTCCTCAAATAAGTGTTTTATTATCGCCCCGGCTCTGCCCAAATCGGTGTAACCTTGCTATCTTCGAGTCTAATCTGAGCCGGCGGTTGAACCCCTGTGAATTTATACAGTCCTGTACAGTAGTGCGCGGTCCTTTGGCGAGCCGGATTTCAAGATCGAAGAAAAATTTGAAGTCCATATCAAGTTGAAAATAACGAAGACGGCACTTAGAAAAATTTCGTCAGCTGTTCTGAACATAGAAAAATTACCGAAGAATCAAGATAGAAATTTTTACTGAAGACTGGACTTGAAAATTTTCGTCAGCTGTTCTGAACATAGAAATTTTTTGAAGATTCAAGATAGAAGAATCCTATCAAGTCAGAACATTGGAAACCTTATCAAGATTTATCAACGGGAATCAACGCCAGGGATTAGATTGGACTCAGAAGATCGGACTCGAGGATACAAGGATACACCGCTGCGAACGGAAGCAAGGATCCGCAGATTTTTCATCGGAAAAACCTCCCGAAAATTCTTGAAAAGGAAGATTAATATGGAAGATTAACATTGAAGATTAACATTGAAGATTAACATTTGAAGATTAACACTGAAGATTAACATTTGAGATTAACATTTGAAGATTAACATTTGAAGATGGTTATAACAAGAAGTCAGAGTGGGGCCGAGGAGAACCAGCAGCAACCACGTCGATTTCCGGATCCGCCACGATCGCCGTCCGCTGCCACTACGAGCCAGCCGCCGCCGACCGAGGGAAGAGCGGATCTGCTTCAAACTATTTTGAAACCGAAACCAGGTACCAGCAAGGCGCCTGCATCCTCGGAAGTACAAACCCTAGCCAGAAAGAAGGCTATTTCAATTAGATCGCGTCGATCGACAGCAAGTGTCGTCGCGCGTATGCATTACGAGGCGGAGGAGAAACTCGCCGCTCTTCGTAAGAAGGAACTGCAGATCGAAGCAGAACTTATAAAGAAGAAGCTCGCCGCTGACGTCGCCGCTGCAGAAGATGGTAGCAGCCCCGACGACGACGAGCCATCAGAACAGGTGGAGCAACGTGTCCGAGCCTGGCTAAGCGAACAGGGTCCCGAACCCGAAGAGGCTAGACAAGAGCCGACATCAATGGAAGAAAGAGAGACGCCGAAGCCAGAAGACATGCCACCGAAGGGAGCCCAGAAGACGAGGTTCGAGTGGCCGCAGCAACGCCGCCCACGCTCACCCACACCGCCCACGTCTAGGGCTAATGGAGTGGAACAACTTGCCGAAACATTGGATAAACTGCTAAACCAACGCCAGTCGCGCCACACTACGGAGTTGCCCATATTCTCGGGCGCTCCCACTGAATGGTTGCCATTCAAAGCAGCCATGGAAGACACCACTGCGTTCTACAAGCTCAAGCCGATCGAGAACTTAGCTCGTCTGAGAAGCTGCCTACGGGGAGAAGCAAGAGAAGCCGTGGCACCACTGCTGAGCGTCGCGACGCCGCCTGAACAAATTATGAAGACCTTGGAACAATGCTTCGGTCGACCCGAGGTTATGGTCGATCGCATGATGGAAGATCTGAAGAAGATACCGAGGCTCGGAGGTTCGGCGGCAGAACTCAACCAATTTGCAGTGAAGATTCAGAACATGGTAACCATCCTGAGGAAGCTGAGGCACGGGTATCTCTTTAACCCGTTGCTCACGAGAGACATCCTCGAGAAGCTCAGCCCATACGAGAAGAGCAAGTGGTACGACTACGCAGAAGAGACGTCGCGCTTCAGGAACGAGCCCGATGTCGTCCTTCTCTCTGAATTCTTAATGAGAGAAGCGGACAGGGCGCTGCGCTACGGGTTCAGCACGGCACTGAAGAAGGAAACACCGCGTCCACCTCCTAACAAGAACGAAGCCCGAACGAGGAAGCCAGTCTTCGCGATAGCAGACGAGGGCAGGGATTCGCCGAGTCGCAGCCAGCCAAAGAAAACACGCGAAGAGTCAACGAAGTGCCCGAAGTGTGCCGAAGATCACGCTCTATTTCGCTGCGCTGCTTTCAAGAAACTGAGCATGCAAAAGAGATGGGACACGGTCAAAAAGGAAGGGCTGTGTTTCCGGTGCATACGAAGCAGGCACAGAAGATACAACTGCAGGGCGAAGCCGTGCGGCGTGAAGGGCTGCAACTTGCCTCATCATGCGCTGCTGCACGAAGACAGGTCCGGCGGCGCCCCACAGACAGAGGACGCCGTGATTACCGCATCGGTCACCTCCGACCGTGCGGTGAAACTTAAGATGAGAAGAATTCAAGTTGTCGGTCCACGGGGCGAAGCGGATATCTTCGCGCTGTTCGACGAGGGCTCGACAGTGACACTACTGGATGAAGACGTCGCGAAGGCTATCGGCGCAGACGGCCCACCGAAGGTGCTGAGAATGCATGGGATCAATGCCGAGAGAAGGGAAGAAAAAAGCCGACTCGTACAACTTGGCGTACGGGGTCACGACGGTACCAGATATGACGTCACTGCGAGAACCGTGGCCGGATTGAACCTACTTACTCAGTCCGTCCCGGAATCACTGTTTCGACTTGCTCACCTGCATGATCTCAAGAACGAAGAGATATGCTATGAAGACAAGAAACCCCAACTTCTCATCGGCACGGACAACTGGCAGCTCATTGTATCCAGGGAGCTGAGGATCGGCAAGAGAAACCAGCCTGCAGCCTCGAAGACGAAGCTTGGCTGGGTAATCCATGGAAGCATCCCCAGACGCCTCATAAAGCAGGAAGAACACGAGAACATCCTGCACGTGTCTACGATCGAGACCCGAGGCGAACGACTGGAGGAAATGGTGAAGAAACACTTCGAAATAGACGCACTGGGAATAGCGTCCAAGGCTAAGCTGAGCGACGAGGAGCAGCGAGCCATCGACCTCTTTGGCAGAACGGCCAAACGAACGGAAGACGGTCGATTCGAAGTGGGACTTCTGTGGCGCACGAACGGCGTCAAGCTACCTCTTAGCTACAATACTGCGCTAAAGAGGCTCAAGAACTTGGAACACAAGCTCAAGAAGAACCCCATGGACGAGGCGCAGTATCATGGACAGATGAAGAATCTCATAAGCAAGGGATATGCGGAAAAATGCGACGGGACAGAGGCCGGAAGTGACATCACATGGTACCTGCCGCACTTCCCGGTTAAAAACCCAAACAAGCCGGGCAAGTTGCGACTGGTTTTCGACGCAGCAGCGAGAACAAACGGCGTGAGCCTCAACGATCACTTGTTAGAGGGGCCTGACCTTCTGACCTCACTGCCGAAGATATTGTTCCGGTTCAGAGAGGAAGCCGTCGCTGTGAAGGCCGATATAGAGGAGATGTTTCTTCGTGTCAAGGTCAGGAAAGAAGACCAACCGGCCCAGCTGTTCCTGTGGAGAGAAGACGAAGGCGAACCGCCGTCCACATACAAGATGGTGGTAATGATCTTCGGAGCATCGTGTTCACCGTTCCTGGCACACTCAGCCCGGAATCGGAACGCGGAAGAGTTTGCCGAATCGCATCCCGAAGCTCATCGCGCTATCACCGAAGCCCACTACATGGATGACTACGTAGACAGCTATCCAGACCACCAGAAGGCCATGCAGACCGTGGAACAAGTGGACCAAATACATAGGAAAGGTGGCTTCCACTTACGAGGCTGGACGAGCAACGACCGGAGGGTGCTAGAGGGACTGCCTGAAGACCGCCTGGCCGAGGACACTACACAGCGTGTCACCAAAGACGAGCAGAAGACCTTGGGCATGCTATGGGACTCCCGAGGCGACAAACTAAGATTCAACACGTCGCTCTCCAGAGTCCATAAGGAGGTTCGCGAGCTACAGCGCGCACCGACAAAGAGAGAGGCCCTCAGCACGGTGATGAGCATCTACGACCCGCTGGGACTGCTGAGCTGCTACACGATCACCGCCAAAGTCATCCTACAAGGCTTGTGGCGTCAGAAGCTGGATTGGGACGAGTCGCTACCCGCTGAGTCAGCCCAAGATTTCGCCCGTTGGCTGACCGACATGGAGTACATCAGTCAGCTCGAGCTACCCCGGAGTTACAACGGGGGGAGTCCGACGAGAGGCCGACAGCTGCACGTGTTCTGCGACGCGAGTAAGGACGCATACGCCGCAGCCGTCTATTGGAGATTGGAACAAGAAAATGGGGAAGTACGAGTCGTGTTGGCCGCCGCCAAGGCCAAGGTGGCGCCGCTGAAGGCACAGACAATACCAAGGATGGAGCTACAGGCTGCCCTGGTCGGAGCGAGGCTGGGAAACGCAGTCGCAGCAGAACACAGATGGAAAACGGACACGGTTTTCTACTGGATCGACGCACAAGTGGTTCTGTGTTGGATACAGAACGGCAGCCGCAAATACACACCGTACGTCGCACATCGGCTAGGGGAGATTGCCGAGCTGACGTCCGTTCACCAGTGGAGATGGCTGAGCACGAAGAGCAACGTCGCCGACTTAGCCACCAGAACGGGCTACGTTCCGAAGAGCGACGAGGACCCTTGGTTCCGGGGGCCGGACTTCCTGCGCAGGCCGATGAACGAGTGGCCCGCGGAGAGTCCCGCTAGAATCGAAAATCAAGAAGAATACGTCGCCTTCCACACCACGGAGGCGAGCGAGCTGAGCTGTCTACCAGATGTAACGCGCTTTTCAAACTACGAGCGCCTCGTAAGATGCACGGCGATGGTCTTGCTGTTCGTCGAGAAGTGCCGAGATCGTCGGGCCCACCTCGACGTACGACACCTGGAGAGGGCCGAGAGGTTCAAAAATCACAACGAGACAGCTTCGCACAAGAAATCGAGAAGATGGCAAGTGGCAAGACGGTGCCTAGATGGAGCTCCTTGTACCGGCTCAACCCGGTGTACAAGGACGGGCTGCTCGTACTGGACGGAAGGATCAAAGCAGCGCAGGTGCCGGCCGAAATGAAAAACCCTATCATCCTGGATGGAAGACATCGCTTCACAAGGTTACTGGTGGCAAGGGAGCACGCCAGAGCGGGACACGGGAGCCGCGAGAGAGTCGTGAACGACCTCAGGCAGAAATTCTGGATATTGAAGCTGCGGCCGACGGTGCGTACTATCATGAGCCGATGTGCGTTCTGTCGGCTACGACGGGCACACCCGAGGACCCCGCCAACTGGAGACCTGCCAGCCGAGCGCCTGGGGGCGTTCCAGAGACCATTTTCGTACTGTGGTCTCGACTGTTTCGGCCCGATGACGGTCACCATCGGCCGACGTCACGAGAAGAGGTGGGGAGCTCTCTTCACATGTCTGACGACGCGGGCAGTCCACCTGGAGCTGGTGGCTTCGCTGTCGACGGACTCTGCACTGATGGCAATGAGAAGAATGGCTGCGCGGCGAGGATGGCCGGCAGTCATGTACAGCGACAATGGGACAAATTTTAGAGGCGCGGACGTCGAGCTGCGGCAGGCGTACGCCGAGTGGGCGCCGGCTATGGCTCAGCTGGGCCTCACTCATCGGATGCAGTGGAAGTTTACACCGCCCGGGGCGCCGAGTCAAGGAGGTGCCTGGGAAAGACTGGTGAGGTCGGTGAAAACCGCCCTGCTAGCCACGCTGAACGAGAAGTCGCCCAGGGAAGAGGTACTCCAGACACTGATGGCCGAGGCGGAGTACTCAGTGAACGCTCGACCGCTTGTGCACGTATCGGTGGACCCCAACGACCCGGAGGCGATTACACCGAATCATTTCCTCCTCGGGTCGTCCACCGGACTGCCGTACGTCGGACCGTGTGTGCCGGCGGACAAAAAAACATGGAGGGTCGCGCAAGCCCTTGCCGACGAGTTCTGGAGGCGCTGGGTGAAGGAATACCTTCCCACGCTCACACCACGCTACGGGGCCCCGCTGAGCAACCGAGTCCTTGTACCAGGGGACCTGGTTGTCGTGGTCGACCCGACGCTGCCGCGTAATACGTGGCCGCGGGGGGTCGTGCACCGAGTCTACCCCGGCCAGGACGGACAAGTGCGCTGTGCGGACGTTCGCACGCGCAGTGGCGTGTTCCGGAGGCCGACGTCGAAGCTGGCGGTGCTGGAGGAGGCGCCACAGTCGCAGTTGCGACCGCTGGCGGAGCAGACGGAGCCGGGAGCGGAGCGGACGACGCCGGGAACGGCGCCGGGCGCGGAACGAGCGTCGGAGCAGCCTATAGCGAGCTCGAGCAGCTCGCAGTCACCGGAGCAGTCTGCGGCGGGCGCGGACGGCCCGCAGTCGCCGCCGGAGCAGCCTATAGCGAGCTCGAGCAGCTCGCAGTCACCGGAGCAGTCCACGGCGGGATCGGCGAGCCCGCAGTCACCTGAGGAGGCTGCGTAGACCCTGGCTACTGCGCCGGGGGGAGGATGTTAAGGACAGCGGCCTCGTAACGAAAAACATGAGTGAATTTTAATGTGAACAATAAACGTGTAATTAAAACGGTACGTAAAACTAGAATAGTGGACACTCAGTGACTATATGTATAGATTTATATGGCATCAGTGTGGAAAAATAGTGTTAAAATGGTGTTTTATCAAGTGCGGGTTATTTTGATTATATATTTTTAACTAAAGCTAATTTTAACGTAGCTTCTTTTGATTTATATAAATAAACGTAGTACATAACGTGTAGTATAGCGCTTAAGGTTATATAATAAATGGTTAAGAAATTATTACGAAAACAGTGGTAAAAATGTACAACATTTCATATAAGTTGAACCTTAAAATGTAAATAACTTTTCTATAGAATAAGATGTTTAGTATATAAGGGTTTATATGTCTGGTTATGATAATAAAGTATTTCACACAACGCGTTTTGCTTCACCTGGCTCATGGAAAATGGGGAAAATTATGGAAAATAGCCGTATAGAGAGGTAAAAATGAAATGGAAGATCGGCCCGAAAGAGGCGTACGGGCGGGGCTCTCTATACGGCATTGCCATGAGCCAGGTAAGCGAATCGAAAAAGTGAAAAAACGTTCTCCTCAAATAAGTGTTTTATTATCGCCCCGGCTCTGCCCAAATCGGTGTAACCTTGCTATCTTCGAGTCTAATCTGAGCCGGCGGTTGAACCCCTGTGAATTTATACAGTCCTGTACAATTATTATAAAATTGTAGTCGGATAATACAAAGCCAAATCTGTGGAAGTTTGAGATTTTATGTTTGCGCTTGTCATCATCCAATCTTGTTATGGTATTTTTTTACCCAACTACGGCGAAGCCAAAAGGAAGGGTAATGATTTGGACAGTCTATATATGTATGTATGTTTGTTTCCTCGTAGCGTATAAACTACTGGTCTAATTTTAATAAATGAGGTGTTAATAGATTCGTAATGATGCCGCGGGTAACATAGGCTATATAATTGTTATCAAAATTTTGTATTTCGAAAATTGAACCTCAGATTATAACTTCTTAAAAAATTTAACCGAGATAATCATCACGTGTTTGGTATCAAAATAAAGGTCGTGGGCAAGCACACCACAAATATTTATATATATTTTACATATTTGTCGTGTGCTTGCACAAATATGCCCAAATATGCGTACGTAAATATGTGTAAATATGTATGTATATAAGTTTAAAATGCGGTCGTACTATTCGTACTAACTCAGTTGTTACCTTTTTTTTTCTTACGAAAATGCGCTTACGCATCCCGCCCTAGGTTTCCAGGCGGGTATGTGGGACTCGCTGGCTAGATGCCAGAATACCCACTAAAAACCATCGAAGAGCCCTCTCAGTGCCAATTGGCGAGAGCCAGGGGATCGCTCGCGCACTCTACCGCAACTCTACCGGCGCCTGTCCGCAGGTGCAGACTCTGCTCGGAACCTTCGTCCTACTTCTGTTTGGCATGTTTTGGCATGTTTTACATCTCGAGGGCCATTTGTTACCGGGTGATGGTACCCCTACAACATCACCCACGGCCCTCACTAAGGAGGAAGGCGGCGATCGTGAGCGAGCCGCCTGCGTCCGATTCTCTTGCGACGGATAGGTAGAGACGAAGGGTCGTCTACCCTATCCCTCTCCATCACTTCCTTCCGCACCATCACTTCCTCGCAGAAGGAGACTATCATATTCCATGGCACATCACTGTCCACCATAGCCGCTACTACGGCCGGCAATGACAGGTCGTTCCCAATTACAGCAGCAAGATGAGTTCGCTGCTCGCTCCATCTCGGACACTCGCCCAATGTACGTCCTCGGTACTTTCGCAGACACGTTACGTATCTCTACAGCCATTTCGTACCTACGCGCTAGAGCCTCAGCCTCCAGATCCCAAGGTGGCGTTCCTGCCATCACACAGGCCGCCTCAAAGGAGATCGTATGATAGCCCCTTATAACTCTGATCGTTATGACCCGTTGCGGTCTACGCAAGAAGGTCTTGTTGTGGGCGGTCAGAGCATCAGCCGAGACAGGAGCTCCATAGAGGTCCATCGACCTAATAACTCCCGTATACAAACGACGGCACTGTATTTTTATTTTTTACTTAGATATTGTAGATGAAATAAATTATTAGCACGTTTAATACTAATTTGTCGATAGATGTCACTATACGGATCTTAGGTACATATTTCTGAAACGCAGTATCGTTTATATAATATGTTCGATTGGGAAACGAAAAAATAATTTTAAAAAACTATAACTCGACTACGTAAAAAGTGGTCTAAAACGACTGAAACAAGAAAATAATTCAGATAGAAATCCAGAAATGCATAGGTAAAAAAATGGTCACAGGTTTTTAGACCTCTTTTTTACGTAGTCGGGTTATAGTATTTTTAACTTATTTTTCTAATAAGTATAATCCTAAAGATACAAATGTATAAATTAGGTATTATAAATCATAATAAAATATCCTGTATTAATGTTACTACTATGATTAATGTGAATGTTTGTGAGGATGGATGGATGGATGTAAGTATGAATGTATGGATGGATGGATGTTAGTTACTCTTTCACGCAAAAACTACTGAACGGATTTTGATGAAATTTGGTATGGTAGTAATTTGAGCTGTGGATTAAAACTGTTGCATATTGACAAAAGTGTCAATGTCATTTTTCACATTGACAGATGTCATGAAGTAAAGCCTATTTAGTTAGTTTATTTCAGTTGGCCAAAAGGCTATAAATAGTGTAGACGTATATTATTGTGTTAGGCATTTACCTCATATGTAATACGTAGTCAGTGTTAAGCACCAATAAAGGAGAATATAAGAATTGTTGCTGTATTATTATCATCACCACTCAGGCACAAGAAGGACATACAAATCAAGAGGTCGTAGCCCGCTACAAAAAAATAAGCTACATTTTATCCCTAAAAAGTACAGTGTTGCCGTAGGATAGTGTATTTAAGCGGGCGGAGCCGCCGCAAACCCTAGTGCACATAATATTCGATGGTGGTTAACGAGGAATTCTACGCAGCAGCATGCCGTAGCAGCTAAAGGCACTTTTGAAGTTACTGGAAAGTTAATATTATTTAATAATATAATAATAATAATTAATAATAATATTAATAATAATAATATAATTATTAATATATATTATATTATTATATTATTGATATTTAATAATATAATTTTTAATATTATTTATTTTTAAGTTTATTGACTTAAAAGTACCCATAGTTCTGGAACCAAGTCATGAAAATAATAATATTTTATACCTTAAACGAGACAATCATGTATACAGGTGACCTGAAATTCGATACATTCCTTTGAAAGACAGAAAGTAGACCTCATTTACAGTAATATTTTTCATGGCATCCCCTATCCGAAAGTTGATATTTACAAAGTTATTGAAATTTCAAAAATTTTTCTTTATTTTCGACATTTTGACTTTGACATGACGTATTTTTAAAAATGTTTGTCTTTTTAGTGATTTTTTTATGTATTTTAACCGTCAATGAGTCAAATATTATTTTTAAGGAATAAATAGGGACAAACTAAGCGAGAATTTTTCATTATGAGACATGAAACAGAATTTTCTTTTAAGAAAAATGCACATTTTTCTTAAAAACAGGTGATTTTCTTAAAAAAATGTATGATACAATGCGTACAAATTACACACAAATATACAAATAAAAAAACCTTAAATAACTTTCTTACCCCATAAGCTTCCAAAAAAGGTACAAATATGTACATAAAAATATGAACATGTAATAAACAAAGACAAAACAATCATCAGGTAACGTTATCTCAAGAATTACTCTACCTGAGGCGACCTTTTTTTTCAATTGTTTCCTTTGTTCAAACTTCGGGATGTTTCGGCTACTGTCGTCGCGGCCCTTTGTCAATGAGTTACCGACTGGCTTAGAGAGCAAATTTAGTAGCTAAATTAGTTTTAAGTCAACTATTGCCGTGTACGGACGTATTGTTGCTTTAAACTACACCCTTACTTCTACTTGTGATTTTTTTGTATCGCGATGGCTGCTTTTGAGTACGATGAATACGCTGACATCTTGTTTTGTTACGGACTTTGTAATGGTAATGCTGCTGCTGCACGAAGAACATACGTTGAACGTTTTCCGAATCGACGAGTGCCAAACGTTAGAGTGTTTTCAACAACATTTCGACGAATTCGGGAAAGCGGCCGTGTTGATAGAGGACGTGGCGATTCAGGCAGACCTCGTTTGTATGCTCCAGAAGAAGAAGAAGAAATTTTAACACTTTTTCAAAATGATCCTTCTATTTCTACAAGAGCGGCAGCTAGAAGACTTTGATTGAGTCAATGGAAGGTGTGGTTTACAGTACACACAGCGCGTCTACATCCATTTCACTACACACCTGTCCAAGCGTTGGAAGAGGGAGACCCGGTTAGAAGAATGGAATTCTGCCGTTTTATGATAAATGCAGACATGGAGGATCGCAATTTCTTCTCAAGAATATTGTGGACGGATGAATCGAAATTTGACCGTGACGGGATAAACAATTTCCACAACACACATTACTGGGCACCAAAAGGAGAAAAACCTAGGATGAAAAAAGAAAGGTTCCATCAAACCAGATTCAGTCTAAATGTCTGGATGGGTATAATTAATAATAATTTAGTTGGACCTCATTTTTTGCCTCAAAATTTAAATGGTGAAATGTACGAACATTTCCTAAGAGAGGAGATTACTCGTTTAATGGAAGATGTGCCAATAGCAACTCGTCGTAATATGATTTTCCAGCATGATGGTTGCCCGGCCCACTTCCGCCTCGGCGTACGCCAGTGGCTAGACCAAACTTACCCACATCGCTGGATAGGTCGAGGCGGGCCAATTCCTTGGCCAGCACGGTGTCCCGATTTGACTCCGTGTGATTTTTATCTTTGGGGTCATATGAAGGCTTTGGTGTATACTACACCCATAACTACTGTAGAGGAGCTCAGAAGCCGCATAAGAAATGCAGCAGAAGAAATCAAAACTAGTCTTACTACCAGAATAATCAAAACAGAGGTACGGAGAAGACTACGGGCCTGTATCAGAAACAGAGGTTCACATTTTGAACAAGACCTAAAGTAGAATATTTATTATTAAATTTAATTAAACATTGATGTTTTTTAAACACAATAAACGTAATTAAATTCAAGTTTTTCCTTTTATTTTAACCTTATCGCAAATAAATCGATTTAGACATTATTTCATTTTACTTCTAATATGTTTACTACAACGTCATATTTTTATGTAGACATTTGCACCTTTTTGGAAATCTAATGAGATAAGGAAGTTATTTAGAATATTTGTACGCATTGTATCATACATTTTTTTAAGAAAATCACCTGTTTTTAAGAAAAATGTGCATTTTTCTGAAAAGAAAATTCTGTTTCATGTCTCATAATGAAAAATTCTCGCTTAGTTTGTCCCTATTTATTCCTTAAAAATAATATTTGACTCATTGACGGTTAAAATACATAAAAAAATCACTAAAAAGACAAACATTTTTAAAAATACGTCATGTCAAAGTCAAAAAGTCGAAAATAAAGAAAAAATTTTTGAAATTTCAATAACTTTGTAAATATCAACTTTCGGATAGGGGATGCCATGAAAAATATTACTGTAAATGAGGTCTACTTTCTGTCTTTCAAAGGAATGTATCGAATTTCAGGTCACCCTGTATATATAATCGGTTTCTTTACTACGGCTCGACAAGTATTAACATAAAATTTAGTATGCAGGGAGTTTTGGGGGAGAAAAATCGATCTAGCTAGGTATTTTCCCTGGAAATCTGCTCATTTTTAAGCGATGATTTTGCTTTCGTCGTGCAACGTTATATATCAATAATTTTGGCTCTATTATATCAGTCCGATTGGCAATTTGGTATGCGTACGTATAATTTTTGCTTTGTTCGAAAATTTAGAATGTGGTGGGTTCAAATCCCGGTCAGATAAATATTTTAATTTATCAGAAATCCAAGAAAATCTCCGTTACACAGGAGCTTATAATTAATATTATGCACATACATGGAAAAAATGTAATTTCATACGGAACAAAAGTTGTATACAACTTGCAGGTAACGACATTTATATTTTGTCAACAGACACAGAAACTCAAAAAATCAACGAAGATGGAACACTTGTTCTGATTAAGCCCGATTCAACTTTAAATGGAAGTTACACTTGTATGGCTAGAAATTACAAAAACAAGGACTTCAAGACTGTTGACGTTGAAATACTACGTAAGTTTTTTTTTGAAGTAGGCACAGTAACAAAAGATATAGGTATCTAATATTTTCATTATTGATTTACGTCTGCCTCTAATGACATCAAGAGTTTAGAAGTAATAATAGTTAATACATCATAAGTATATAAAATATAAGAACCTGGACAAAATAACAGTTTTCGTAACCAAAAAACAAAGGCAGAACGAAAACGAAATTTTATAAATTTTTACCCCTGGAGGATTTGACTATCGGGGAATGGGGATTGAACGGAAATAACAATAATTATTCTTCTATAGAGCATATTACGCAAAGCGGACAACCAAACAAAAAAGGTTAATGTTACCGATTTTTATTATTATCCGACTTCCAAAACAGGAGTCTAATCTTTATCAATTATCATAATCACTGGTGATTGTTTATTAGGTCCACTTATCGGTAGTGCTTATATTTTGGGGAAAATATAAGCACTTGGGCCTCAGACAACCGGTATATAATAACGCTTGAGTTTGTTTTGCCAAAATAGTGAGAATACCATTGGTTTTTTTTTTGTATTAATAACTCGTTTTAAATGAGTTAATAATAATTTAATAAATATATATATGTAACTAAAAAGGGAAAAACTACTATTTTAAAACCGACTTCCAAAGTAAATTCTTATTTTCTAAATAATTCCCCTTTTAAATTCGGCTACAACTTTAACTATTTATCTACTCAATCTTCATCATTTTGAAGTCGGTACCAACAAACTTGAACGCGAGTTCTATAAAATATTGTTTTTAAGAGGATATTGTTTGGGCTGGTACCGACTTCAAAATTATAAAGATTGAGTAGAGAAATAGTTAAAATTTTAGCCGAATTTAAAAGGGGAATTATTTTTGAGTATGTTCATCATTTATGTACCTATAAATACATCTTAAGTAGTTTCTTTTTTAAAGTAAAACATAAGCATATAAACAAAATTATAAGGTATTTTATTATTTTTTACTTATTTGGTCATGAATCTTAATAGATAATATTATGTTAAATGTGAATGTATATTTTTTAAATATTTTTTTATTTAATTTTAGCACATCCAGAAAGTCCGGGTAAGAGCGACGTTGTAACTCAGGCTTTGATAGTGGAAGGAAAACCAAGTGTAATACCATGCAATACTCCTCATAGTCGTGTAGACCTTGTAAGATGGTTTAAGGTAAGTTTTTTTTTACTGATACAATATTAAAACTAACAGACAAAAATGTAATAAAAAACAATTGAAATCTTTTATGTGTGTTTTGTTGGTAAAATTATAAACAAAGAGTGTGATGTAAATCAAGGCGATGAACGAATCATGGTCCTTCTATGTTAAAAAAAAATACGATAGACTGCAACGATTAAACTGCAATGTCACTTTAACTTTAACTGATAACTCGTCAGTTAACTTAGTAAATTTCAGCTTGACCTAATAGACTATCTTTCATTTTTCATTTAATCTACATTAAATGAGATTTGTCTTGAATTCGTTCTGTCAAAAACTCTCATAAGCCACAACCACTATAATATTTTACAAACTAAAAACGACTAATCAACATTTCCTATTAGGACGGAAAAGAGATCCAAATTGGAGAGCTTCGGTTAGAGAATCCATCCATCAGAGATAAAGGTTTATATACATGTCGAGTATGTAATGAAATAACTTCGAAATCAGATTACATTAAAGTTATGGTTGGATTTGGACCAAGATTCATGAGTCCTGATCCCACAGGACCTATAACATTTATAGAGGGATCTGATGCATTTTTGGATTGTAGTGCTCAAGCAGAGCCAGCCCCGCAAGTAAAGTGTGATTTTCATTATATTTACTTAATTTTCGTCACTTTCTTAAGCAAATACGTCAAATAACAGAGTAGGAATTAAGCTTTTCGACAGTTAGCAGACTATTGTAAATCAGGCCATAAAACTGATAAAACCTTTTAGTTACGTGTTTGTTTAGTTTCGATTATTTCTAATTTTAATTGCAGTCTTATATTTTTATTTAAATACAGAAACTCTTTTCTCTCAATTTACTTTCAAAGTGAATATTCCATTCTATTTCTATAATTTTGATTTCGTTTGTGAAATATGAATGTTCATCATATTATGTATTATAGTTAGCACATGTTAGTAAAATATTATTTACCTTCAATAGATGGTGTGGACTCATAAAAACCAAAAAATTTCTGTCCCATCAATGGATTACAAAATAACAAATATGAAAACAAAACACATCGGTGTCTACAGATGCACGGTGTTTAACAGTTTCGGCACAATTACTCGGGAATATCGTATAAAATCTAGAGGTGAGATATTTCATTAGCCACTATTCGCTTATCACTTTTGTTGGTTCCATTTTGTTGTGTTTGACGATTGTAAAGTTTTCATTCGCATTTCATTTCCCGTAATACTTAATTTTAATGCAGACCCATAGAGAAGTGGAGGTAATCAATAAATTATTAATCATATTTTATACATATATTCCTTGAAGTGAGATAAATTAAAACAGTATTTACTCCACCTCCTGTAGATATGCGACCTATGCCGTTGTATATCCAGATTGGATGCTATTACGCTTACATTTAACCTAACTTTATCTTTGGTTACCGTGGCTTATTGTTCCATAGTAAAATTCTCAATGTTCTTTGTCAATCGTGTGCCAGATTCGCTTTTGTTCAATGTATATATCAATTATTTCCCTTTATAGGAAATGTTAAGTTTATACTATAATTCTGTTTATACAGAGTGCCAGCTTAGTCTCTCCAACGACTTGATTGGCTTTCAACCCTTGATGCTAACACAAACATTGAGATGGCCAAAACTAGAGATACAAAAAGGATCCCTTATTGTGCCCGTAGAAATGCCACTTTTACTTTTATGTCCAGAAAGCTCTTTTAATTACCCTGGATTTGACGCAACAGATAAAGTGAAAGCTGTCTGTATAAAAGATTCAATATTTGAAATCGGGGGAGAAGAAATAAAATTCTCAGATTTGAAATGTAAGAATGAAATTGTGGCTTACGCGCGACCGAATGAGATTCCATGTCTACCAAATAGAAAGAGACAATATAGCGAACTTTATACCATTGGATACAAACATAATTCACAATTCTTTGGGGTGTACGACATTTGTTTTGATACTGAAGATAATGTCCCGGTATTTTCGAGGCACAGTTTTCTGGGGTCCATCTCGAATGAAGTTTTAAAAGAAGAACCACCATTTATATATGGTATCGACCTACCCCATGACTTTACACAGCTGTATGATCCTTCACGACAAACTCGCACTTTCTCATCTTTACTGGGAAAGGAATTTGAAAGCAATTCTTGCCATTATGCGATAAAGCAGCTTATAATTTCACAAGACGTTATCCCCGGATTGTCACAGACTTCAACGTACAACTACTTGAATGTTATGCCCCACTGGAGTCCTTGTTATCATCAGGTAATACGGAAAATTTTAATAATTCCGATCACTTTGGTAATTGTAGTTACTTTTCAGCCGAATTATTATAAAAATGTTATTTTAAAAAGTATGACAGATCATTAATAACAAAAATATTTCATTATGAGGAGAAGTACTGATTAATAAGGAGAAGTACTTCATACAATGTGTAGGAACATTTAATCAAATAGTTTATATTCTACCCATTTCATTTTAAAATATATTTCGATATTCTATCTTTTACTTTAAGCGAGACAATCTTTAGTAAATTACCTATAAATAAATAAATATAATCGATTTATCGAAAGCGGCTGCAAGTATTACCACGAAATTTTGTATGAGTAAGGAGTTTTGGGGGAGGAAAATCGATCTACTGAACTGTCGTCGTGTAACAATATATCAATAATTTTGACTCTATTATGTCAGTCCGATTAGCAGTTTGGTATGCGTATGAATAATTTTTGCTTTGTTCGAAAAATGGGAATGTGGTGGGTTCGAATCCCGGTCAGATAAATATTTTTGTGATTATTTTTATTTATTTTAATTTATAAGAACACCGAGCAAAGCTCGGCTACCCAGGTACTATTATTTTAAATATTCTACTCTAATATGAAAAATAAAGTAGGAATATAGTGCAGATCTGTACGCTGCACTATATTGCTACTTTATTTTTCATATTATTTGAATACAGCTTAAAACATCAGCAGCATCAAGCATCCTTAAGTCCACTTAATTTTGGTGACGATTAAAGTGTGGCAGCTTTTTACTTTTTAATTTCAGAACTGGAAAGAAGTAGAAAATAGAGTGAGAGCACTTACGTTATCTTTGACGTATTCCGTATATATTTGGACTGGAACATCGGATAGAATGCGGCTACCAGACCAAAAGATTAACAAAGATGTCTTTATTCAAGATGATTCCGATAACAAGCAATATGTGCCGTTGTATTTGTGGAAGGTATATTATCTTTTTTTGAATGAAATGAAAGATAAGTATGAAAATAAATAAAAGCTATCAGTGATTGCTTAATAATACAATTTGTACTCGTCGTTACCCACCTTGTCATGATAGTCTGTGCGATATTTATACTCAAGCCTCTAAGGTCCACTTGCACAGATCTGGGTCAAAGTTAACCCCGGTTAGAATATCATACCTTCTCTTTCATAAATACGAAAAACGAGAGAGATAACATGATATTTAATACAGGGTTAAACAGCTTTAACCCAGATCTGCGCAAGTCGTAAATTTGATGGAATTTAAATTAATTTTATTTAAATTATTTTTTAATTTAATTTAATTTTTTAATGTTTCAGGTGATACAAAACTATGTAGAAGGAACTGTTGCAATAATTCAAATCAACCTTCCCAATTTAACTACAAATGAAGCCCAAAAATATGTGAAGTGTTCAGATATATGCCACAAAATAAATTGGTTACGGAATGAGGAATGGCACAATGTGAAGAAAGGGTATACTTTCTGCTGCAGTATCATCGACTTTGAGAACAAATTTAATTTTAGAGGAATGTTTCAGGGAAACCGTAGGGTCTTGGGAATGTAATAAATGATTTTGTAGATAACATCACTAAAATTATGTTAATACCTAATATTGTTTTGGCTTTCTCCTATGGTTTGATTACTTGATCGTTTTCCAGTGCAGATAAGTTCATTTTTATATAATTTAACCTTCGGAAGGATAGCGGTGTGTGCTAACACCCCACTCGTTCAAACATCTTTTGCACCACTATTAGTGCAATAAATGATTGATTGATTGAAAAAGTTGTAACTTTTATGTTTTCATTTAGGACAGTTGTGTTTTTGTGTATTATCCTATTTTGACATACGTAGTAAGAAAATATTACAGATTTGCTTACAGTCCTGGATTTTGCCGTGCTGGGGTTGCCGCACACTTCACTATTCCTTTATGTTCTTTCCATAGAGCTGATTGAAATAAAAATATTTGTATTAAAAATAGCAAGATTTACAATTGTACTTATATTGATAAATATTTAGAAAATCTAGGACATAATCCTAACCTAAGGAAAATCCAGATATTTCAAATAATTTGTCATTAAATTAGCCGAGCTGCATGTGTGTCCGTTTTGTGGACTTACCGCGAAGATTACTCAATGTGTCAAAAGGCAAAATAGTTATAAACAAAATATTTTTAATTTTGTTTGCATGAGTGCCCCGATCACTGTAAATGGACTGAAATCACAGGCCCACCAGACTACCCTTATATTCTTTACTGATAAAATGTACTATCGAACAAGTTGCCGCTCGACCAGGCACAAAATGAAAATCACTTTACAGAGCCGTTGAATCGTGCGCACCCACACATACTAACGTGCAGATACGTAGTTCAACCACGTCTGCAGTCGATGCAGTCACTTTCTTTGTGTTAAATGTTTTGAGGCAAAGGATAATGTTTAGAAACTGGTCGCGTAGGAACTATTTCGATATAGTACATCATATTGTAGTATTAGTGTGTACAATGAACCTATGGTAGTTTGTGCCAATAATAAAATAAAACTCAAAGAGTATATTTTAATTAATACAGGTTTGTGTTATGAATCAAACGTAAAGACGAGGCGGATGCGGTCACCGCAGCCTTCACTCGTGCCCTTAAACAATTACCGCTTATAATGCAAGCTAATACTTAGTGAGTGATGTGACCATCGACGTACATTACCTAGGGAAGTCTCAATTGCTATTGACTATGATAATTGTATTACTGTCGCAGGAGCAGGCCCTTTCTAAGACCGTTCTTCTTTGGCGCCAATGTTCACTCACGTAACCTGTCATCTACGATCCGTAAGACTCGGTAACGGAGAGAGTAGCTAATGTCACAAGTGTAATGTTACTTGTGTAAAGAAGGTTTTTATGTTACAGTAGAAATTTCGTAGGGGCTTATCGCTAAATATGTCTTTTGGGTAATATTGTTTTAAAATTGTAAAATTTGGGTTAAAATGTATATTAATTATTAACTGCTAACTGGGTATTATAAAAATCTGTTTTATGTAAAATATTATAAACCTTGACTTTAGTCTTATTCTGTGTCATTATTTATTCCGAGTCATATTCGCGATTTTAACTCACTCGATTTTGGTATCATTCGATTCTTATATGCCTTTATAATTAAGTCATTGTATATTAAACGTTTTGGAGAACATTTCAATTATTGCACCTGACTTAAACTACATTACTTATATTGTGCTTAAACCATAAAATTTATTATTCATTATTCATGTAGTATCAATTATTACTACCTACTTAGCTTAAATTAAACACATTGAACAACACGCAGTAGCATTTTTTAAATACTTGTTTTTAAGATCCAAATTACATATAAAAACATAAAAAATGAAGTAAGCAGAAACGTCTACTACTCGTTGCACATGTTAAAGAGCCTTTAAACCTTTTTGCCCGTGAACACCAAAATTTTACTTGTCCAGACACTAATTTTTATCCTCGACTATGCTGACTCCTGCTACTTGGCCATCACCGAAGAGCTGTTAACAAAACTGGAACGTTTGCAGAATCACTGAATCCGTTTTGAAAAATTCGATCACATAATATCAGCGTTTCGATTGAAGCTCAAGTGGATCCCTATCCGACTTCGACATAACTCCCACATCCTCTATCTACTTTATAACATTTTGTACAATCCCCTCTCTCGTTCCTATCTTCTCGATCGATTTAACTTTTCTCGACCCTTCGATATCCCTTGTAGGTCTAATGTTAGAACAAACCTTTCCCTCCGATACCATCGCTCCAACTTCTACTTCTACTCCTTCACCGTGCATGCAGTTAGATTGTGGAACTCGTTTCCCCAAACCGTTCGTGACAGTCCCACCATTATTGTCTTTAAAAGACGCTTGAAAGAGCACTATTCTATAATTTATGATTCTATGATTGAATTTCGAGTATTCACTATACTCGAAATTCAATCCATATAAATACCGTTATTAAATATACATATAGTATTTATCTATTATAGGTATAATATTATATTATTTTATCGTATCAACTATGTGTTTTATATTTGTTAAGTATGTATATTTTGATAGTATAGGTACACTACACATTATATTCTTTATTTTAGTAAGGATATAATAATATGTTAGTAGTGTATTTGTGCGCGTCCTATCTGCTGTCTTTTATCTCATCTCTCACAGGGCTGCTGTACGAAATTTCTTTATTGTCTTTATTTGTTAAATTGTAATGTTATAAATTTTTCTTGTGTGCAATAAATTGTTAAATGAATAAAAAATAATAATATTGTTCATTTTAATTATTAAAGACACTAAATAATATATACTAAAATCATGCCCCATGCTGATAAGTTGGAGCGTCACACGTGATCTTTATTTGTCCCTATCCCTTTCTTTAACTGGCCGTTTTATACTTAACACATTTCATTTAGTTTTTAGGGTCCGTAGCACTACAAGATACCCTTATAGTTTCGCTCTGTCCCTCCGTCCGTCCGACTGTCTATCTGTTTGTCTGTCCGTCCGTCTGTCTGTCTGTCTGTCCCTCTGTCTGTCTGTTCGCCCTTCTAACTTCTGTAGTTTTGGTATGGTTATAGATTTTTGTTTTAGCATCATCATAAAATAATAATAATTTTATATTTTAGGGGGCTTACCCCATAGTTTGGGGTATCGACTAATCTTTTTAAATAAAGGTAATGATTCATACATGGCTCTTTTACAAAGTCAACCATTTTCGAGTAATCTGCCTATAAAGTGGCTTATAAGTTGAGCCCCCCTTGGCATCTCTAAACTATAAGACATAGAAATTTATTAGTTTCAATGACGATAGATCATGCTAAAAACTCTTTAGGAAAATAATTTTGTGTGTAATCTAACAATAACTTATGAAGTAATTGAAAGGAACAAAAACCTATTGCGATTTGACAGTTACGGAACCTTCCTTAGACATATCCTGACTCGCTCTTGGTCACGTTATTATCATATATCGTGTCATGACTCATGTGTGCAATGTGCATTGTTCCTTAATATGGTACATCAATGATGTAAACTAATATTCATCGAATCGTATGATATCATATAGAAACAATATTTTTACTAGTAGACACTTGAGGTCGCGTAGTGTACGTCAAATTAATGAAACAGACTTTGTTTCTTATAAAGTTCAAAGCCGAAATATTATTTTAAATAAAAATAATTTGACTATAAATTAGCGGCGAGATACATTCAGAATCTTCAAACACACTACCTATTGTTGTTCACGAATTAAGCCTCTACCTTTTAGATCCAACAAAAACGAGTGTGCTTTAGACCACACGACTGAAGTAAAGCTTGCAAACGAACTACTGACTGAGATATATTTCATGCACTTACTATGAGAGAAAGAGATAAAGAAAATGTGCGCGCGCACTGCTCTCTCTTGCTCCTACAGTAATGTATAAACGTAATTCTCTCTCTCTTTTCATCTTCATTAAGGTCTTCTACGGCGTAATATTGTTACAGGCATAGGCAATTCATATTATTATACTCTACAAGATTACTTGACATACGGCGTGATGAGACAATATATCCTTTTTATATACTTTCTGCCCATGGTTTGACCTCATAATAACAGACGCGTGGTTAGACTTCGTGTCGTTACCCGCCACTTAAGCGCCTGAGAAATCAGAATAGCAACAATAAGTATCCACACTATAAAATATAACGCCTTACCTCTGAGTAAAATTTTAGATTTGTGAGTTTTTCGTTTTATTCACGTTAAAAAATTTCATAATGCGAAAATAGTTTCAACCTACTTTTTTACTGACAGTAATACATTTATTACAGACATACTATATGTTATTCTTCACTGTCCGCCTTATATTCCAATATTGCGCGGTTTCATTGATTAGACTATGTCTCTTATTCTGCATAGTGACTTGAAATATGTTCTTTATTTTGGCCAACATTAGGTTGCAGTTCAGGATTTGATTGTTACTTATATTGCTTTCTTCATCAGTCTGCCTAGCGCTAGCCCGGCATCATTGACTTGCGGTGGATCGTTGCAATCAAACTGAAATAAACTGGTTTCGTCGAAAGCAAAGAAGAGCATTTGAGGTGCAAAGAAAGCCAGACCGGCGGTTTTATGTGAAACTTTTGGGTCCCTAGCTATCTACAATAGTTCAATGCTTATTCGCGATGACCTCCTTTTGCGTCAGCAAGGCTCTATGCCTAATTTATTTATTAAAACGTCTGTAAATTTAATTTTATAGGGTATCTAGCTAGCAAGCTCTTGGTAACTTATTTTCAAAGCACTAATTTTCCGGCACAATTTAATTTAATAAAAATTAGGCCTTTTTATCCGTTATTGGATGGTTTTTACACAGTATTCTCCGAGCCTCTTGGAATACTGTAGTTGCCTGGGACAGTCGGTTTTTAAATGTCGTATGGTTGCCCAGGCACATACGGCATTCTCACAACACAGTCAGCCTAGTCCAGAGGAATGACTGGCCAATACGTCTGGGATCAACCATGTGCGGATTTCCTCACGATGTTTAAACTATTTAATCTTCCTCTGAGCATTTTATTTTTCGGATGGGAAAATTAATAAGTTGCAGTCACACCCTACTTAAAATCTTACCAGAGAACCTTGTCGAGGCGATATTAAAAAAACACAATACACGAGTACCTAATTACCTACATAAGATAAAGAAAATATTTTATTATTATTATAGTAATCTTATTTCTCTAAGTAAAGAGCTCCGTGGCCTAGTGGGTAGACCGTTTGATTCGCACTCGAGAGAGTGCAGGTTCGATTCCCAGGTCGTGGCGTGTACAATGAGACTTTTTCAGATCTCAAGTACATACGGACGCTCTAGCGGTGAAGGAAAACATCGTGAGAAATCCGCACATTGTTGATCCCAGACGGATTGGCCAGTCATTCCTCTGGACTAGGCTGACTGTGTTGTGAGAATGCCGTATGTGCTTGGGCAACCATACGACATTTATAAACCGACTGTCCCAGGCACTACAGTATTCCAAGAGGTGACTTAGCTCGGAGAATACTGTGTAAAAATCATCCAATAACGGATAAAAAGGCCTAATTTTTATTATTATAATAAGATTGTTCTCAGTATTATTTTTTTAGGTGCTATACCCAAACGGTAAAAACGTTACCCTATTACTGAAATATTCGCTGTATGTCCGTCTATCTGTCACCAGGCTGTATCTCCTTAACCGTAATGCTTAGACAGTTCGAAAGTTTTTGAAATTTCCACAGGTGTATTTCTGTTGCCGCGCGGTATGATAACAAATATATAACCTTAAATATTTATTTTATTTGTCTTAAATATTTAAGGGATGCTCCCATACATGATACAACAAAAGTGATTTTTTGCCGTTTTGTACGGAACCCGTTGTGCGCCAGTCCGACTCGCACTTGACCGGTTTTTAGAATAAGCGGCTGAGAGCTTACTTAATAAGTAAGCCCTCAGCCGCTTATTAATAATAATATTCTGTAGCCGCGAATAATAGTCTCTATCTCGATAGGCTACAAATTTATTTTATGCATCGTGCATGTTTAACAGGGACCGACAACGACAACGCGATACGGTACTTTTCGCGTTTGTGACTTGTGAGCAGTTCTGTGGCCATGTTCGGCAGTTCCAATGATTATAATTTTGATGATAATAATATCTCTATGATATCAGTTACAAAACATTGGCGGTCATCACTCATCGCTCACGGATGCTTAAAAAATAGATTTGTTAAGTGATTCTGACATGTTGTTTACACGTTTTTGTAGAGCTTTTTGTAAAATGCGCGCTTGAATATATTAATTTAATATTTCTCAGGCTTTTAACCGCAGCCAAACGTGCGTATCGATTTTTATACTAAGCCGTAATATAAAAAGCATAACATCAAAATATGATTGCGGAAGTAAGCAAAGTCTAATTTTCGTCGATAGTAATATGTATTATTAAAACTTACCGTTACTCTTAAAAACTGACTTCTAATATACCTAATATGATATTCGAAAATTGTTATTGACTATTTAACTTAAACTAATTACATAGCGTAAAGCGTTTAAATAAAATGTCAGAGAAATAGAAAAGACAATGACTGACGTCAACTGATCATAATTAAGTAATAGTCATTATTTAAATAAGTTACAATTTAATCAGCTTAAAAATAAACTTTTTCTCTGTGATGCGATAAAATTTAGTTTATAAGCATATATTACCAAATATTTGGTATACTCAATACCAAAAATTAATTGTCCCTGACGACATAGACGTCAAGAACTCGTCGAGAACGTGATAAATTCCCTTTTCACAACTTGTCAGGAAATTAAGTTGTGAAAACGGAACAATAGGTGGTGATATCAAGCCGAAGTCAAAACCAAATACTAAGGTCTGCAATACCTTGCAGCAGTGAAAAAATCAAAACTCTGCGACGCAATCGAAAGTTACCTACGGCTTTTTATGCTTCTTTTATACCTTACCTTTATTTTGAACTCGCAAGGGAATCAAAAATTTTAGGATGCTTCTAGTTGACCTGGAATCATGAAAGATATGAAGTCATATCAGGTAGCCACAAGTAAAATAATCTAAAAACCGTTTTGCAGTTCCACCATAAAAAATAACCTAACCAAGAGCAAGTCAGGACATGTCTAGGAACGGTTCCGAAACTATCAACGCGCAATAGGTTTTTATTTAAATTACTTCAAAAGTTATTGTCCGATTTCGCTAAAAATAATTTTCCTAAAGAGTTTTCAACGTGATCTATCAGCATAAAAACTTACAAGCTTCTATCTCCCATAGTTTAGAAATGGTCGACTTTGTAAAAAGCCATGATTGAAGTACGTAAGTAATACATGAATTTTATTTTTAAAAACCTGTTTAACGATACCCCACATGATGGGGTAGAATGAATTTATTATTTTAAACAAAAAATTAAAACCGACTTCCAAAGAAAAAATGCACAAAAAAGTATGAAATGAAACTTATTTTCTATATAATTCCCCTTTTAAATTTGGATAAAATTTGAACTATTTCTCTTCATAATTTTGAAGTCGGTACCAGCCCAAACAATATCCTATAATATTATATAGTCGAATTTAAAAGGTGAATTATTAAGAAAATTAGTTTTATTTCATACTTTTTTGTGCATATTTTTTACTTTGGAAGTTGGTTTATTAAAAATATAATATTTTTATCTTTTTAGTTAACTTTATTATCTATATAAATTTAATTAAAAAGATCCTATCTACAGAACCTATCTACAGATAGACACACAGACAGACGGACGGGCAGAGCGAAACTATAAGGGTTCCTTAAGTATTACGGAACCCTTGGTGCGCGTGTCCAACCCGTGCAGTTTTTTAATCCAAAATATGCTTATCCTTTATTTTCTGTTTTTATCAGAAGTATTTATAGAAGTTCTGTCGACTTGACCCCCTGGTGTATTTTGAACATAATGAACCATCAACGAACGGGTTTCAGAACAGTATGCTAGTTTCATAAATATCCGGTGTCACAAATTCCAATGTTTGGTGACTTATTACACATAACACATAAGGTGTTGGCAAAAACTGAGTTTTTAATTAATGTTCATATATTTTAATTATTTTAATTAAAAAACCAATTTTCATTATAATTTGTTGCAAAATAAAGCAAGATACGAATTGGTATAAGATAACTGTCACAAGTTTTTGTGATATTGTACAAGAACTATTCTAAAACTCATTGAGACTTAGCTATTTAAATACGAGCATTGCATTTAAATTAAGAGATAAAAAGAAGTTATTATCCTTTAGAAGGTTTTGTGAGATTTTACAAAAGTACAAGAACCCTTCTAAATATTATTCAGTATTTGATGTGAAAGCTTCTAAAGCGTAGCCAAATTTTCATAACCATCTCCAATGACAATATTTCACAGTAAAACCGCGTTGCTAGTGTATTTCGGGATCGTAGTTTTCCATACATCGTCTGTCAATCCCAAAGAAAAACGAAGGTTGCCGAGAGTCGTTAACAAGGTGGTCGCACTTTACGTATTTTTATTATTAGTAGTATATGCATATATTTTATTTAAATATTTTGTCTGTTTGTTTTATAGCACAACTTCATCCTGTTTGTCAGTTAGAGGCAGGCTAGTATTATAATTTTATTATAGCTGTTTATTATTTGAATATTTTGTTATATGTCAAGTCAAACGATGCTGCCCAAGGATATAACTTGTATTTTTGGCTTACGTAATATATTTTTAATTATTATATATATTTATAATATTAATTCTTAGACGGATAACTGGTTATGATTCCAATGAACTCTATGAATATTTATTATTGTGTACATACTTTTATACGAAATTCAGAAATATTATCTATTAAATATTGATTCATTAAATTTTTTGCAAGCAGCTTTTTTCAGTAAAGGGGACTTTCATGGAAAAAGTCAGTAGCCTTATTTAACGTATTTTTAACGGACTTCCAAAAAAGGAGACGATTATACGTTATATATATACCTAGTCTTGCCATAAATACTGAAACAAAGAAAAAAAAGTTCTATTGCAAATAACATTTATTACTTTTACACTGTGTTAGTTTAATACATAAATATAAAACAACTTAAAATATAAAAAGCTTATTCGAAGTGGTCTCCATTGGCTGCAATACAGTCCTTTAAACGTTGAGGCCAGTTATCAATAGAAGCACGCACTCTTTCCATGGGAAAATTCTTCACTGCCAATCGTACGGATTGTTTTAGGGACTCCAAATTATCATGGCGTTTATAGCAAGCCGTACTCAGTAAAACTGACCATATATCATAATCCAGCGGATTAAGATCGTGACTAGACGACGGCCAGTCTTCAGCTCTGATGAAGTCCGAAACGTTCGTTTCCAACCAAGACTGCGTAGACCGAGCTTTATGACCCGGCGCGGCGCCGAACCTTGCTGGAAGGACCATTCTTGGTTATTGAACATGATGTTGTTAAGGGGCTTCACTACCTTCTCAAGAATGGTATGATTGATACACTTGTGCCGATGTTTTGATACGTTTTTCACAAAAGTATGGCTCAGTCACTCCTTCATAGCTAATATCCCACCAAACCATCACTGAAGTCGGATAGTGCCCACGTTGCACTCTGTCGACTAAATGGGAAGCTTCCTTAGAGCTTTGAGTATAAATACGGTCATTTTGTTTGTTAAAATGTTGCTCAATTGTAAAAAAAATCTCATCCGTAAACAAATTTTTTCTGAGACCTCTCTTTGCGTACTGCTTCAGTAGTTGTTTCTATTTTACCACCCTATTCTTTTTTAAATTACCAGTTAAGAAATGACCAGTACGTCTCTTATAGGCTACAAGTCCTAAGTCATCTCTTAAAATACGTGCTATCTTCATCATTCATTATTCATTCAATAGAACTCACGTTCAAGTTGGCTGGTGCCGATTTCAAAATTACGAAGATTGAGTAAAGAAATTATTTAGAAAATAAGTTTTATTTCATACTTTTTTGTCCATTTTTACTTTGGAAGTCGGTTTATTAAACATCGGCGACCGCTTTTTACCAAGTGAATTTTTTGCTTGTTTGCCCTATTATAAAGATATTTACTGCTGATTATATTCAGAAATGTGATGATAAATATCTGGACATGAAATCATAGTAATGTGGCCTCTTTGTTTTTCATAACAAAAGAATATGATTTATATCGTGGAATTCTATTTTCTTGTTTTTCACGTTATAGGTTGTTTGTTGTTACATTCCAGGCATTTTGTAACACATTGTTCTGAGAGGCAAGTCATGGAATTTTTTCTATTCAATTACAAAAACAAAATATAGTTTATTACCAATAAAACATTAAGATAAATACAATAATAATTCGCAATGGGTTCCAGTGTGCATACTCGATTTTATGCGTGTGTGTGCGGCGGCCATAGATAGCCGTATATAATAAATAGGTCTTTACCTATGAAATTGCCGTTCTGCAGTACAGGCCATTTCAAATCAAATAACTTTTGTTTGGCTAAGAATTCTAATTTCAAATTAATTTTATTTTAAAAACATGGAATTCTTTTTCCAAAAGTAGTCATTTGTTTATTGAGTAGTGTTACATTTTCATCGCATTTCAATCTTTTTCGTCATCATGGATACGTTAAAAATTCGAGTAATTATGGAATATTTGTACCGTCGTGCCAGCAACGCGGCACAAGCGGCACGCAACATCAACGACGTTTACGGAGCAAACACTACAAACCAACGCACCATCTGTTATTGGTCTGCTCGCTTCCGGTCTGGAAATTTGGACCTGAAAAATGAACCTCGCGGTCGTCCGAAGACTTTGGTCGACAATGAGGAATAAAGGCGATTGTTGTCGAGTGTTGTCGAGACGTGCCTTTCACTGCTCAACAGGAACACAAATGAAGGAATTTTTAACCGCATTGTTACCTGAGATGAAAAATGGATTCTGTTTGATAACCGCAAGTGCTCTGCAAGTTGGTTGGATCCTGGTTCAGCACCTAAACAATGCCCTAAACGATAACTTACGCCTAGAAAAGTGATGGTCACTGTTTGGTGGTCTAGCGCCGGTGTGATTCATCACAGCTTCTTACCAAACGCGGTGAACATTACTGCAGATGTGTACTGTGAAGAACTAAACACAATTATGGAGAAGCTGGCTCATCTCCAACCAGCATTTGTCAATCGCTCGTCTCCGCTGCTTCTGCATGACAACGCGCGACCTCATACTGCACAGCAGACGGTCTCCAAGTTGCAAGAACTGGGGTTGGAAGACGGGCTCTCCGTCATCCACCTTACTCACCAGACCTTGCGCCTATAAACTACTACTTTTCCAGAATTTGGATAACTTCTTGGCGGGAAAAAAATTCAATACCTGAGAGGCAGTACAAAATGCCTTTGAAGAATTTGTTATCTCCCGTCCAGCTGATTTGAAGGGCATCAATAAACTGCCACTGCGTTGGCAAAGATGCATTGATTGCATGGGTGATTACTTCGATTAATACAAATAAAAAATACATGAAAAAAAATCGTTTAAATTTTTTCATACAAATCGGCAATTTCACAGGTAAAGACCTAATATTAGGTCATTACATATGAAATTGGCGTTTTGGATCGTCCTGACTTCCGTAGCGCGCGTTCGTGTCATAGTGTTCCCGCCTACGTGCCGACCCCGCCTACAAGTGCAGTGCTTTACAAACTCCAAATAGCGTCCGTCAATACACACCTTATTCGTTAGAATAAAGTGTAGATTGCCGCCTTGCTGAGGAGTTGCCCTGCCTTTTGGCCTCCCGTCACCCCGGATGGGGCTCTCGCTCCTCGAACACGGATGGAATCCGCCTGCATGCAGACTCTGAACGAGTCAGGTACTCTGTGGTGGGCACATACAATCCCACCCACTACCCAGAGAACCCTCAACACTCTCCAGATGTAATCTCTCTCTCTCTCTTCTCGACGTGGCCATCACTCACCAGCTCCCAGGCGACCTTCACCAGGAGGTTCTCGATGTGGCCTACGGGTCCGACCACCTTCCAGTACTGGCCATCTTACGCTCAGATCCCGTGTGCGTAGTATCCCGGCGCAGCTCAACCGCCTCACTGCAGAGGTGAAAGCCGCGCTCGAGAACCTAAATGCTGCAGACTGGACCCGACGCATCCAGGAGGCGAGAGAGGACTGGCCCTCCCTCTACCGCTTTTGCCGCAGCCTTACCGGAATCACAGCCCCCGTGTGCCCCCTGCTCCACCCAGACAGCAATCTCAGATACCGTGCAGAAGATAGAGCAGATATTCATGCCGAGCACCTCAATTCTCACCACTGCCGACGACCGCAACGGAACACGCCCGAATGGTCTCCGAGGAGGTAAAGGTTTTCCTACTCCCCCCTCACCCCCTCCAATTTCTCCTTCTCACCGAGGGTGGTCCAAAAGAACCTCTCGCGCCTCAAACCCTAGAAGGCCCCCGGTGCTGATGGCATCCCAAACTCCGCCCTCCGTCACCTCCCCTTCAGGACGGTGGCTGCACTGACTCGTCCTGCATCGTCAGGACCGGCCACATGAGGCCCATTTTCCCTCCCCGTGGAAAATGGGACTCACCATAACCATCCCCAAGCCCCACAAGAACTTGAAAAGGGCCGAGGGCTACCGGCCCATAACCCTCCTTCAACCCTATCCAAAGTCTTCGAACTTCTTCTCCTAAAACACCTTTCTCTTTACCTCCCTCCTCGTGAGGAACAATTCGGGCTTAGGTCCCAGCTGAGTACCACCCTCCAGCTGGTACGTGTAATCCATCACCTGTCCGTTGCGGCAAACAAGAAGGAATCATCGGTCGCCGTATTCCTGGATATGGACAAGGCGTTCGACAGTCTCTGGCATGAGGGTCTGCTCTGTAAGCTCATTCGGGCCAACGTACCTCACCCTCTGGTAAGGCTTGTGGCTTCCATTCTCTCCGGCAGGACCTTCAAGGTGCGCGTTGACGGAGTCCTCTCCGGCGAGCGCCCTATCACCGCTGGCGTCCCGCAAGGTAGCGTACTCTCCCCGGGGCTCTACAACTTCTACGCGAGCGATGTGCCCGCAGACCAGGGCACCACCGTGGCGCTGTACGCCGACGACACGGCGTTCATTTCCACATCACTGACCATCGATCATGCTGCCATCAAACTCCAGAGGACGCTGGATCTCCTCCCTGACTGGCTGAGAAACTGGAGACTATCTGTCAACGCAGGCAAGTCCCAGGCACTCGCCGTCAGCAAGAGGTACTCCCTTCCGGCGCCTCTGAATATAGGTGATGCTGTAATCCCGTGGGGAGAACAGCAAAGTACCTCGGTGTCACCATCGACCGCCGACTCTCCATGGTCGCCCAGTGCTCATCGGCGGTGGCGAAGGCAAACTCAGCGGTAGCCCAGCTGCGTCCGGCGTACGCGTCCCCGCAGATCCCCCTGGGCATGCGCATCGCCCTCTACAAGACGTACATACGGTCCCGCCTTACGTACGTGGCACCCGCGTGGCACCACTTGCTCTCTGCACCCTAGAAAGGGTTGTTGCAAAGAGCCCAAAACCGGGTGCTGGGCCGAATTCACCACCATCACCACCATCGCGAGGGACCTCAGGGTGAAGAGCGTGGAGGCCTTTGTGGCCCAGCTCTCCGCGAAACTGTTCGCGTGAGCGGATGCCTCGCGCCTCGTCGAGTTGACCGACCTGGCGCCGTGGCACGGCCGCCCGCCCGACTGCCACCACCTGCCAAGAGATGCCGTCCCCCCAGAGGGCCCAGCGGAGCCAGGCAGCCCGCCCCGCCGCCCCTGAAGAGGAGGAGCTCTGGCGCACTGATGCGCCTCACCCAAGCGCAATGATGCGCGATGGCGTAATTGCGCCCCATCCACCGTTTGATCGTAATCCCCCTACCCCTCCTTGCACCGGCAAACCAGATGCCGGTGTAATTGTCTCGACACGCCCGGTGCATGACGAATGGCAACCTTAATGCCACCACGTCGCCATCGTGGCGTATCTTCCCCCCGACTCCAAAAATCGGTGCCCGGAAGTCTATCTCCTACCCTTTCCCCTGGTCGGTTGAGTCCGCGGTCCGACAAACGCGGCGCGTGCGGGAGTGGCCCTATACACGTTTCCCGGCTTCCGGGTCGGGCCCCCACGCGCCGTTTGGAGTCGACCGCGGACCCTTTGCTCGCCCACGGGTTTTGGTTCCCCGCCCAAGGCCCTCTTCAGGGGCCCGGCGTGAGAAGACGTAGCCTATTGGCGTTTTCTAAAGGAGGGACATAAAGTCAATTTTTTTTAAACATAATATATTTATTTAATTAAAATATATACCATTGTTATCTATGCCCTTTTGCCATCTCAAAGGTAGTTGATTAATTAATGTACTAAAAAAACATTCGGACAGGAATCAATAAAATCTTTGAAGGCGCTTTGGACTGCCCCATCGCAGTTGAATTTTTTCCCTTGCAAAAAGTTATCCAAATCTGGAAAATAACGGTAATCTGTTGGAGCAAGGTCCGGGGAGTAGGGTGGATGTCTTAGACATTCCAATTGAAGCTCTTCTAATTTGGTAGCCGTATGTTGTGCAGTGTGTGGTCTAGCGTTGTCCTGAAGATGCAGTGGCCTAGAGTGAATGACCAACCTCGGTTGTTTAGCAGCTAGCTTTTCCATCATGATTTGCAGTTGCTGGCAATAGACATCTGCCGTAATCGTCTGGCCAGATTTAAGAAAACTGTAGTGAACGACACCGGCTCTAGTCCTCCAGACACACACAAGTAACTTTTTTGAGTAAATTTTCGCTTGGGGCAGGCTTCGGCTGGTTCGCCAGGGTTCAGCCATTGCGATAAGCGTTTCCGATTATAAATAAAAATCGTACAGGTTTTACGAAACGTTCGATTCGATTTAAAATCCCTTCGTTATTGTGCCGGTTGAGTAAAGTAACGCAGCAGTCGACTTGCGTATGTCGGTTTGCTGCACTCAATTCATGAGGTACCCACCTTTCAAGCTTTTTCACCTTCCTAATTTGCTTCAAGTGGATAAAAACAGTTTTATCACTAACACCGTAGCCTGCAGCTAACAAGAACGAGGTTTGCCATGGATCCGCTTCCACAATATCCTTCAATTCTTCATTGCCGTTGGAACCAAAAACGCACTGTGTTTAATTTTGCGACACCGCCGCCATACACATCATTAATCTTTCGAGCCGTTTCTGCAGCACTGGTGCCACGGCGGAACTCGTACTCGAAAATAATATGATATTTCAAGTTTTCCATTTTGTAAACAGAGTGAGACGCAAAGAAAAAACCAAAAGAGGAAAAAACAAATGAATTACGGTTTTCGAAACACAAATGCAAGAGTAAATAGCGGTATAAATTTGAAATTGGAATTCCCAACCAAAGAAGATATATTTGAGATCAAAGTGGCCAGTACGACAAAACGCCAATTTCATATGTAAGGACCTAATATTATAGTCCTCCTCCATTTAACTCCAGTTAAATGGCCCCACTTTTGCTATTTTTGGGGTTATTTTGAAATTTGAAATATGGTGAAAACCAAGATCAAAATATCTTCATACAAAAAAAAAATTACGCCAACTTTTTTTGTATGAAGATTTGATCTGTCAAGTGTAGGTATATCATAGCCTATCTTTAGTTTTGAAATCTTTGGCGACATCGTGCATTTAATTTATACAATTTATTTCAAAGAAAATTATTGCTAGTCTTAATATACAGGTGAATTCTTCAAGTGAAATTATGATAATTAATGCCGTGTAACATTACTTTCTAGAATTTGTCTTATTAGCAACACTATCGAATATGTATATCGTGAAATAATACTGGCTGTGTCATTTTTATCCAAAATCAGTCCGTTCGATTCCTGGCTAGGGAAATTGATTCATCAAAAATCATACGACCCACATTTAGTTTTTATCAAAATTATAATTTCGGTATAAGTTTCCTGTATAAGTACAAAGTAACCACGAAACGTTTAATTTACCATCACCCGCAATGTTCAACTTTATATAAGTGAGTATTTCTAAAGATTACTCAAATACAGCATTTGACATACAGAGACAGATCTTTCATTAAGGTTCTATCTAATCGCCACAATAACAGACGTTGCGACTTGTAAATAACATCACAAGTCACTTCGTCAAAGGTTCGCTAACCTTTACATGACGCTAATAATAATTATCTGCGGTAAATCATTATGCGTTTTACATTATGATTTCGAGTTACACGCGTCGTTTGATTTATTTATTATACTTTATGCACACAATATGGTACAGAGGCGGGCTTAATGCCTTGTGGCATTTTCTACCAGCCAACCATAGGTTGGCTGGTAGAAAATGGTGGTCTGGGTGATGCAGAGACAGTGTGAAGTAGATGCATAGTATTAAAAGGAAACATAGATTTAGACATTTTGAGTATAATATATAAAATATATAATAATAATAAATACTACCATATAAATACTAATATAACGATTTAACTTTTGTTTGATCAAATTGGCTGTTTCAAAATGTTTTTTTTTTCAAACTGGTTTTGTTAAGTATCATAGAAAATTGTCTAATAGCTTCATATCATATATATTAAACACCTGAAGCAAAACTTTCAGTACCTACAGTATTACGAGAATTGTGCAAATGGAGGAGTTTTGCAATATATAATTATTTTTCAGCACAAATGTCATGAACATAAGTATATGTATATTGATTTTGAATAGCCATATGTATAAATCTAATATACCTATATATAGGTATTTGACAAGTAGCTGTTATTAGCGACTTTGAATTATTTCCAAGCAAGTGTAGTTACTCGTCAAATAACTCTTAACTCTTGACTCACAATAAGTACTGAAGTAGTATTTAATATTATGAATTTAAAAGTATCAAGTATCAATTGAAAACATTACTGTACTGACTATGAACTTTTTGCGTACATCCCTAGTAGCAAACACTTATCCCAGCTAAAAAGCAATGTTTAACTTATAACAAACACCTGCAAGAAAATCCGTAAATAACTATTTTCTATCTGTATAAATTATACCATTTTAGGTAAGGTAAAAAATGGTGGATCCATTTCGAAAGTACCGAACAGTTCTCAATGGCATTGTTTAGAAATTAACATCCATTCACAGTGAGATGATAAAACAAACAACCGAAACATTTTGAAACATTTTGAAAAGTAACAAATTTTGTAATCGGTAATCTATTGCGAATCGTGAACGCTGTTATCATCATTAAATAATTCCTGAATTACATGGCTTGATTATTTTACTAGAGGTCGCACTGTGATCGAAATTCGCCCACAATTTTAAGTTTGTAATTTATAAGGGCTGCTTTTCCTCTTAGATAAAAAAATTCATAGCAGGCAGCCGCGCGGCAGCCGCTAGGTTAGGTTAGCCGCAATTGTTGAGAATCTGCCCGTTGTGATCTAGTCGATAAAGATAATATAGATAATCAATTTCCTTCGAATGAAGCCATCGTGCAGTAATCGCGCGGCCGACGCGTTGTGATTCTTGTCATCTTCATTGTTTAACATTTTCTTAAGTAACAAGCTACAAAGTAACTGAAATAAGCTAGCATTATTCACTTAAACTCATTTGCGTTAAGGCTATTTAGCTTGAATGTCATTGACGAAAAAGTTTACGAAATTATCACAGAGATAATTTAATTAAATGTAATGGATTTTTAATGTATGCAAAAAGATTAAGCTCAGCGTCAATTCACACGCGTACATTTACAATGTCCTTGTTAATATTATGTTGAAGAGTACCAAATATACTTTCAATATTTTAAACAATAACACTATATAGATATTTGGTACAAAATCTGGACAGAACGAAAAGTTTAGAAGTTAGTCAGTCGGTTTTAAACAACGGGAGCAAAGTACATACTTATTCCAATACTCGTAACTCATCTAGATGAAGAAGAAAACAAAAGTCACTGATTTGTTGATTATTAACTCATTTCTATTTCTGGCTAAATGTACCTAGCCATAGGTTATGATAATAGGATTTGACACGAGTCATCGCTATGTGACAGGTCGCTTGCGATGCCTTATGTCAAAACCCATACAATTTGTTTTCAAATTTCGCTGTCGAAATTATCGAATGCATCTTGACTAAAGGCCAAGGAATGCTTTATTCTTTGATAAACTGTCTTAACTCTTATCCCATAACGAACGTGAGAAAACTAATCTTCGAAGCCCTGGTATGTCTGCTTTATCGCAGTACTAGCACGGAGTACTACAATACTACTACTAGGAGGAGTTAGGGCATACCTAATGGGTAAAGTAGAGTAGTGTGAGGAGTTACAAGTGCATTGTCCACACTCTAACAACACAATGCACTTGTAACTCCTCTGCACGCGCAGCATGACCACCGTAGAAATGCATTTTGTCTAAAACAAGAATAGACATACTGATTGTATGGAAAAATGATAGATTTCCTTGGTCAAACGGTCATTTTGTCTATTCCTTCATAGATAGAAACCATTTCTACAGTGAAGCTACGCGTGCATGTGTTGCGGGTGGTGTTTTCTTACTATCAGGAGATCCGTCCGCTCATCTGTCTGTCTTATAAGGAATCACCTATTGAGGAATTGCGACATCAGCGGTGAGTAATTTACTCGTTGGGTCACACCACAGTGCCAAATGTCAAAGAAACTATATCCGAGCAATAGACTGCCTATAATTAAAGCCTTCAGACCTTGATGTGCCATATCTATTTTATGTACATCTCTAATGATATGTGTTTATTTGTTGCGTCTATTCTAATAACCGGGCCATAGGTTACGTCGTGTTAGAGTTATCAAACGCGACTTCTCAAAATTGAATTTGTTGAACATTAAGTCGCAAGTTTTTACTACCTACCTTTTAACACCTACTCGACCCTTTTGCGTATAAAATTTACCACTTTTTAGGTAATATTAGTTATTTGTTAATTGTTACTTTTTTAACCAACCAAAAATAAAACCGTTCTACATTTCGTCACGCCCAAAATAGTTATGCAACAGCAGATTTCAGAAAAACGCGTGACAATGATGATAAGGCCAAGTAAACTCGATGATGGCTGTCCGGTGTTCCGCAAACTGAGGGGCGAGGCCGGAAATTCCTGATGAATCGGGCATTACATATTAAAATGAGTTTCAGAAAATACCGATTGCTGATTGAGAAAGTATTAAGTGGCTGTAACAATACGTATGTGCACCAAAGAACCGACATCTTGATTATTTGGTCATCATTAGGTACTTTTAGTGTACCTATTTCATAGGTAAACTAAAAGAAAACTCGCTAGTCACCATACATTTACTATCTTCTTCTTAAAACACGCGTTCACAAAAACTGTTCATTGCTATTGGAACAAAAATATGCAGTTATATTATTATACATAGGTGAAAGTCGGGGGATAGAAGATATTTCATTCAATTTAAACCTAACTTCGTCAATAAGGCTGGGCCGATTTGGCTAATTTTGGTCTTCAAATAATTGAGGGAGTTCAGGGAACGTTCAAATGGTGAGAAATATTGGAAAAATTGCAGGGAAAAACCGGTTTGGTTATTTAAAAAAATTGGCCGACCCTAGTAGGTTGGAAGGTGTATATATAGGCGGGTGTTATAGTTAAGACAGGATGACATGTGTTAACAGCTAGTATATTATAAACATCGAATTTAAAATAGCTGAATCACGGCGACCTTAGAGGTCCAAATTAATTAAATAATATTAAAATATTTTGCATTTTAGCCAAATTTGCCAAAATGATCGATTCATTATTATTTATAAATGAGCTGTTGCACAACCTGTCATCCACTTGAAGCGATGGAGCTTAGCGTCGCATTGCAACGCATAAATGAATAAATTTAAAATAACCTAACCAAGAGCAGGTCAGGATTCAGGACATGTCTAAAGAGGGTTCCGTAACTTCTTAGGGTCTTTTAGATTTTCTTCAAAAGTTACAGTATGGTTCACTTTGTATGAAACATCTCCTTTATTTAAAAATTCGACGATAGCCCACACGATGGGGTACAAATGAGAAAACAATTCATCCCCACTTGACATGTATGGGCAGACCTCATTTTTTTATGCTGTTGAAAATACGCAATCTACTCATCAATACTTATCAATTTATTTTTAAAATTACAGACATAGCAGAGGTGGACAGACTGACGAACAGACGAACGGATAGACGGACTGACGGACGGACAGACCGAAACTATAAGAACCCTAAAAATCACAGGTAATCTCATTACAATGAGAGCATAGTAAGATTAGATATTATATTAGTCAAGTTCCTAGTAGGTGTAGGTGCCTAATCATAAAGGGGTATGAAGATTTTTATATGGAGCCTGGCCGACCTACTGTCCGCCATTTTGTTTTTTTTATGAAATCGCGTTCACGAATAATTTTTTGTTTGTATTGATATTAGCAATCCATTTTTGAAAAAAATTATCGTGAACGCGATTAAAAAAAAAACAAAATGGCGGACAAGTAGGTCGGCCAAAATCTTCATACCCCTTTATCTATTCATTAGCGCTATTAGTTCGAATTGTTTCTGAACAATAACGTGACAATATGGCACAAAGTGTAACTTATCTGACCAATGTGCTCCTTTTATTGATTCCATAACTTGTAATTGACATAACTATTGATAGATGGCGCTGTCACAGAATTATTATGAAACTTTACATACAAAGTTTTTTTTTTAGTTAAATAGTATAAAGTATTTATATCCTCAATCCCAAAAAGAAATATTTTTCATACACTCGAAAATAGTTTCATTGCCAAAAGAAAAATAACTTGATCCTCGAATTTTAAAAAAATCACAAATTTCGTGCCTCACACGACTATCGAGCACATTGGAAATGAATCTACGAAATTCGGAAAAATATTGTCGCTGAGCGACGAGAAAGTCGGGATAATAGGAAAAGGTTACAAAATAAATTTACAACGTTAAATGACAATTATTTTATTCTTAGACTATTTTTTGGCCGTGACTTCGTACGCGTAGACAGAGTAGTTGAAGTGACTAATTTCCTATTAATTTTAGAAAGAGACTTTAATTATGCTAAAAATAAATTAAATGGTAAATGGTTTAAGACTATTTTATATTATGCTATTGTATGACCTCTTTATTACATTAACTGTATTGCCGTGCGGAGCAAGGATCGCCAGACTGCTAGCGGAAATTAATCTAGAACACGCAACATAGAACTGTGAGTTCTCTCTTAGGTCTATCCCAGCCACTTTCAATGACTGCCCTTGAGCTTTATAGATGGTCATGGCGAAGCATACTTTAAGGGGATTCTGCAGTCTTTTAAATACAAATGGATACTCTGATGGGATCAATGGTATTTTAGGTATGAATAGTTTCCCCTTGAGCACATCTAGTGAGTATAGTTATAGCTGCGACAGTGTTGCGATGGATAACTATATCCTGGAGATGTTTAAATTCGTCACCAAGAATTCTTTTACGCAATTAATAAATAAGTATTCCACGAAATAATATTATATTGCTGCACGATGAAAGAAAACACAAATATAACTTGAAAAAGCGCAGTTTCCAGGGATAAGACTTAGCTAGATCGATTTTTGCGCACTACATGGAAATTTGAATTTCAAGAAAAAACAAGATTGTCTCGTTTAAAGTATAATATTTGACAAATATATAAAAATCATCCTTCGAATGTGACATAGCACATTATTCTAGGTTTGTGGATTTTAACAATATCAAGACACGCAAGTGCCAAGTACGCAAGCCATATGAAAAGCCCACAGTAGTTGATAGCTAAAACTAATAACTAAAGGCAAGCCTATTTCGTTTAACCTCTGAACTGTATAATAATAGGAATGGATTTAAGCATTTTGTTAGCATATCGTTAAATATTTAGGAGCTATAGGTATACGAACTTACGCGTCTTTGTCAGAGTAAAGTGTCGTTAATCTGTAAAGCCGTGATAAGTATCGAAACAATTTGACGACCTCTGTGACTCAGTGGCTGAGCGCGTTGTTGCTCAAGCCGAGGGTCGGGTTCGAATCCCGCCGAAGGAAAAAAAGATTTTCTGTGTTCCTGGGTCCATGCTCCATGTAAATGTAATAAAACTCTTAAATTTTTCTATACCTACCAAAAAAGTATTAAATATTGCCATTGTCTGTAACACAAGTTCTTAGAGTACACAGCACGGGGCCAGATTGACGTGGTGTGAAGCGTCCATAGATGATAATATTTAGTGTGCAATATATTCATCTAATATATAAAATTCTCGTGTCGTAGTATTCGGGGACACACTCCTCCGAAACGGCTTGACCGATTGTTATGAAAGTTTGTCTGCATACTGGGTAGGTCTGAGAATCGGTCGTAAATCGTAATCAATTTTTTTCAACCCCTAAATGATAAGGGTGACCCACCCCTAATTTATTATTATTATTTTATAACTTATTTTTTTTTTTTTTTTTTTGATAACTTATTTTCCTTTCCTGGTAATATTTTAAGTTGATTGCCGCATGCATGATGCACGTCACAACGCTTCCTGATGGCCAGTCATGATCACTGATTACACAGGTTCAAAGGTGATACTATTAATGTTCGAAAAATTAAAAAAAATATTTTATACTAGCTTCTGCCCGCGGCTTCGCCCGCGTAAATACAGTATCCCACGGGGATATATAGAAGCCTATGTTTTAATCCAAAGCTCAAAGTACTATACCAAATTTCATCAAAATCCGTTCAGCAGTTTTTTGCGTGAAAGAGTATCAAATATCCATACATCCATCCATCCATCCTCATAGACCTTCACATTTAAGTATAATACTAGTAGCATTTTTGGGCACCACTCCACCTGGCAAGTTTAAAGTAAATTTGACAGATTTGTTGTTAAAATTAATGAAGAAGTGACGAAACTGGGCTTTTGAGCATTTACGTTCTAACTATATATTAATATTATTTTAATATGTGCCTTTAGTCAAGATCCATTCGATAACTTCGAAATAAGAAATGTATGGGATTTGATTTGATTTTAGGTCATCGCTAAGTGACATGTCGCTTGCGATACCTTATGTCAAATCCCATACATTTTGTTTTCGAACTTCGCCGTCGAAATTATGGAATGCATATTTACTAAAGGCCCTGTTTCGTCAATTTGATCAAAAAAGAAATCCTAAAATATGTTTGTTTATATTTTTTTATTCACGTTAACTCGATAGAGATCGTTCCAACACTGTAACCCGATTTCAGCCGATTATATATTCGCCGACGTTTGCGCTTAATGAATCCATTGCAATAACTGGTTTATGTTATTTCAAGATGCACTTATGTAGGTGAAGAATTTTTAAATATTTTATAATATTCATAATATAGAAATTTATCTAAATATTATGTACATAAAAATAATAGCTTTAAATTAGCAAATTACTATTCAGCGCCAATAAATAATAAACGTTCATTCTATTGCTATTTGTTTCCTAATATTGATTTCAATTAAAAAGTAAAGTAAGCGAATATTGATTAATAGTAAAAAAATATTATGTTTAAGGTACGGCAGACGGATGGACCGACGGACAGAGCGAAATTGTAAGGGTTCCTTCTAATTACTACGAAACCCTATAAAACCGGCCTCAGTTTTTGTTGGGCAAAGCTATGTTTTCACTTTTTTGTTTGGTCGGAGCTTGTACCCATATAAGGTGAGTTCATGCAACCAATACCCGAAACCACCCGAAAGAGGATTGAAAGATTACAATTAGATTTTTCAAATGATTTTGATTTTTTTTACTATAGGTCATATTATATTTATTTAATGTAGTTACATAGGTATATATAATTTTATATACAGAAAAATGTTAATATGATGTGAGTTTTTACTAGTAAACTATAACTGTACCTACACTGTCAATACTATTTTAGAATATTTCTTAAATATATTTTATATTGATAAATAATAAAAAATGTTAATAACTTCGGTAATTATTAATAGCCTAAATTTTGTTGGTTATAGTTATTATAGATTGCACATTCGCTTAGCAGATGAATCGATGCCTGTGCTTCTTAACACCAGGCAGCAATCGGTTGTCTGTAAAGTCGGTTTACTAACGATAGTTGAACGTGACAACGTCATAAGAAAATACTGATGGATCGCTCACTTAAGTAGGAGAGAGACAGATTCCGCGCTCTCGCTTGCACTTCAAACGTTAAATGGAACGCCTCAGAGCGACGTAACGCCGCATGAGTCATGTTTTTTCGTGCGTGCAGCCGGCTCCATCGAATTATAAGACGTTATCACGTCAATAACAATATAACACAACAGCGAAGAGCTCCGTGGCCTAGTGGGTAGACCGTTTGATTCGCTCTCGAGAGAGTGCATGTTCGATACCCAGGTTGTGGCGTGTACCCATGAGACTTTTTCAGATCTAAAGTACATTATACGGACACTCCAACGGTGAAGGAAAACATCGTGAGGAAACCCGCACATGGTTGGCCCCAGACGTATTGACCAGTCATTCCTCTGGACCAGGCTGACTGTGTTGTGAGAATGCCGTGTGTTCTTGGGCAACCATAAGACATTTAAAAACCAACTGTCCCAGGCACTACAGTATTTCAAGAGTGGTAACTTCGCTCGGAGGATACTGTATAAATCATCCTGCAAAGGCCTAAGCTTATAGATTGCATACAGAATTCATTTTTGGCATCTTAAATTAATTATAATTGTATTTTAGAAATGTCTCCCTACACATGTGAAGTGGGATAAATATTTTTTTCATTCAACCATATCGTGTATGGTATCGTTGAATAAGTATTCTTAAAATAAAGATGAAGTTTATATTTTATTATACATGACTTTTTTATAATGAAAATTCTTCCATTGACATTTCTAACTATTAAGATTAAGAAACTTGTAACTCTCCATGCTGATAGATCGTGGTTAATACTCTTTAAGAAAATTATATCAAGCTAAATCGGACCATAAATTACGCGGCGAGTCGTAGTTTTTAACGGCCTCACTGTGTCGTTTGCAGTTCTGTCTTAAATTTTATATTTAGTCTGAGTAACATACGAAATGTTCCTCTTTATTTGACTCGAAAGGTATTGTTCTTTCATATTACAAATCATGTCGATTCCTAATTAATATTAATGACCATTCAAAACAACACTTGTTATGTGTAAGAAACAATTTGTACTTCTTTGAACATGTATACAAGTATATAATACATTCATTATAGTATTAACTTGGTAATATAATTAAGACGATGATGTTACGATGAAACGAAGCACCAGCTTCAAGAAGCTCGCTAAGCTCACAATAAATTAAAGGTTTGTGGTTATTTAATATAATTAGGTCCCATAAAATATTTTATATCTCTAGGCTACCTAAGTATTATTCACATTTAGTTTTATAATAAACCTAAAAGTCAGTATCGCATAAAACCATTATCAGGAGCGTTCGAATCGTTCGAACAAATCGTTTTAATCTTTATACAAAGAGCGGCGCATTTATGGTCAATACTAAGTTGCAGGAATAAAGGAAGATGTATTTTTTTCATGTAAAACTTACAAACTTATTTATGGAATGACAGAAAAAATCTACCAGAGGTTACTTCACATTTCATAATAATAGCACAGAGTAGAAATTAATATATATACTTACGTACAGAGAAACAGCTTTCATAGAGGGATCCGTAACGATCCCAATTTTAAAATTTTGACGTGCCCTACAAAGGCCCACAATTTTTCTACACAATCGTGGACTTGTAGTAGTGCAAACAAACCGAAAGCTAACTATGTAGCTGTTTATCTGTTCGTCTTTCTTTAATCTGAAGTAATAGTAGAATCGAACCAGAAAAGGGCCTCAGGATTCGAACTTCAACCAGCTGCAGACGCATCATTGCAATTAAAATAGCTCAATATAAAATAATCATTATTGTTGGATTCCATTTCTCTGATCATCGCTCGTCTTGCCGGATGTTACAATATACTTGACATTTAGCATTCCATCTACTAATGGATAAAACACGATGTCGTTATACTAACCTATATTCTAACGTTAACATTTCAATTTATATTTCATAGCCATTTAATTAATGGAGTTATAACAAATTAATTACAATAAAGTGTGACCAATCTAAATCTTTTATCGCCAAAATGTTCGTGGATGTTGCAAATTGTTACACTAGCCCAATCTACGTATCAGTGTATCCTCACCTTAACTTTAGTATTGAGATTATTATAAGACGTCACGTTTAAATTCAATATTAGAATTCCAAGTGCGTCCACAGTTTAACTCCTCTGTCGCACACGGTGCAAGATGTCAACATCAATTCGGGGGAAATGTCTAGTCCAGTCCAGGGGCTAGCAAGAACAATTAACGAGTGCGTATTCGTAACGATATCGAAAGAGAATTGTATGAAAATAATAATTATGACAGCGCTTATACAATTATTGGCATTCGATAACGTTACGAATAAGCACATGTCCCTCGGGTCAGCGTATGCGGCCACCACCGGGCACCGCGGGAGATATTTTAGTATTAATAGTTCCTTGCTATTTTATAAATGCGAAAGAATAAAATATATTTTATCAATACAATTTATTACTTTATTGTTTTTCGATTAAACAATAAAGTTTATTTTATTAAGGGGTTGTGATTATTTGTTTTATACTTGTTTTATAATTAGTACTAAAGTAATTTAATTTTTAGTGTAAAATACGCCAATGCATGTTGAGGCCAAATGTAATTAGTTACTGTATCTAGCTGTAAAGAATGTATTTTATGATTCTACGTTATTTTTGATGCAAAACTGTTTTTGGTCCATAAATAAATAAATAAATAAATAAATAAATAAAGTAACTCTGTCGTTCTGCCGCATCTTGTAAAGCAAACGCCTAAACCACTGAACAGATTTTGATGAAATTTTATAACAGGGCCGATTAGAACTTGGCGATGGACATAGGGAATATAGACACGTGAACGAAGTCGTGGACAACATCTAGTTTAAGAATTTGCTACGTAATTATTATAGTATAGACTAGAATTATTGTATATAGGCTGTATAAATAAAACAGTACCTGGGTAACCCAGCTTTGCTCGGAGTTCTGAACCTCAATTCTCGTATTAAAAGTAGACTTTCGTAAACTGATTTTGTGAAGTTTGGACCAATCACAATGTGGAGATACCAGTTTGGCAGTTTTAGCGTGTCGGGACTTGATTGTAATTGTATTATTGCAGGTTTTATTTAGCAGAATTGACCCTCTGATTTTGTGACGTTTGGACCAATCAGGAGGCGTTAGACGCTGCTTTAACGTTTACGAAAATACCGGTTTGACAGTTTTAGCGTATCGGGACTTGATTGTAATTGTATTATTGCAGGTTTTATTTATCATAATGACCCTCTGATTAATAAAAAAAAAAAAAAAATTATATGACCGGAACGCACCCACCACATTTTTTCGAATTTTCGAACAATGAAGCAAAAATCGAAATTATTGATTTATCAATCGTACTACTATTATAAAATATGTAAAAGTTTGTGAGGATGGATGAATGTTTGTTATTCTTTCACACTAACACTACTGAACGGATTTCGATGAAATTTGGTATGGTAGTAGTCTACACTCTACTACATCGATTTTTCTCCCCCAAAACTCCCTGCATACAACATTTTATGGTAATACTTGAAGCCGTTTTCAAGAAGCAAACATAAACATATACGTGTACAAGATTGTCTCGTTTAAAGTATTAGATTTACACCAATGCCAGTTCCTATTTGCTATTCTTGATTGACGTCTCTATTCCTCTTACTTTCTCTATAATGGGACTTTTAATATATTTCCTGTACTTGCTACGTAACATGGTACCAACGTACAGAAAAACATGAAAATATGCTACTTAAAGACAGCTGTACCTACTAGTCTTTTCCGCAGCTTTATATCAGAACATTTAACTAAGTTGCCATCGCTCACTACGGCGCCTAGCGATGCTTGTCACTTAGCGATCCCTATGTCAAATACCATATATCTTCGTTTTCGAAACTTCATCGTCGTAATTGGTGATGGCAACTTGGCTAAGGCTTAGTTGTTGTATAAAAAAGTTAAATTTTTGCAAACGGGCAAACAAAATGTTGTATTTTCCTTTATATCCAAACACTGAATCTGATTTTTTGACGATTGAACTCAGAAAATACTTTCTACGGCATACGCTAAGGCCCCTGTGCAAGCGATTCGCTACAATACATTTTGGATTGCCGCTACCGGCAAGCGTGTCTTTAATGTAAATTGTATGAAAAAGCATGTAACGTCACGCCAAAAATATATAGGCATACTAGCCGTCCCGACCGACACACGTTGTTCCGTCTTAATTGTGAACGGGAATGAATAAATAAATAACTACACCAACATCTACACCTACATCGACAAAAGGATGTAGACCTACACCTTCACTTTTACCTACACCTACATCTGCACCTAAAAACCTACTGGTGCCGGCTGATTCTTCTGAAACAAACCAAACAGTATGAATGCACATTTTAATTATTTAACAGTCAAGTGACAAATTGAACACAGTGACATCAGTCCAGCCGTTCTGAAGTTTTAGCGAGACATTGGAATCGGAATATTTTTTTTAATATAAGTACTAGCTGTCCCGACGCACGTTATTCTGTCTTAACTATGAACTGCATTAAATAAATACTACACCTACACCCTACACCATCATCTACAACTACACCTACACCTACAACCTACACCTACTATTATTTCTCACCGTTCAAACCTTCCCTGAACTTCCACAATTATTTCGAGACCAAAATAAGCCAAATCGGTCCAGCGCTTCCCGAATTTTAGCGAGACATTGAAAATGAAATCGATTTTTGTATAAATAACTAAGATGTATAAATATACTCATATAAGCCCAACTGAATGACTTAGCCGTCAAACACAAAACGCAATATTTTGTAATCATACGCAGGAATCAGGTCATTACTCTAGATAAAGCTTAAACAAAAGGCAATTTGATGACGAATTGGCAAGGCGCCTGATGTCTATGCAGCGACGAGGACACAATATTCATATCCATGCATTTGTATAAATATACTAGCTGTCCCGACTCCCGACACTCGTTGTTCTGTCTTAACTATGTTCAATCGTCATTTTTAGTATTTTCCTCGCATTTTTCCAGTATTTCTTTCCGTTTCAACCTTCCTTGAACTTTTAGAACTATTTCAAGACCAAAATTAGCCAAATCGGTCCAGCCGTTCTCGAGTTTTAGGGAGACATTGGAATTGCAATCCATTTTAACATATGTTACCTTGAAATTATAAATACTGTCGGAATGTTGTGAACACGAACATACTACTTATTTATTTTTCGTTTGACGCTACTGATTGGATTAGTTAGAACTGACCGTGATTGGCGTAGATTGGCATGACAGTTGTTTTGACAATATGGACGAACTGCAGCGTCATGCCAATTGGACAATAGGCAGTATGGTGTATGGCCACTGTAAAAGATATATTATTTGTATTTTTTCTTTGTTTCAGCTCGATATATTTTTTAAATATTTTATAACTTCAAACATAATTATTTTTCGTCTCGATGGATCACTGCACGATATCAACATTTAAGAATAATCTTTGATAACATCAATAACTGATTCGAAATTTCAAAAGCAATTTTATATTATGTACATACGATTAGGTCATGGATAGCAAACCTTTTATATGCGGTTGCAATTTTTCACCAAATATTTTAAGTGCAAAGTTACACCCACATTACGAAATTTTGACGGTCGTATTGTGTAGGCTTTAAATGATTAATTATTATTAAACTGAATCGCCTGATAAAATATTGTTAGTAACATTCATTTTTAGGATTCCGTAATACACAAGGAACCCTTATAGTTTCGCTCTGTCCGCCTGTCTGTTTTTGTTATATATAGATCTCGGTTTTGGTATGGTAAAATAATATTATTTTATATTTATGGGGTAACTAGTATGGTAGGTAGTATGTTTATGGGGTACATGTAAAGTGGGGACGATTTTATTTTCATGCCATTCCATAATGTGGGGTATCGTCGATTCTGACTTTTTAAATAAATATAGTACATTACTTTTTTATAATATAAACCATTTTCGAGTAATCGACCTCTAAAGTGGTTTACAAGTTGGCCCCCCTTGGCATTTCTAAACTTCATGACTTAGAAAGTTGCAATTTTCCATACTGAGAGATCATGATAAATCACAGTAATAACACATGACAAACGACATTATCATCATGACAAACAAATGATGACAAAGTCATCATCACTTTGTCGAAACCGTAATATATTAAAATTAATGTAAAATACTTATTAAAGTGGAAACAGTGCAAGATCATGTGTGTTATTACTGTGAAACATGAATTCCCACCAAGAACCTACAGTACAATCAATAACATATCATGATAAATACTCTTGTAGGGGACTGTATTATTCCACAGGGATTTAACCGCCGGCTCAGATTTGACTCGAAGATAGCAAGGTTACACCGAATTGGGCAGAGCCGGGGCGATAGTAAAACACTTATTTTGAGGAGAACATTTATCACAATTTTTGCTTTGCTTACCTGGCTCATGGCAATGCCGTATAGAGAGCCCGTAAGCCTCTTTAGGGCCGATTTTCTGTCTCGCTTTTGCCTCTCTATACGGCTATTTTCCATAATTTTCCCTATTTTCCATGAGCCAGGTGAAGTAAAACGCATTGTGTGAAACTCTTTATTCATTTTCCCAATTACATAAAGCCTTATTACTAACAATCTTATATCATATATCTAAGATAGTAAGAATCTTATTTAATACTAATGATATTCATAATCTAAGGTACACAATCTATGAAATTTTATGTATTTTTACCACTATTCGCTTAATAATTACGTATCCCTTTATTATATTAGGTATTTTACCTATGAAGTTTTCTATGAAAAAATTTAAACGAATTTTTTTCATGTATTTTTTATTTGTATTAATCGAAGTAATCACCCATGCAATCAATGCATCTTTGCCAACGCAGTGGCAGTTTAATGATGTCCTTCTTAAAGAAATCAGCTGGACGGGAGGCAACAAATTCTTCAAAGGGATTTTGTACTGCCTCTCGGGTATTGAATTTTTTTCCCGCCAAGAAGTTATCCAAATTCTGGAAAAAATAGTAGTCTGTAGGCGCAAGGTCTGGTGAGTAGGGCGGATGACGGAGAGTTTCCAACCCCAGTTCTTGCAACTTGGAGACCGTCTGCTGTGCAGTATGAGGTCGCGCGTTGTCGTGCAGGAGCAGCGGAGACGAGCGATTGACCAATGCTGGTTGGAGATGTGCCAGCTTCTCCATCATTGTGTTCAGTTCTTCACAGTACACATCTGCAGTAATGCTCACCCCGTTTCGTAAGAAGCTGTGATGAATCACACCGGCGCTAGACCACCAAACAGTGAGCATCACTCTTCTCCCCTAGAAGTTTTCTCCCCTAAGTTTTCGTTTAGGGCATTGTTTAGGTGCTGAACCAGGATCCAACCAACTTGCTGAGCGCTTGCGGTTATCAAACAGAATCCATTTTTCATCGCAGGTAACAATGCGGTTCAAAATTCCTTCAATTGTGTGTCTGTTGAGCAGTGCAAGGCACGTCTCGGCGCGTACTTCGCGCTTACGATCATTGAGTTCATGAGGCACCCATTTGTCAAGCTTTTTTACCTTGCCAATTTGACACAAATGGACCAATATTGTTTTGACGCTAACGTCGAAAGCTGCTGCTAATCCAGCCGTAGATTGTGTATCATCAGCTTCCACCATCGCCTTTAATTCGTCATTGTTGAACAAAGTCTTCGGACGACCGCGAGGTTCATTTTTCAGGTCGAAATTTCCAGAACGGAAGCGAGCAAACCACTAAACAGGTGATGCGTTGGTTTGTAGTGTTAGCTCCGTAAACGTCGTTAATGTTGCGTGCCGCTTGTGCCGTGTTGCTGCCACGACGGTACTCATATTCCATAATTACTCGAATTTTTAACGTATCCATGATGACGAAAAAGATTGTAATGCGATGAAAATGTAACACTAATCAATAAACAAATGACTACTTTTGGAAAAAGAATTCCATGTTTTTAAAATAAAATTAATTTGAAATTAGAATTCTTAGCCAAACAAAAGTTATTTGATTTGAAATGGCCAGTACTGAAGAACGGCAATTTCATAGGTATTACCTATTATAATCCAAACTGTTGTTCTTTGCGTTAGGTATTATGTTTATCTACACGACATAAAAGAAATTGAGTTAAAATTCACCATATTTTAAAATATATAAGCAAAATAAACACTATTTAGCAAGACTTATTGCACACTGATGCTATAGAAATCTATACGTATATTGTCACTGAATGTTCACCGTTATAGTTTATGTCCTGTTTTAAATCACTTGTTTATCGTTCACATTTCAACTCACTGATATTATTACGTTGCGAGGCCGCTGTCCTTAACAACTCTTTAGAAAAATTATTTTGAACGAAATCGGACAGCAACTTTTGAAGTAATTTGAAAAACTTATTACGATTATGTAGTTACGGAACCCTCCTTAGACATGTTCTGACATGCTCTTGATTAGGTTATTGTAAAATCTCATTACATGCTTTTTGCTACATTTACTCGTACTCGTATATTGGCTTCATATCCGACTCTTTAAGGTTTTAAGTAAAATACGAGCATTGAAGTAAATGCCACAGGTTCGTCACCCCTGATCCATATTAATCTGAGACTCGGCGATGGTATTTACAAATCACTGTGGAGGTTAATTTGTTTTAGAATTGTTAGCATTTTGCAGATTGTCCAATTTGCCTTTTTATAGTAAATTTTATAGTTTAGCAGACCCGAATATATAGTGAGAGCCGTGCTTCGGCGTGAATGAGCCAGCTTGATCGGCGAGAAATAACTAAGAATATTTTCTACAATTACTAATGTAAAGAACAGTCATTCAAAGATTTACACGAATGACTGGCGGCTATGGCGGTGCGGGGGCCGCAGGATTTACGATCGATCGTTTTATTTTAGTCGAGTTAATACTTTTAATTTTTATTCATAACTACAGAGAAGAGCTAGAAAATAATTTATTAACTTATTTTCAATTTTACGTAAGTCTACGAAATCAATCTTCCCACGAGCTTATGATTCAGGTCAACTGGGTGTCGATCATAGATAAACATTTATTTCTGTTTAATGAACTATTAAATAAAAATAATGAGGCATCAGTGAAGCTACTCATTAGTGGCCAATGTTGCTCACGAATGCGATACAGTAATCAAGACGCGGGCTCGTGGTCTATTACTTATTGCTCTCAATTATAATGTACAACTTCTGATTTATTATAAATTATTATACAGGCTATATAATAGTAGCTAATCACTTTTAGTCATACGTATTACGTATGTATTATAATAATATGTAGTCTGAACCTCGTATTCATATTATGTGCAAAGCTACGCGAGCATAATACTAGCTATTGTTTATTTTGATAACTCGGCATTTATGTTTTTTGGTTATAATTGTTGCATAATAAAGTATCTATAAAAAGTCGATAATGTCTTATTGACAGATGTCACATGCAAAGCCTATCGAGAAAATTTAGTTAGCCAAAAGGCTATGTATAGTGTAGATGATAAGCATCTCTCATATGTAATACGTATATTTTTTAAACATCTCTCTCATATGTACCAATAAAGAAGAGTATAATAATGATTGCTGTATCATTGTTACCACCACAGTAACATAAGAAGGATTTGCAAGAACCAAGACGTCGCAGCACACAACAATAATATTCTTAATGGAAAACTAAAAATGAAATGGCTAGCGGTTACCCACTTTATGTACAACTTTTCCATAAACTTTAATAAAAGATTACACTTGTAAGCAAATAGGTAAATCGGGTATAAATAGGTAACTAACGTATTTCAGTTTCATTATTTAACCGACTTTCAAAAAATGGAGGCGGTTATACGTTCGGCTGATAACATATTTTTTTATATGTTCAACGATTACTCCGCCGTCTGTGGACCAATTTACAAAATAGTTTTTTTTATGTATATTAGTATAATCCCAAATTGGTCCTTTTGACATCAAATTAGTGACCTGCTAATGGGATCCATGAGGAATCCAGGGTACCCCTCAGAATTTATATGGACACTTATAGTGATTTTGACGATTTCTAAAGTAGTCCAAGCATATGCTACCACAAAGTAAGATTTTGCACCAAGGTATACCCTCAATCCAAAAGTACTGAACAGAACTCCTGACTCCTTTAGATACATATTAGGGGATTTCGACTTTGTTTACAGAACTGCAAGCATATGCTATCATACCACTAATCATCATCATCATCACCACTATCTTCACACGAAACACCAACATATTATTATGATGACATAGGTGCTAACTACTCATCAGAGTTTTGTGCACAAATATGTCTGTAAAATTTTGCTATTGCCAATATTATATTCGTGATCATCACCATCACTATAGTATATTTAATGCTTACTGCTACATTTCTGCCGCCGAATAGATAATAATAATTATTTAATAATATAGTATCTAATCATTATCATCACTGGTGATTATTTAGTAGGTCTGCAGATCGGTAATCCTTATTTGGGGAAATACCACGGCCTCTCAGAAAACTGGCATGAAATAATACATGTGTGTTTTACCGAGAAAGTGAGAATAGGCTTTTTTGTATTTAAAACTTTCTTAAAATGTGTTCATAATAATAAACATAATAAATTTAACTAATAATAGAAAAAGTATTATTTTTAAACAAAAAATAAAACCGACCATCCAAAGTAAAAATGCACAAAAAAGTATGAAATAACACTAGTTTTGTAAATAGTTCTCCTTTTAAATTCGCATAAAATTTTAACTATTTCTCTACTCAATTTTCTTAATTTAGAAGTCGGTATCAGCAAAAATTTAACGTGAGTTCTGTAAAATATTGTAGGATATTGTTTGGGCTGGTACCGACTTCAATATTAAGAAGATTGAGTAGAGAAATACAGTTATAATTTTAGCCGAATTTAAAAGTGGAATTAGTAAGAAGTCGGTTTTAATTTTTTGTTTAATAATAATATTTTTTCTCTTTTTAGTTAAATTTATTATCTATATTAAATATTATTGTCTCAGCTGCTTCACTTTGAGCAATAATTTTGTATAGAATCCCCACACTTCTTAAACGTCTACGTCATTTCAGACGTATGAGTTTTTCGAATATCGATATAACCATAATCCAGAAGCTATACAGAATTGTAAAAAATTGTAACTAAGTAACTCCCGAATTGTCAAGCAGTGAGCGAACTGATGATGATGAATTGTTGCTAAGAACACTGATGTAAGATTCCAAACAAAAAAAAATATTTATAATAATCGGTTCATCTGTTTGGGAGCCACATTGCCACGGACAGACACCCACAGACACACATACAGACATGTCAGACTTATAACACCTCTGATTACGTCCGGGGTTAAAAGTTCTTTTACAATTTTTTCATAATACGGTATTGTCCTAACTGATATCAAAACGCTCTGAATGTGAGGCCAATTTTTTTGTTATTAATGTAAATAGCTGGTGGGCACCAGCTTCGTTTGCATAGAACTAACGGAAACGGAGCCCTATTTTTTAAACCCTTAGATGAAGGAGCCTATGTTAGACCTTATAACATCAGCTACCTGCCAGCGAAAGTCCCGTGAAGATCGGTCCAGCCGTTTCAGAGATTAGCCGGAACAAACAGACAGAGAGACAGACGGATGGATAGATTTTTATTGTATGTACCGCATACGCATTAAGTGAAATGCTAATAGCATTTTAAATTACAAGCAGACACTTCAATTTTATTTATTTGTAAGTATATAGATTTTACATTACAGTGCATTTATTATTTTTCTTTTAATCGAAATCTACCTTTTATACTAATTTGGGGTTACTCAATACGGAAACCAACATAATATATTAAAAAAATACTTAAAACTACAGAGACATCATAAATAAATATTAAGAATTGTTGTCACAAGAGTCATGTAAAATATATCGAGCTTCTCCATACAATATTAAATATCGCGTAACTTAATTAAACAAGCTAGTTGTAATTTTCGAATCAGCGAGTTAAATACTTACTCTAAATATGTGCTAAATTTATTTTAAGTAAAAGGCAATTTTGATTTTATTTATTTGCGGCATAATATAACATACAATATGAATAATTTCGGATGCGGTGTAGAATTCTTTACTCATCAGAAAATTTTACTATGTATTCAGCCAATGGGTACAGGGGATTTGTTGAATTGTTGAACAGAGGGTGTGCAGTCCATTCTATTAAAGCATCTCCAATTACTACTCAGATTTTGTATTTTTTTTTGACGTGATAACGTTTTATAAATCGATGAACGCCGTCTGCGCGTACGCAAAATTGTCACGTTCCGCCTGATTGTCACGTTCCACCTGAGGCGAGCGTGCAAGCGAGAGCGCGGAACAAGCGATAGAGAGGCATGATCGGCCTAAGCGATCGGCTTCTGATGACGTTATCACGTAAAATTATCGTCCGTAAACCGACTTAACAGACAACCATTTTTTTTTACGTTAATGAGGATGTTTGATTATTTTTTTTGCCGTTAGGAAGCTGGTCCAACGCACACAAAGCGTCATCTGGTGGCGTAAGTGGTATCAAAAACGGTCAATAAAAATTTTCGATACTTTTTCTGTCACCAGGCGGCGTTTGGTAGCTCGACGGTCCTTGTCGTGTCAAAAAGTTTGTCAGATGTCACGAATTTAAAAGCCCTCATTGTACCGAAAACCATTACCTGTGTAGTAAGACCGGCTTACCTTTTCGGGCATATACAAATTTCATTTCGATACTGTTACTGGTCGAATCCATTTAAAATTTACGTATGCCCGAATACAGGCGAAATTTTTAATTACGGGCAAGATTTGTCCCTAAATTCAGATACGGATACGGATGACTTTATTTTATTAATGATTTTCGTCACAGTTTGATTAACAATTTCAGATGCGGTATTCTCATGCAATTATTGATTTCAGAGCGCATTCAACCCGAGTGCCGTATATTTGGCTATATGGCTTTACTCGTCCGAAAATGTTATAATTTATTCAGCTAATGATCGATTCACAAGTTCGGTTAAGTTTCGGCAACGGTTTTACTGTCCACAAATCTTCATGTGATGTCAGAGCTTATGCATCTGAGGCCAATTATTATTTTTTCTGTATTTTAGTGCATATTTTTTCACCAAGCGACAATATTCGAGCATGTATTCGGATACGGTAACTTTTTTGCCAATGAATGTTGTCTGCCAATGCCAAGTCACTGTTAGATCTACAAATTCGGATACGGTATTGTCTTACCGTCCATAAATCTTCATGTGATGTCAGAGCGCATGCACCTGAGGCTATATAAGCACTTTCACTGTTTCTGCTCGCGAGTCGCGGGATGCTACGCACTCTGACCCAGCCACGCGCAGATAGAGGACAGAGTATTTATTTGTGTTTGTGACTGTGTGTCGTGATTTTTTTTTTTGATCGCAGGTGAGTGCACTTTTGTTATCGATTGTACATTTTTTGGGATTGCCGTTTATGGTTTTTTTTTTTAATTAAAATGATAAAGGGTTTGTTTTCGATTGAAGTACCTACTGTTAAATGTATTTGTGATAATTAGGTGTAACTTTAATCAATGAAATGTAATTGTATTAAAATTAATTTGAAATCGATTATAATAACACTAGAGCCTTTATTATAATCGATTTCAAATTAGTTTTAATAAATTATCTTTAAATATTGAATTAATTGTAGGTAATTTTTTTTGTGAAGTTTAATTATATTCTTAATTGCTACTCATTTTCAGTTCAGCTCCAGTGAATTTCACTTATTAAAATTCACTGAAACTGAACTGAAAACTGAAAATGAAATCTATTACAGATACTAATAAAGTTATCAGATCAACTTTTTTCTAAATCCAGAGTTTAAATGTCACAAGTATGAATATAACAATATATTTTCTCGTTTTATAACAATAATTCAGATGCAATGTACTAATATTACTATTTATATTAAGTATATGAGTAGTATCGCCGACAAACCCGACGTATCACTTTTGTACCTTATTGCTTTAGTAATAAGGTCGAAATGTGGTAAACTGGGTATGTCGGCGACTGTGCCTGTTATTATTACCCTATAATTTAAGGACGAGTCTCACCGACTTGTGTTGTAGATTTGGGTCAGTGTGCCTCGCCGGGTTCACTGTCATTTACTCTGAAACTAGTTTGATTATACATTAAGATGCATAATCAAATTACGGATATTTTGAGTGTATGATCTACTGCTTATTATAAAGACGTTTAGGCAAAGAATTATTGTCATACTCAAAAAAAAAATCATCTCATGTATGGGGGAATCTCCGCAAAACGCAAACTCGCCCATGTGAAGATTTTTTTTTTCGAGTATGACAATGTTTTTTCTGCCTAAACGTCTATACATAAGCAGTATATTATATTCCCGAAGTATCCGTAATTGATTTTACCGAACCTTATTTGTGTCTAGGGATATAAATCAAAATAAAATAATATTATGAACATCTCATGAATAATTCTAGTAAAAAAATAAGGCACAATTTTCAAAAGAGGAGACAATTTAAAAAACTGTATGTCCTAGAAGACAGCTAATAATTTGGCCTACAGCGATAATAATTTACATTATTAAAAACTCAAGGTTTATGGGACTTGTAAGTCTAAGAGTCGGTTTTTAGGTGATTCGAATCATTAAAACCGCACAAGATTGAGGCGGACAGACAGACGGAAGAACGAACGGATAAAAAAGTGCTCCTATAAGGGTTCCGTTTTTTCCTTTTGAGCTACGTAACCCTAAAAATGATGAAAACAACGTTAATGGATGAAAGGTCAACTCTCCGTAACTATGTGTTTTCCGTAAGTTTCAGCAATAAGATGCCAAAGTTTTATCGCAATATAATAAACGGTTTGACATTCTAAAATATGCAAATTACTATAATACCACAAATATACAAATTCTCATTGATTTTGTACAATCATTCTCAAAGTTTTAAGTTACCAAGAGTTACCAAGAGAAGTCAAGAGATTCAGATAGGTGATTTTTAATAGATACATTGAACAAATTTGTCGATCGTTACGAAATACTTATTATAATCTTGTACTTTGAATGAGACAATCTTGTATATATATAATCGTAATCTCGGAAACCGCTGCAAGTATTTCCATCAAATTTAGTACGCAGGGAGTTTTGGGGAAGAAAAATTGATATATGCGTATGCGTATGTATTCGGAAATTCGGAATGTGGTGGGTTCGATCCCCGGGAAAATATTTTTGTGATTCTTTTTTTTTTATCTACTAGAGGTCGGAGCAAAGCTCGGTTACCAAGGTTCTCATATTTTAATAGAATAATAATATATTTTTGTTATAATTAAAATCTAGTCTAGGTCTCTCATACTTAACTAGACGTATCATAAGTCAACTTTCTAATCATCTTCCTCTATAAAGGTTAGTTAAAGGTTAGTAAATAGAGGAAGGAGTTTCGACACGCCGATACCAAAGACATCAACGACACACATTTCTAGCTCAGCGCATCTTTTTGCTGCGTTTTATGACTAATATATAGCTATTTTATATGAAATGGAACATTATATAATGCTATATTTATTGAATTATTACATCATAATAATCCAGTTCCGAGATTTCTACAACTCAGTTTACTACAGTAATCAGAAAATATATTAAAAAATGCGTAAACAATTAAATTAAATATGGTAAAATGTATATGATTGTCGTTGAAGTCTGATATGGAATAAATATTATTATAATTAATACTTAGATTTATATTTTATTAATTTTCTCACATAACACGTACAATAAACGATGTAATTAAAATGTCATCGCAAAACACCCTTCTGAATATTCTAAATATTGCACATTTTAGCCTTGTGGGTTTTTAATTTATAATAATAAAATTAATGTACCTTAAAGTTTTGTAAAAAAATCCTGACGCTCGATCTTGATATTACACTCTTAACGCACCTAAAGAAGTTTTACTTCAAAATCTATAAGTTATAAAACGAAACATTCTGTATAGCACATATTAGTATGCAGTAGAGCGCGCGCATCGCTAATAGCAAAGGTCGTCCGCTATCGAAGTCTTATGAATAAGAAACGACTTACGTTTTACGATAATCACGTGTGAAGCTACCGATAAAAAGCATAAAAAAAATGATTTATGTTATATACGATAATGGATATTAATCAATAGCAGTAGATAGTAGGTAAATGGATATTTTATTAACTGTTGTTATTGTTGCAAGGTATTTCCCACGCAGAATTTGTTTTTCTAAAAGAATACTATGGGGAGAATACTGTGTGATTTTTCGGTTCTAATGAAATGCTTAACGACTACAAACCCAGCGTACTAATTTTCGATTTTATTACAAGGTTCAAAATTGGTACCTACACCGGGTTTATTAGCGAATGTATCTATCCCCACTCTTATTATCGATTCTTTGTTCTTATATTATCTTCTTGGCATATTCCATTTAGCTGCGCCTAATTAATTTAAGTAGATATTTTTAATAAATATCCTCATACAGATTTTACATTATAACGTTATATTCATTACTAGCATTAATTGCTATTGCTAGGGGCTGAATTTTAGAAAACGCTGAAATACGTAACTCATTATCTTATCCGTACTCAATTCATACAAAATATCATGCAAATATGTCCAAGGAATAAAAAGTTTGAATTTTGAAAAATCCTTCCTTAGTGGATGCCTTCGTCATATCAGAAACACGTGTGCAAAATTCTAGCCTTAAGAGTTTTGCCTGTGCGTTGATACATCAGTCAATCATCTTTGCTTTTTATATAATATATAGATATAAAAGACAATCTATATTATATTACATAGATTGGCGTTAAACGCGCGATTTTCTAGCCTCACGTGTTCAAGAATATACTAAAAACGCGCGTAGCACCTGAACGATACAAAGTACACAATGTATGTATTTATCAACGCGTGTTACCAAAACGCACTTAAAGCACAGGGGCACTCTCTACAAAATATGACAGCTCGAGGACCGGCGAATACTTTACGTCAGTAATATAATTATATTATTTGCTTAAAATGTCTATCATTAATTGTAAGTAGTCTAAAAGTTATTAATAATGTTTATAACAAAAATAGTGTTACCGGTCACTTGCAGATGTAATACTGACGAAACAGCGATGCACAGATAAAAAAACAGAAATGGCTAGCCAGTGAAAATATATAATCATGCTAATGCCATGAATAATTTCAATTTAATGGCAACGCACAATGTCGTCAACAAGGTGTAAGTAACAGTTGAATGTAAAAAGTATAACTCTAAATATTCGGAGTATTTTGGCACAGTTATTGCATTTATAATTTAAGTATATGTGGTTCCTGGTTATCCAATTTAAATCAATCTATTGGTTCATTTCAATTATTAATCGACCAATAAGTTAAAAACTGTCATAGTAGATTGCGATAATAAAAGAGCCAATTTTAAAAGCTGTTAGTGTGCGTAGAACCTTATCTTTTTGTTCTTGAAAACTAAGCAAGCGCATAACAGAGGCAAATGCTATCATGCTATGTTACGGCCGAATACTTAAACGATAGTTAAATTAAGTGACGCTCAAGTTACATGCTATCCTTGTCATTACGGCTAGCAGAGACAGCGACAGCATGTGAATAGGAGGCCTCTTAATATCTATTAGTTTTTCAGTATTCAACAGTTAGACTCATAGCAATAAATTATTATAATTATTAATATAATTAGCGGTAAATACTAACATAATAATTATTATTATTTTAATAATTATAGTTATTATTGTGACTGTTAGACATTAAAATTAAATAAGTAGATACCTTTATAGGTAATATACTTAGTATAATATTATTATTATCATATATGTGAAGCATACAGTTTTACAAGAATTGTGCGAACGGAGAAGCATGATATTTGGCACTGTTAAAGTTTTTGTGGATTAAGGTGAGCAGAAAGCTAATATTTTTTAAATAATGCTTATAAATACATACAATTAATAAAAAAACAAGAACACACTACCTCAGATTATTAACACACACTACCGTGCGTTAGATAGCTACACAATTTGGTTACACCTTGACATTTGTCAATCTGTCACAACATTTTAATTTTTTTTCTATGTCAGAGGCAAAAGAACCCTTATAAAGCTCAAACTTAAAAATTATATGAATTATTATGAGCTAATTTCGACCACAGCTCGACCTCTCGTAAGAGACTAAACATTTAATTATTAACACCAGCATACCTAAAAAAAATTTACAAATGCACAATTTTTATAATTTTAATTTTCTTAATGTTTTTTGATGTTAATTAACACATGCATCTAAAAATTATAAGTTCTTTAGAAATTATAAACACATAAAGTGTTGTTATTAAAGGCCACTATATAGCCTATGTTATTGGAACTACTTTTTGTCTTAAACGTTTGAAAAGTCACTTAACTGCAACATTGAATTCCTTATATGACGTGTAAATTTTTTTATTAGTAAGGGGGTAACTTTATAAGTTAGTTATATTAGTTAGTTATATAGTTAGTAGTTCCTATAACATTTATTATATACTTATAAACCACTTTGGAGGCCGATTATTCGAAAATGGTTGCATTTGTAAAAAAATATATGTATGAAACCTTGCCTTTATTTAAAAAGTCCTATTCAACGATACCCTACACGATGGGGTAGAATGAAAGAAAAATTTCATCCTTCACACGTATGGAGAGCCACCCCTAAAATATAAATTTTATTTTATGATGCCAAAACTGGTATCTATACACAGTCTATAACTATACCGAATTTCATCCATTTATATTCATAATTACAGAAGCGCGGACGGACAGAGCGAAACTATAAGGGTTCCTTATGTATTACGGAACCCTAAAAATGGTTGTCTGTTAAGTCGGTTTACGGACGATACTTTTACGTGATAAATGTCATCACAGGCCGCTTAGGCCGATCGTGCTTCTCTATCGCTCGTTCCGCGCTCTCGCTTGCACGCTCGGCTCAGGCGGAACGTGACAATTTTTCGTGCCTCTCTATCGCTTGTTCCGCGCTCTCGCTTGCACGCTCGGCTCAGGCGGAACGTGACAATTTTTCGTGCCTCTCTATCGCTTGTTCCGCGCTCTCGCTTGCACGCTCGGCTCAGGCGGAACGTGACAATTTTTCGTGCCTCTCTCTCGCTTGTTCCGCGCTCTCGCTTGCACGCTCGGCTCAGGCGGAACGTGACAGTTTTTCGTTCGTGCAGCTGGCGTTTATCGATTTATAAGACGTTAACACGTCACAGAAGGAAGTAAAAATAAACATGTAAAAAAGTATGTGACGACGACCGCCTTTTATGATACGCCTTTATTTTATGGAGTAGTAGGAGACAATAAAATGTAGGTAGGGTCCCCAACAAAAAAATTGTAAAATACAACCGAAACCTAAAAAAAGTTTGGCAATTGTATTAAAATATAATTAGACCTATAAGCAGGTAAGGCCGTCTAATGTCATAGGTTACATGAAAGTGAAGACGAGCTATTGTGCAACCGTTACATTGGTTGCGGCTCACAATGGTTGCGGGTCACCGGGTAATACGTCAAACATGTCAACAGGTGTAAAAATGTTTTAATACTTTATATAACATTGTGAGTCATGAGCTATGTATTGAATAATAGATGTTAAAGAGAAGCCGATATTTTTTAGTCATACCACTGAAATATTTATTTATACTTATAATATAATATATTATAGATGAAGCATGTCGAACCAAAAAGTATCGACACTTAAACTGTTGGGGTTGTGTGAGGTTTGACATACCGATTTCTGCAGTATTATCAGTCCGCATATAATTGGCAAAATCTTCTGAAATCAAGATAGCGAACATTTTTCTTGTATGAAGATTTTTCTGTTAAATGTACGTCGTATGCCATATAGCCCACCCTTACGCCCGAAATTAATAACGTATCTAAAATCTTAGACTGACTTCAATCTCATGTTCTCAAATTAACGTAAATTGACGTGAAGTTCATCTATATCATCAATCATAGGATCGATGAAATGTATTGAAATCTTGATCTCAGATAGCTAAAATAAGATTAAGATTGATTATTAATTTCGGGCGTTAGAGATTTTTAATGTTGTCAAAGATGGAGCTATAAATAATCTTTTAGTATTTATTATTGTTTTAAATTCTGCGTATTTTTGAAGATTGTAATATGGAGTTCGAACTCATACGCCATTTAACTATATGATAAAAAGTGGCATCACATCAGCACAAGCGCTGTGTGCAATTTTGTTTATCCATACATCAGTGTGAAATTTGCCGCTGACGTTTAACCCAGACTGAAATGACATCGTGATAACTTTATAAGAATGTTTCTATCAGCCTCTAGTAGGTATTAAAATAGGGATATTGATTGTAGTGTCGAATACCACATTTCTACAAATTAAATTTAAAAAAAAATCGAATAGAGAAGGGGGATTTCTTAACGGGCACGGGCACACAATATTAGGGTCGCGAACAATAGTTCGCATAATTCTATTTCACTTCGAATAATTGCGGGCAACTTACGGAAAAATTGCCTGCTATTGCAGGCAACATAATGCAGAATTCAGTAAGTAACGAGTTCGAAGTATCACGTCATTTATTTGACCGAATTTTACCTTTACTTTGCATAGGTTATGCAGTGGACATTAAATTTTGTTATTGCATAAAATAAGCGTCGTTGAAATTAGATGCGGTGCCTTGTACTTAGTCTATTCTTAGTTTCACTTGGAAACTGGGCAAAATACCCAATATTGTACGGCATGAAATCTATAAATTACATATTCGTGAGTCATGCGTGTGCACGCCTATTTGAAAATTTGTGTACACATCGCACTTACACAACTATTACGAAAGAAGATAATTAGAATGTACAAACTTTATACCAATAACATTGAATACACTATGTGGCCAATTTTGTATGTTTTTGAACTACAAGCACCTTACTATACTGACATACCTACATGTAGTTATATTTTTTACTATAGGTACTGACATATTTTTTTATTAATCTAGATCAAATTAAAAATATAGGTAAAAGTAGTTGATAAATTTCCATATTATAAATTCAATTTAAAGGTAAAATATCATTTTAAACTTAGTTTTGTAGTACACGATAATCGATATACTATATTATGTTATGTTACAATACACATACAACCTAACATAAGAGTCCAGTCCAGCGTTCGCAACCTGCATAGCATATACTATGATTAATATATGTTATTCAGTGACGCTATGGATGCTTGTGGAGTGTCGTATACAGTGAATAACACATTGTGCGTGTGATTAGATCATTAATCACACATATTGTAAATGATGACAAGTTGACTTGTTATGATTGGCATTTGGCGCTAAATGAAATGTCGGCACACTAATTAGTTCTATATTAATATCATAAAGAGGAAAAGTTTGTTTGATTGTATGTTTGTTTGCATTTAATAGGCTCTGAAATTACTGGACCGACTTTGATGAAATTTGGTACAGACATAGAGTAGACTACGGGGAAGGGCATTGGCTACTTTTTATCGTAGAAAAATTTACTTACTAAAATAAACTTATTCATTTAACATACCGTGACGATACAAATACTTTGTCGCGAATTGTTCGCGCCTGGGCTTGTTTCATTCAGTACTAACGTTTCCAAAGCAACGGTGACCGTACAGACGGACAGAGAAGTGTGTAAGTGTGCCGTACGCCTTCCGTGAGAATCGCTCGGAACATTGTCCGATAAGATCTCATTGCCCCCAGATACATTACCATAGTAACGTTGCAAAACTACGTGCTAAGTAAATTAGTTATTTTAGACCTGAGTATAGTGAAGATTATGTAAAATATAAACTGCCAGATGGGGCAAGAATCCAAATGGTTTGTGGGGAAAAGTGGCCAGAGCGGAATACCATAGAATGACTACCTCTTGGAATATATTTATAGTATACTTAAGTTTTCATTCTGGGTTTAGAGGTAGTAATTCTATGGCAAAAAGGATTTTTTTTTGATTATTTTTGTTTTAAGGTAATTTCACGCATTTTGAGGATTACCCAAAGGGTAAAAACGGAACCCTGTTACTGAGACTTCGCTGTCTGTCTGTTGTCCGTCCGTCTGTCTGCCACCAGGCTATGTCCCTTAACCGTGATAGCTAGACAGTTGAAAATTTCAAGATGATGTATTTTTGTTGCTGATACAACAACAAATACCAAAAACAGAATAAAAAAACGAGGGCTCCCATACAACAAACGTAATTTTTTGTTGTTATTGTACCCTTCAAGCGAGAGTCCGGCTCGTATTTGGCCGGTTTTTGACATTGGAAATGTGTTTTCGTTCGGATGTAGGCTCCGATTTCACCAAAAAGTGCGATCGCCTTATATCTCGGAGCTCGGAGAGTTGTGAAGATATGATATTCAAAAAAGGCTCAAAAGACGCATATTTACAAGAGCTATTAGGTGCAAAAAGAATTATTCGACAAAGTCAAAAACGAAAAAAGTTAAGATGACCGAAATAGAGAAAAAATAAATAATTGCCGAATTTTTTAATTTGGCGCTCGATATTTTGGAAACCAAGAATGATATCAAAAATTTGAGAAAAATTCCTTTTGACAATTTAATCAGCTCCAATTTGAGCCTAAAATAAAGACGATTGGGTTGAGGGTTTGTCCTGTAAGCTAACCTTTTTGAAAAGAAGTAATTTCTTTGAATTCTGTAGATTAATTTCCAAAGTGCTCGATAGTCGCGAATAATTTCCAAAGTATTCGTGTGAGGCCCGAAATCTGTGATATATTTTGTTTGATAATATTAAAATATATTAAATTCGACTAACTATTAGCATAGCACTTATAAATATGAACTTTATATATTCTATCACTTATAACTATGAACTTTATATATTCTATCACTTATAACTGTGAACTTTATATATTCTATCACTTATAACTATGAACTTTATATATTCTATCACTTATAACTGTGAACTTTATATATTCTATCACTTATAACTATGAACTTTATATATTCTATCACTTATAACAATGAACTTTATATATTCTATCACTTATAACTATGAACTTTATATATTCTATCACTTATAACTATGAACTTTATGAAAGATAATACATATGATATTTAAATTTCTTTGACAAATTCATGATCGATTTAAAGAGTATTGTTAAATTAGGGTATATTATTAAGTTGCGTACATAATAATTGGTGTTTGCCATTAATTTTTATACATCGGTAAGTGTTACGATCGCGATGGAGTAACGACTATTATTTTCATATTAGATACAATTCTCACGCTTCGTATTTTTAATGGAGAGCCATTAAACGATGCGCCTTGGCCTTATGGGCTTCGATTGTAAAAATACATTTACTTTACATACACACGCTCACGCCTTTTTCTCACTAGAAGATGGCAGAATCCGCCGAGTCCCTTATGGGTAGGTAGAGGTCACAGTACAAATCCGTACCTCATCTCTCGTCCCCACGCGAGAACCCTACTCCTATTATGACATGGCAATGACGTAGATCTTTTTTACAATATTTTAGTAGTATTTAATTCAACTATAAACTAAATATGATAAAACTAATCCTACTTATATCATACACAAAAAAAAAATTAAAAGCACCCTCAGGTCACATGCAATGATGCAACGAAGTAACAAATATTATTCTAGTTCTTAGTCTTAGTAAAAATAAAATTTAATTGACACTTAAACCAGTTTAAAATAATTAGATGCGTCTGAGTAAAATAAACAAAAAACGTGTTGTAATCTATTATAACATAATAAGTGAAATATGGCTTCCGTTAAAAAAGCAATTATAATCAAAAAGCTTATATAATATTAATAAACAACCAATACCAAACCGTATCCGTTAATCTAGAAGACTACTACTGTATCTAACGGTACGAAAAACAAAAGATCAATCACAAATATCAATAAATTATTTAATGGCCATCAATGATTGATCGAATGTCATTTTTGATAAATGCAATCACACGAGCCGATGGAGGTTGTAATCCTATAATTTGATCTAATCAATGGCATTGCAAAATTGATTGCCATATATTCTGCGGGACATCTTCACAATGACTTGAATGGGCGGCTCATAATGGGATTTCTGAATATTAGGATTTGGAAAATGTCAGCTTATAATTATGCAATAGGAACAACTTTAATTGTAAGTATGTAAATATGTTTCAAAGGCAGATTTACCTACTCATAAATAAATGGGCACTAGGTAATGACATTAAATAGATATTGTTTCAATCAGTAGTAGTATAGAGATTCTCGTTGTATTTTGTGACCTTCATTTTTTTTTATCAATATAAAACTATTATAAATGTAAAAGTTTGTGAGGATGGACGGTTGATGAATGTTTGTTACTCTTTCACGCAAAAAGTACTAAACTGATTTTGATGAAATTTGGCACGTTAGTTTAAGCTCTGTTATTAACACATTTACTTTGTATCCCAAAAAATTAGAGATTTCCCGTGAGATACTGTATTTAAACGGATGTAGCCGCGGGCAAAAGCTAGTTTAATCGTATAAATATGTTAGAGATATGAATTAACTTTTACGACGTATCAAAAACACTCATATCCTTTGTATAAATCTTAATCTTCAACATCAAGTAAGGTACAACCGAGTACAAAATATAGCGAATAAGTGATTCAATTTTACTATCACATAGCGGTGTTGTGTACACAGTTAGATTGCCTATATTTCACGAGAAAACCTTTGACAACCTTACGGGTGCGAAAGTGGTTGCACACGACCTACGGAAAGCGAAAGTGTTAGTTAGACGTAACATATTCGCCATATGCTATTTCCATAATGTGTACTTCTAGCAAACATGTGCAGTAAGCAGAAACCAACGGAAATAAATGGTTTTTGTAACTCATTTTTGCAATGAGGTTTTGATGTTTATTATTGTGCGCGGCTTTTGACACTGGCATAGGTATTTGACGGTTAATTCACACCAAAACAAAACGATACGTGATGCGATTTTTAAGATAGCTATTCAAAATTGAACTTCATTCACAACACAAGAAGATACACGTTTCGTTGTAAGAGTTCGAATGTCTGGTTGCACCGCGCTGCACAGCGCATGTGCATTGTGCAGCGCCGGGGCTGCGGCGCGTATGTAAAGCCGCTTATTTCATTAGTGTAACCCTAACATTAAGGGTGATGACAATCTGTTTTATGAGGTAATGTTAAGTTGTAAAATTGTCGCCTTGCTTAGGTCATACAATTCTGTGAGTGTATTTTGTCTTAATAATTTTGTCTTCGTATTTAGTACAAAAAATATGACACGCGCACGGGCGAGACATGAGATCTTAATAAGGTTCTGTAGACAACGATACTACACACAAAAATACAAAGGCTATAGAAATACGCCTATTGACATTTTCCGTATACAATTAGAGAAGTTTATGAATCGACGAAATATCAACTAGTTATGCAGTATTTTACATAATATGTCAAGTGTGAAAGTAACGTCCGTATTTATGTATGTATGTTTTGCTGTAATCATAATATTGAGACCATACCCACCGGTACTTGTGAGTAGCAAATGGGGAAGTAACATGGCGCATTTAGTAAATATATCGTATGTTCCTATTCCATTACGGAAAATGTTATTTGTGTTCATATTAATATTATGAGGATTATCTAAATAATAAGAAGTTAAAAACTATAACCCGACTACGCAAATTGTATAAGACATCTCATTCACAAAGTACCGATCAGTAGTTTAGACGCTACGGTGAAACATACATACATGCATGCATACATACACAGACTGCCAAAATCATTGCCCTGCCTTTTGGCTTCGCCGTAGTTGGGTAAAAAGTACACGCGTTGGTTTCGTTGATGTCTTTTGTATAAACATTTTAATTATTCGAATTAAGTTATAATTTTTTCCAATTATTTAAATGCTAATAATTCAAGTACATAATTTGTTTCATGGATAATAATAATAATAATAGGATCACGATGTCCACATTGGTCTAACACTTTTCGGTCCTGGAACAGAGTGTGCATACATAATCATCGGCTATTTAAATATCTTTTTTCTATGTCAAGTTCATTTATAGACGTTAAATGAATATTCATAATTAAGAAGTACTCAAAACATAATCGTATAATAATAATATGTCAATCTAGTCCCGTGGTAAGTTCTCGAAGAACTCGTGTTGCAGGTTACCAGACAATATATGTATATTATATTGTGTACCCAATTTTCAGAAAACTATGCATGTTTCTTTTCATTTTTATAGTTTCTATTGTAAAAACCTCTGCCTCCTAAGTCAATAATTTTTCTTTCATAATTGATATTAAATCCCAATAAATCCGAAGGTATTGCACTAATAGACATGTCATGTGATGCAACCGAAGATTTATCGAGTTGCAAAATTATTTAAATGTCCATTCTAACCGACCAACCGTCCAAACGTGTTATGGAAAACGAGAAAGCAACCGAAAGTCAAGTTCATGACTCCTGTTCTATAATGCAAGTTGAATAAAGTACAGGTATGCGCATTAACATGTATACAAACTTCCAAAGGTATGTAATAACACCATCTCCCGTTGACAAGTTAACATAACGGTTACATTTGTATCAATAATTATGAACTTGCATTGCCTTATGACATCGGTTTTTTTGTCTTTTTCTATATATACTAATATAATAAAGAGGAAAGATTTGTTCGTTTGCATCGAATAGGCTCCGAAACTACTGAACCGTATTTGATGAAATTTGGCACAGATATAGAATACACCACGGGGGAGGACATAGGCTACTTTTTATTTCAGCATAATGTACGGTTCCCGCGAGATTTCTTTTAGCGCGCACGAAGTCGCGGTCAACATCTAGTCAATAATAAAATACAAAAACATTACATTTCGGCGCAATGTAAACTTGTACAAGAAGTTGGTTACATGTTTTTGTATATTATGCTGCGTTATATATTATAGTCTTCGTGACTGTTTTATATACGGAATGTAGGTAAAATGAAATTTCGAGAAATTAGTAACAAAGTCAGGAAAAAATCATTGTCTCTCAAAAATAGTTCCAAGATAAATCTTTTTTTTTGAAGCTACAAAATTACTTTTCTTACAACTAACACATTTCTTAGAATTTACTAATCCTAATTAGCAATTTATTACTAGCAGTAGCACCATGAGTTGTTCTTATATAAAACGAACGCCCATTTCTCAATCGTAAAGCTATTAATCTTCCGAAGAATTGTTAACATTCTGCCGTTTATAAACAATTTAATTGTTTATTGATACATACCTTAATTAAAGAATTTTGTAATTAAGACATATATTTATTGCAAAAGGCCTCAATACTTATTAAAATATACACAAAGATTTTAAGGACACGTTGAATCTCTTTTTTGTTTCTGTTAATTGATTTTTTAATTACCAAGCTTTTTATTACGATACGAAATACAGTCAGTGAGGACACTTGATAGCTCGATCGATATAATTTGCTTTGTTTGCTTGATTGTTTATTTGCTTCATAGATAGCACCGTGATCGGTTAAGGCGACACAGTCTGGTGGCAGACAGACGAACGGACAGACAGACAGTGAAGTCTCAGTAATAGGGTCCCGTTTTTACCTTTTGGTAACGGAACCCTAAAAACCCACCATTCCAAAACCTTCCATTTATGTATATTGTATATGAAAAACATCTTAATTATACTTTAAACTCACAACAGTTTTGTTACTTAAACTACCGCCAGCAGTTACATAAAACTAGTTAGACACTAAATATTCGTTGACCTTTATTCTAAGAGTCGCCAGTATTCAATTTTGTTCCCTATTAACCTTTGCCTTAATGAAGTTGAATATTTCCGGCCTCAGCTATTCGGATGTAAACGCAAAGATGATGCTTATCATTTAATTATTATTTTATTACTTATCCTTAATTATGCAGTAAGTCGGTTGTAATTGCTAATAGGCATTTATGTAATTATGTATTTTGATTAAGTATTTGGTAACCGAGATTTGCTCGGAGTTTAGATATATTTTTAAAAATAAAAAGAATCACAAAAATATATATATCTGACCCGGATTCGAACCTACCACATTTCAAATTTTCGAAACAAACATTATATATATTATGCATACCAAACTGTTAATCGGACTGACATAATAGAGTCGAAATAATTTAAATATTGTTGCACAACAAAAGAAAAAACATATATAGCTTAAAAATGCGCAGTTTTCCAGGGATAAAACCTAGCTAGCTAGGTAGATTTTTCTCTCCCAAAACTCACTGCATACTAAATTTATAAATAAGTGCAGCTGTTTTCGAGAAACCGATTTTATATGTACAAGATTACATTTTGATTGAGCATTTTGTAAAAGGGACTTAGTAATATGAGGATCGACCTTATCTCATCAATTTGAATGCCAATGGTTTTAAAAATTTGAATGTTTATTTTTTTGGTAGTAACTGTTAGATTAGGTTACTACAACTTTACTACAGTTAAGTCATCCAGTGAACCATTAGCTTTGAGCATATCCGCCTTACATTATTTAATAAAGTTATAATAATTAGGTGCAACATTGTTATACCAACTGCAAAAAACGCTTCATTTGACATACATAAAATATACTCGATCGGTGATGTAGGCAGGCAGAGGCCACTCAGCCCTATTAGGTGTAGGCAATAGACAGAGACCACATAGCAAATCAGGGGGTCTAAAAAGGCTACTTTAGGTGTTTCATGTTATGTTTCATATATATTTCCACTTTTTATTATAATATTGTGGTCCACTTCTAGCCCTCGCCGGAACGCTGACCTGACGGGTGGCGAACCACGTCGCCACAAATAATGGAGTTAATTAAAATTCAAATGCCATTTTGTTTATCTCCTCTCATCCGCGTACCCATGTTATTGTAGTGAGGCAGAATCAGCTAATAATTTTAATATTGACTTCATATTGTCTCTATCTCATAATCGACTTTCTGAAATAACTAACACAATTTAACACTTCAAACATAACGTAACTTATTTGGACACGGATCCGTTCTAACTACCGACAAATTCCTCAATGTTTGTTCAAATAATTTGCTTTGCGTATTGGCTTTAGGTTTTGTAAGAGCATCACTTGAGCTGTTGCAATATGTCTCGAACTGCATGTGATAATTGTTTCTATTATCAATCGATCTCAAAAGGTCACGGCAAATCGTATATAGTCTGTTCGGAGTAAGCTTGGAGTGAGTCGATAGTGCAAATGTCAAATACGACTAATGACCACAGCCATTTTGGCATTTGCACTGATGACTCACTGAAATTTAACGCGAGTGGTCTGTAAACATTACGAGAGAATGTGTTTTTGATTTGACTGAGAATCGATTAAAAATTAGCAAAACCTACATTGAATAAGTCTACAACAGAATACATAATTTTGGTATGAAGCAAATATCTTGTCTATTGCGACAATCTAAAAAAACTTTAAATATAAATTATTATTAAGTAGTATTTTCATAAATTATCCTTATTTACTACATAGTTTATTAAAAAACTATCATATAATTAACTTTTAAAGTAATTTAAATCGTCCAAGGATATATTTTGGAATACTTAACGGCAGAAGTGGCAGGAGCCACCGCTTGCCATGACGCGGTTAGGAGTACAAAACATTTTATATGATAATGTATTTGAGATTATTCCAGAATTCTTAAATTTCGTAACAGTTTGTATAAATTTTATTTTATTTATTTGTTAAGTTGTTTTCTTAATAACTTAAATCGAAATTCTAAATAAAAATATTTGAACAACAAGTTCTATAAAACATAACCAAAATCACAAAAGTAGAGTGAATATAACACTTCGAAACTTTAGTTTGGTAATAATTAAAGATATTATTTTATCTTTAAATAGTTTTCTAAACATGATGGATGTAAACTAAGTTCCTGAATCCTGACTAGTCATGAAAAGGTGATATCAACACCTAACAAATGCATTTTTTTGTGCTCATCTATTAAAGGAGGAAAAAAATTCAAAATTTATTTTATCTCTTGACCTTTACTGATGTATCCGCTAAGCTTTATGGGAAATTAAAAACAAAGCGCTGTGTGACGTCGCTCCATCATTCTTGACTAAAACAACGTTCGCGAAGACAATGACAAATACAAAAAATATATACCATTGTTACAAGAGAATGTCAGTGGCGAAGGATCCTTTTTTGAACAGCTTTTCTAATTAAGAGATTTTACCCTGTTTTAAATTTCAGTGCCTTTGCATACGATTTAGGTACTAGGTCAGTGGCGTGCACAGGATTAAGACACTAGGTATGCAGCGAAGTACTCGGTCACAAAAACTTTTTCGTTTATAGATTTTTAGCATAGCTACAGCCAAGCGACGGCTCTCTAAGTCGAAACCATGCCAACAGAGCAAGTCTTAGATGTACTACTATTCATGTACATCTTCTAAGGCAACGCAGACAAAACAGCGATCGATCGTCGCGGCGGAAGAAATTCTAATAAGTAAAATAATAAGCATATTTTAAAATATTATAACTACTCACGTTCCGGTTACTTGAGATTACTATATCCCGATGTAAATTACTAAATAATATGCAAGAAACCAATATAATTTAATTGTGTGTACACAACCACACAGCCAGTTATACGTTTCATAACTTTTAACATGAAATTTTCGAGTTACATTATTTTTTTGCTGGTTTAATTGTTGTAACTCGGGTACACACCTACCTTTAGACAGAATTTGAATCTTTTCACTGAGTGACAATTGTGAGAACTTGTTATTTTTAATTTTTAATAAACACACATTTTATAAACCTCACAGTCAAATAACATTTTAAAAAAATCGACTAACTCACTAGTAAAAGCAAATCACTACAATTATTATAGAAACTCAGTAATAAAATGTTAAATGTACACACTTTCAAATGTTAAAATGAAAAATCTTTTAAGAAAACTATAAATGAACTGGAGCGATTAAATTGTAAACAGTGCTTATCACATGAAATATGCATTATGGCCCCCGCGAAACACAAAACGTTTCTTCTATTTAAATAAATAAAACCTTACTAAACAAAAATGCTTAATGTGCATACGTGATTTATTAGATTTCCGACTATTCTTTTTACTCGGATTATAGGCAACGAATAATTTCCGACAAGCCAGTTAGGCGGTTTTCGGAAGCGATCGGATAGCCGAACCGAAGCCGACAGCCATCGCCTGCCGCTGGAGTTCTCGCTAATATAATCATGTCGATATTCATGGGTGTGTGCGTTTGCGAAGTATGAAAATTACACATACATGCGATGATTTGTCCTGCACAAAGCAACCGCATGAGTTGCTATTTATAAAATATTAGGCGTTTTTAAGTTATTATATTTTTTAAATTAATTTATTTACTATTAATTAAAGTCATCTAAAACGTACGAACGTTTTATTAAAATATCTGTGAATGACAAGTAAAGCACTGCATTTCTGCCTATATGGAGCGCACGCCCCTGTACTAGGTAATAATATTTTAATAAATATTATGACGGACAAATAATTCAACATCGTCAAAACGGGATGTACTATAGTAATATCATATATCGTCATATTATCTACTAATAATTAATTATTATATAATATTTGACTGGGAATGTATGTAATCAAAATAGGAAATATTTCATAATTATAAACATTTTTCACAAGTGGAATATGTATTCTTGTAAATCTAGTGCTATTATTAGTACAATTTACATAAATTCACGAAAAAGGTTTGTCGCGCCTAATAGGATCTCCTGCATGAAAAGTTCGTCGCATCTGCATTTGCGGAAATAGTGTAAGAGCCAGCGACCTCAATCGAGATTCAAAACCGTCGATCACGACAGTGAAAGCACTAGACGTGGGAAACATCAGATGGTCAATTGTTTGAGGGTGACATCAATCTAGCTTTTGTTTGTCATATTGCGTAATGTTCGGATTGACAGATGTCACATTGGGACATCAACATTACATTACACACAATAGCTAAAAACCAGCCAAGTTGCTTTGCTATAGCAATAGGCTTTTATCGAAGCGTGTGTCGGCTGCTTTGATGGCATACGTCATGCTTATTTTCTTTTGCCTTCGCCGCAACAATTATGTCTACAAGACATTCAATCACTCTATAGATTAAAATAGATATAATATGAGTCTTTCTAAACCTACTACTATTATAAATGTGAAAGTTTATGAAGATGTATGGATGGATGGATTGATGGATGTTTGTTACTCTTTCACGCAAAAACTACTAAACTACTTTCGATGAAATTTGGTATGGTAGTAGTTTAAGCTCTGGATTAAAGCATAGGCTACTTTTAATCTCGAAAAAGTACAGTGTTCCTGTGGGACACAGTATTTCCGCGAGCGGAGCCGCGGGTAAAACCTAGTTAATTAATAAATTCAAAACGGTTTAATTCCTTGTCTATGTAAACTTAATAACTTAACTGTTTGCAATTATGATTTTTTGCCATTGTTATTAATCAGCTAATTAAATCTTACAGTTTCGATATGATAAAACAGCGAAATGGCATTCTCATACACGTCAAACCAACGTTAAACGCGTTTTGATTGGTCCAAACTACAATATCAGTTTATGATAACAAGACGAGTAATTTATAATTCATTCAAAGTATATTGAAAGTCCTTAGACTTAACTTAGTTAAATAAGATAATTGGCGTTCTGAAATCAATCACTAAATTCACTTCGTTTTTATTGCTATTCAAATTATAGACTAAGAGCCAACGAGCATATTTTCTTAACAATATACTCTCACCATAAATCTCGTTACAAAAATATATCAGTAGGTAATCGCAACCTTCCATTTGTTCGATTATATCACACGCGCACAATAGCTCTAATAACATTGCGTCACTGATCTGACAATAGAGTATTAAATGTGCTTTATGATCGTTAACATTACTAAATGTACTTTTACAAGAAACCACGTGTATTGCTATACAATTTACTATGATTTTTTATATTCTTGACATTAAGATCGATCCTCACTGTGATGGTTTGTCAGTTAGCTCATTCTGAAATGTCTGATGGTGCATTCTTTAAATAGGTCACAATTGTCTTATTTATAGTGTTTGTACGTTTTTTGAGTACTACGAGTATTATTGTGTACATACAACAAAAAATTATTTAAGTCATTAAGTACCTACCACGAATGCTTTGCTCAAAAAATCCCGTTTGTATTGATTTCGAACAGTGATAAGTATTTTTGCCTTGGAACTCTGGGTTTTAATTCGTCATCTATGTCAAAGACTAAATCGTGATGATGAGTCAATTGCCACTTGTAAATGTTGTCAAGAATGTCAGGTCAAAGGTCTTGGCTCTTAGTCTATAATGACAAATTTTGTCAGTGGAATTACAGGTCCAAAATAATCTACACTAATTTTATAAAGAGAAAATATTTGTGTTTGTTTTGAAAAGGCTACGAAACTACTCGACCGATTTTGATGAAATTTGAAACAGATATAGAGCAGACCACGGTAATAAATAACTGGTTATCCTACTACTATTATAAATGTGAATGTATGTGAGGATGGATGGATGGATAGACGTTTGTTACTCTTTTACGCAAAAACTACTTAACGGATTTGGATGAAACTTGGTATGGTAGTAGTTTAAGCTCTGAATTAACACATAAGTTACTCTTTATCCCCAAAATGTACAATGTTTCTATGGGAAAATGTATTTACGCGGTCAGAGCCGCGGGCTGAAGCTAGTAAATCATAATACCCCATATAACCCCAAATAGTAGGGTTCATAAACTGGGCACTCAGGATAAAGCGAAAACACAAGTTCTATCTTTTCAAGCTATTTTAACATGATTAAGCAGTACCGCACTATCCACACGCAAATACACACAAACACGCAGAAATTGGCATGTCTATTTAATTAGCATTAAGTTTTTAAGTTCCGTTGCACGATACATCGATGTCGAGCTACGAGTACGTGCAACAAAAATAAAGCAAATTCAAATTCGTAAAGCATTTACTTAAATTACGTTGCACAAAATTGTAAAAATTTCATGATGCTGGCAACCCTTTGCACAATGTTTACAATTTTTTTTTAATTTTAATCTACCTACACCTGATGATGACTTTGTCGAAACCGGTCGTGTAATATATTAAAATTAATGTAAAATACTTATTAAAGTGGAAATAGTGCAAGAAGTCCTGTGTGTTATTACTGTGAAACATGAATTTCCACCAAGAACCTACAGTACAATCAATAACATATCATTTACTTATAGTAATAATTTGTTATATATTAATCTATTTTTTTTCTAAATGAATAATAATAATACTTGATAAACAACATAATTGCTGTTGCAGTTTTGGAGTTTGTGAGAAGTCTATTGTCCAAACGTTGATGAAATGACACACATTGCCCAACCACCATTGTTTTGCGGGAACAAAATTAACCTTGGATCAATAATTAATAATATATAGCAGAGTATTAGCTTCGGGTTAAAAATCATGAGAATTTTCTTGGGATTTTACTAAGCCCATTCGCTACGGTTTTTTGTTATTAAGCTGCGTTTACACAGGGTAGAAAACAGTGTTGAATAGAACGATGAAGTTTGATGTACTCTTGGAATAGAGCAAGAAGTAGAAGAAGATACTTAGCATAGTATAAACTTTATGGAATCTTTTGAACAGAAGTTTATTATATTATAATAGTCCAATGCTGCATTAAAACTAAATTCTCATTTCACCAACGCCTGTTAGTGTTAATCGTTTGTCTAAATAGCATACCTTCTCTTTCATTAATGCGAAGAACGGGAGAGATAACATTATATTTAATCAACGAAACAGGCGTTGGTGAAATTGGCACTCAGTTTAAAAGTCCTAGTTCTATTATAAATGTGAAAGTTCGTGAGGATGGATGAAATTAGATGGATGTTTGTTACTCTTTCACGCAAAAACTACTGAACGGATTTTGATGAACTTTGGTATGGTAGTGGTTTGAGCTCTGGATTAACTCATAGGCTACTTTTTATTCCGAAAAATACAGGTTTCCGTAGGATACTGTATTTACGCGGGCGGAGTCGCGGGAAAAAGCTAGTAAAACATAAGAATCAAATTTCATCATCATCTTCTTCTTCTTTTATTATTGATAAACCATCGTTTTTTGCAACATTCTGCCAGTGTCAAGTATGAGAGTAAAATTTATACGGACAAAAGAAAGGAAAAAACAATTAAACTTTTATTTATATTGAAATATTTAGGTATTTGAGACCTGAAATGAGCATACATTTGTTAATAACTAATAGGGAATTACACTTATATAAGGAGAAGACAAACAAAATAAATATTTTTGCTTGTGCGCAAAAAGCTCAACTCTACTTAAACTAATAGTTTACGAAATATTTTTCAATGACAACAGCTAAGATCAAAAGGTTGCAGATATGTTTATGAGCATTCCCGCATTAGTTGTAAGTAACGGCCTTGCTAAATGTTAGAACACAGATGAGTAAGAAACAAGGTATATTGTTAATGAAGCATCGTGAGAACTAAATGCTGGTTCAACTTGAGCAACTATAACAACGGCATTACGACCTTATTGCGACAAACAGGTAAAGATTCATAACTTAAATGAACCTAAATTATCTATACTAATAATAATGTAAACAGGAAAAATTTGTTTGTATGTTAGTTTGCATTGAATAGGCTCCGAAACTACTGGTCAGATTTTGATGAAATTTGGCACAAACGCAGAATAGACCAAGGGGATGGACATAGGCTACTTTTTACCGCGGCGAATGAACGGTTTCCGTGGGATTTCCATTTACTCACACGGAGTCGCGAGCAACATTCTCATCCAAATTAATCCAAGTGTAAACAATAGATTAAGGGTAGTTTCAAACTGAAATGAAACGATACACGACACGGCGCTGCATTTTTAAGATAGCTATTCAAAATAGAACTTTATTCATTACACAAGAAGTACACGTTTCATTGTAAAAGTTCTAATGTCGAACTTGCATCGCTATTGTACAGCGCATGTGCAGTGTATGACTGATATCAGGTGAATTGTGTATATCAGCTTTTTGTGTATTGAATAAAGTTCAATTTTGAATACTTAGCTATCTTAAAAATGCAAAGTCGCGTAGCGTCTTCAAAAGGTTAGCAAGTACAATATAGCAAGTATTTAGGCAAGTAGATAACAGGGCTATAATACTATACAAAGTGTACACAGATTAGTCTCAGTTGTTCAATGTACAAGTGACAATAGGCTATAACATTTTCTGGGTAACACAAAGTTTTCTTGAACAATATTTCACAAGCACAGTACTTCATAGTACATATTATATTAAAGTCAGAACGACTCGAATAATTTATCCTAGGAGAAAGCTTAGGAGCACGCCTGTATCGAATTTTTTTACATTTTAACGAATGTCAACCTGGCCTAAGATCACATTCATTTGTTAGATTACTGCAATTTTGTAATCAACAGACGATAGGATTTTGTCCAGAGCGGACTACGGATTTGGTTGCCAACTTAGGGGTTGTCCTCCTAAAAGTAGGGGAAAAACATCTCTACTTCATCAATCATCTATAGGGGAGGATTTTTATTAGGGCTATTAATAGAGGTATTTATTTTCTTGTTTTTATTTGAAATTAGCTATCGAAATGTAATATCGACAAATGATTTGAAAAGTCAAACTGTAGAAAATAAGCTTTTGGAAGTTATTGGTATATTTTAATAAAGGACAGATTAAAAGGTTTTTATTATTTATTTATCATTAACAATTGATTTTTGTAGTATTTATAGTATTCTTAATCATACAATTTTTTTTTTTTGGGGATTGTCAATTTTTAAGAAGGTTGTTGTTACGATTATAGAGATTTTAACGTTTGGAGTAATCATAAAACGTAATCCTCTGATATTATAAACTTTCGCGTTTGTAATATCAGAGGATAGATATAATATAATACACTATAATCATTGTTAGTGTCAAAGAGCGGCGTATATCATAAAACTTTGATTATATTCCACACATAGTTTCGTAAACGCTATGTAACATTTAGCGGTGATCTTTGCTCATAAGCTTCAGTCGTGCATCCCTCAAAGGTTACGTTGGCTTGATAATACTTAACATTAGTAAAATTTGCTAATAGAATTCAAGTTTTTATTCAGTCATCTAGTCTAAATGTTATGTTGTACCTGTCGTAGATACCACATAAAATGTATATCCAGTACAATATTATATTTTCGTAGGTACACACGTCCAACCCTCTTAGTTTACATGGAAACTGCAAAAGCTTTTATTATAATTTTTCTTAAAATCTCAAAATCTTAGATTTTCAAAAGTATCTCGCTCCAAAATAAGCATTTCTACAGTTACTTTACAAAGATGCAAAAACTGCATTTTAAATAAATAATCCTAATTTTGATTAACTTTGATTTCTGCCACCGCTGGTGTCAGTGCCCGGCGCTGCGCCGCTCACCGCGAAATTAGAGCTTCGGAGGCACTACAGTCGCGGCGTCATCGCTGCCCTAGCATTTGTATGGAATTTTCCAAACCGCGTCGCCGGAGCTGCGGCAGTCTGCGGAAAATCCATACAAATCCTAGTGCAGCGACGCCGCGGGAGCTGCGGCACGTGTGTAAGTGTACTAAGTCATCCAAAGCAATATTTCTAAGTATTAACGGTTGCAAAATTCAATTTTCACCGCAGACTATTTATTATGCCACAAGGAAATAATATAGAAAACATTGCAATAAATTAGTCGAAATCTTATTGTTTACGTGAACGGCGATATCTACATCTATTGACAAACATTAATTAGACCTTGTGATTTCCGCCATAAATATTATAAATGCCAAGGCCTTATTAAGATAACCGTTTGGTGATGGTCTACCGTTAATGTAAAATGTTACTCAGATTCTGCTTACTGAATGTGTACAGTCGCCGACAAATCCAGTGGTCGATCTTAATATTCTGGAAATTAGGCTAAATAGTGGTATAGCAGCCTCAGTAGCGAGATGTGTATAGGTACAACTCGACATCATATCTGCTTCCCTTATGAATGTTACTTAATAGATGACACTAAGCGCAATCAAAATAAAATATCGTTGTTCTGTATTACAATAGATATTTCCTTATGCGGCTTACCATCCCGCAGATCTCACGCTTCGCCACTGCTGCACCTAGTAAAACAAAACGGTGCAGCAAAAACTGGCGTTAGTATATATGAACACTAGCTTTTGCCCGCGGCTTCGCCCGCGTAGTATAGTGTTCTTGGAGAAAAAACTACTTCGGCGAATAACTCTCTATTTACAGCAATATACCTACTTCTGATACAATATTGAAAATGTTTATAGGTTTACCCAATGCAAATGGTTAAAAATGGGACCCTATCACCTCGACGCAACATGCGCGACCGCTTGATATGCATTATATTATTATATCTATCGCGCTCGAGTATAAAAAGACTATTTAAAAAAACCGCATCAAAATCCGTTGCGTAGATTTAAAGATCTAAGCATACAATATAGGTACATAGGGACAGACAGATAAAGCTACTTGTTTTATACTACGTAGTGAATAATCATTTAATTTTCCATTCAAATATAATTTGACATTCCAACAAAACTGGCCAACTACCTCTATGGATATTCCATAAGAACTGCAGTACAGAATATTCGTTGAGCGAGCACCGAGTCGCGACTCGCGAGTGCCGCCGAGACATGTCCCTGCATTTTAAATCTGTAATATCTTCGAAAATATTCATTTAAATTACATGCTATAAAGGGCCATATTGATCTATATTAAATGCACAATGTATTTAAGGTACTAAATTGGATAAGGATTAATGCTGTATTGCTTAAAATCGCTTCGTAAATAAGTTATTAAATTAAAATCAAAGTAAAGGATAAAAAAATGGTTATTGTGGGTTATCCCGTAAGAGATAGATATATGCTATCGCGGACTTTTTTGTAGGCTTTTTTATGATGAACAAAACTGTAGTACATTATTTTGATCTATCTCATAGGGTTCAGCCAGCGTTTGCAATGTAAGCGGAAAAAATGTAATTATTTACGACATCACATTAGAAACCTCAAAAATAACAGTATTTCTCCACTATTTAATGAATGTTATTATACATATAAACCTTCCTCTTCAATCACTCTATCTATAAAAAAAAACCGCATCAAAATCCGTTGCGTAGTTTTAAAGATTAAAGCATACATAGGGATATAGGGACAGAGAAAGCGACTTTGTTTTATACTATGTAGTGATGAGTACATTTTTTGGACTGTAATGCGAATGAAGGCAGAAGTTCTGCAATAATGCTTGCTTTGTTTACAGATCAAAGATCAACTGAAAACATTAGACATCAAACTCTTTTAAATAAAAAGAAAACATATTTTAGATAGGTGCAGTTTATTTTTATTTACACACATTTGTTGTATCTATTTATCGATAGCAAACCTCTTGCGCCTAATTTGACTATTTCGAATCTCATTAACTCATAATAGACATTTTCGTCGTATCAATTTGGCACTAACAACCAAATTGAGTTCATAATATTATTCATTATGTACTTAAGATTTTATAATAATTATGATGGCAACTAAAACAATAATGAATATGGTATGCGAAGGCTGCAGAGTTGTGCAATATGGAATTACAGACAAATTGATCTTCAGGCCATAATTAAGGATTCAACATGTCCCGAACATTGTGAAACTGCACAAAAAATTGTATGTGTTTGTGCATAATATGATTATGAATCTATAACTCGGGGACATTAAAGGCACGCAAGGCACGAGTAGGCCGCATACGACTTGAAAATTATGGAAACGATCTATATATATATAGATCGTTTCCATAATTTATATATATATATATATATATATATATATATATATATATATATATATATAGATCGAAAAGATCTACATCTCCGAAGATATTTATTTACCTTTTATGCAGGTGTATATTTACTTGTACGCATTAAATTATTGTTATACCATACGCAGTGTTATATTATTGTGCTTTATAATAATATTTTTTATGTGTTTAAGTTAAGCTATCTCTTTATGGTAATAAAATCATAAATCTTATCGATGGGTAAAACTACACGGAAATCATCATAGTATTTTTGTTGCAATATTTTATCAATTAATATAATAATTTTGAATATTTTCATTGATGTTTATGACAGTTTAACAAATCTACCCACAAAATATTGCTCTACCCACGAACTAATAAATTTTATAAATTTTTTATTAATAAATTTAATAAATTTTATAATTGTATAAATTTTGATAGATGAAACTAGCCTATTGGTACTCAATGTACTCGGTGCTTTTCCCCTCATCAGATTTCGGTTGGCAATTTATAATTCCGTGCTGATGAGCCGCAACCCGTTTTACCGGTCAGAGGGCTCTGATGTCACCTGACCCTGACACCAAACACAAAAGGCTATACAATCCCACAATAAATTTTCGATCTTATATTAAACTCCTTAGGTAACAACAGTTTTATTGCATAAACCGAAATGCCTAAGTTTTTATTCGAAAAATATAAATTATGCCGATTAATGTGACATATTTTTTTATTGGAATGTGCTAGATGTTTTTTTTAAATTATGTAACTCGGTTTTGCGGTTTGCCACTTGTCATTGGGTCGAGAGTAATTATAGTTTAAGCTGGTCTATTTTGATACTTAAGGAATCATTAATTTTGGCCTTGCCGTTATAAAATTTGCGGCTTTAAATGTATTTTGTAGTGCACAAAACATAATGATTGTCTGTCCGGAGTCTGGATCGATAATTTATAAATTAATCAACTATTTAATCAAGCACAAAAATGGCAATTAACGTTTTTGTAGAAAGCATTAATATTTGGAAAACACAATGTTTCATGCGCTTTTATTTTATTTAAAGAACTTCGCCCCGTGCCCCACCGACGTTAGTGGTGAGTTTTTTTTTAATTTTTATTAAAGGTTGCGCAAGAGTGCAAATGTCAGATCGCACCCACAGTGAATCAGATGACCTGTGATAACGACCGCGCCTCATCTAGTGTGTAACCTTAGTCCTCATTTCAGCGCGAACTTAATTATAATGTTTGCTCTTAATCTTATCAAAATCAAATTCGTATTGAGTAAGTTTCCTTTTTTTATCTTCAGGTATTTGTATTAATTTAATATTAATGGGCGGTATTTCCGATTACGAAAGAGTAAAATTATCAATTTTTCTAATTTTGATTAATAATATTTAAATGTATTTTATTCCCCTTGGTAATTAATATTATGATTTAACGATCTATTAATTCATATTTCTCACTGTTGAATGTGTTAATAAGTGAATAATTTTTATGTTTTCTAAGAAATGTAGCGCTGATTGTCTGCAACAATGTCGGAACTACGAGTATATTGTTTAGATAATAATTAGTATTTCCGAATATCGTAGCGCAGACACAATGGCTACACCGCGAACAAAGACAGTTTTTACGCGCGATTTCTTGTCATGTCGATATATTTCCATAATTACCTTGGTACTGATTATTACTTATTTTATAAGCATTTGGACCTAAGCCATGGTAACTATTAGCTAGCAGCTAATAGCTATATATCGTATCCCTATAGAATATGATAGAATTTCATTAAAAGAAAGTAACATTTACTATATTAATTAGTTTCAAATCATAGACGTATATATTATAGACGAGGCATATCGAGCCAAAAACTGTCCCCTCTTAAATGGCCCCACTTTTGGGGAATTTGGGGCCATTTTAGCATTTGACGTATGGTGAAAAAACGATAACTGATATTTGAGGTATAGTGAAATCAAGATGGCGTAACTTTTTCTTGTATGGAGATTTGTTTTGTCATATGTACGTCATAGGCCATCCTTAGTTTTGTAATCTTTGTTTCAAATATAAGAGACTCTCTTAGTTAAAAAGGAATTTATATTAATTTATACATATATATATATTAACGTAAATATAGTATTCCGCGGTAACACTGTACTTTTTCGGGATAAAATGTAGCCTATGTTTAATCCAGATCCAAAACTACTAATATACCAAATTTCAGTAAAATCCGTTAAGTTTTTGCGTGAAAGATTCACAAACATCCACCCATCCATTCTCACAAACTTTCAAATTTTTAATAGCAGTAAGATAAAATGAATAAATTCTTCAATATACCAACTATGCATTCATTTATTCACTTTCGATTTTTCCCCGTCGTCGGCCATGGCAGACATGTTGGTGCCAGATAAAATCAATTGTTTTTGAATATGGAACGAGAGTTCAACATGTGACCTCCGTGACCCGCTGTTAGCGTTTTTTTTTATGCCATTTACAAATCGTGCAGAGAGTTACGAAATGTAAGGAAACGTATAGGTTCCTCCTCCGACCGAAGTTTATTGAATAATTGTTTTATATTTTATTCTCTTTATGAAAGGTGAAGGAGATACTAGAATAATACGAGCTTCCACTTATACAAAATTAATAAAACAAATTAGGTTTTGCCTATGAGGAACTATGTGTTAGTTTGCTAAACTTTGCCACTACGCCTTCGGCCGAATACTAAAACGATAATCAAAATTAAGACCTATTCACAGGCTGTCGCTGTCTCTGCCAGCCGAAATGACAAGGACAGCATGTGACTTGAGCGTCACTTAATTTAACTACCGTTTAAGTATTTGGACGTTACATGTACTTAAAGGATTACTGAAGTAAAGCAAATAATCAGCAATATTAAAAAGCCAGTAATGCAATTTAAAGCTTTTTGACATTTTTTTTTACGATGATGTAAAAGTCATTAAAGTGATTAATTGACTTAATAAATGATGTCATTAAAAGTCATTAAGTTGTAAATTATTTTTGAATTGTGGACAGTGCAGTGCAATCTGCGATGATATAACATTACAACCAAGGTTCTTTATTGTTAAGTTTAAGTAAAGCTTCCGTGGTCTAGTGGTTAGAACTTAGCTCTCGGCTCGGAGGTCGTGAGTTCGATTCCCGCATTGGAACAACAAAAACGTTGATCCCAAGTTTGATTAGGACAATGCAGGCTGATCACCTGATTGTCTGACAAAAAAGATGATCCATGCGTCGGATGGGCATGTAAAAAGTCGGACTGCGCCTGATCTCTCGCCAGTCGTTTCGGTTATCCGTCCCACTGGGTTATGCGAGTAAAGGAAGAGAGAGTGCTCTTGTGTACTGCGCACACACTTGGGCACGATAAAATTACTCCTGCTTAACTGGCCTGGTTTCAATAAAACCGGTCACCGTCACCGAAATCGGTGTGTGGGAGTTAACGTAATGCCACTTTAGAGTTGAGATCAAGAGTGACAAACAATGTTTCTACACCGACATAAAATTTTAAATCGCATTTACCTGTTTGGGATACTGCTATGCATAAAATATCATACAGCTAAGTAGTTAATGAGAGGAGAACTGATCACCACTGAGTGTGAGATCACAATAGCAAAGTGGATTTTGAATATAAATAAAAAACTTTTGTAGCTTCGCTCAGTGCTTTGCCTGTTCTCTGGGACTCACTTACCGGGTTTCCATGTAAGCTCTACTTATGCAGGAACGAAAAGTAGGAAAACATTTTAAGCAAACAGTACCTTCACAAAGAAAACTTTGGCTCAAACATAATAAACAAACAAAATCACCAGGAAAGCCCACACAAACACGCATTTTATTGCAACACACTATGACCCGTACATAAACAATTAAGTTTATAGCCGAAGTTTTAATGAAGATGAGTTCAATGTGGCAACCTCTCGCATTGACCTGTCGAGATACGAGAATAAAACGACATTTACTTATTAGTTAAATCGTGATAAATCCCTCGTTACGACACCTTGCAAAATCTCTCCTATTATGTGCTCCTCTTGACACTAATATGGCTAATACCGTGCTATTGTATTCAAAGCTTACTTTATTGGAAACTAAAATGTATTTGCTCTTTGGTTTGTTATAAAGCACTGAGACTTCATGATGATATAACTAATAACATCAATGGAATGACGATAATGACTGCATTTTGAGGAACAGACATTTTATAAAGTTGGTAGTACCTGCTAATTGCATAATATGAAAATTAACTACTTTTAGGAATTTTATCGCGGTTTTAGCACTAAACTCGAGCTGAAAGCTCTGTCTCACAAAACATTAATGGCAAAAACCCATAAGAGTGAAAGAGAAAGCAAATCCATGTCTTGTCGCTTTTTTCAAAGGTTGTCCGTACCTACTTCTTCATCTTTAGGTCACATTTAAATACGAATATTGCACTGCACTGTTAATAACTGTTAGCATGTGTGATAGGGAACTATATAAAACATATTTACTGTCTTTGCAATAGCCGAGTATCCATGCTAATATTTATTATGCCTATAGTTATAAACTAGCTTTTGCCCACGGCTCCGCCCGCGTAAATACAGTATCCCACGGAAACACTGCACTTTTTCGAGATAAAAAGTAGCCTGTTTTAATCCAGAGCTTAAACTAATATTATACCAAATTTCATCAAAATCCGTTCAAGTAGTTTTTGCGTGAAACAGTAACAAACATCCATCCATACATCCTCACAAACTTTCACATTTATAATATTATTAGTAGGATTAGTTGGATCTGAACTTGATTATTATTAACATTATACTAAATGATTAGCATTTAGTAGTAAAAAAAAGTTAGAGGTAAAAAGTTATTGGTATTGGTTCTCTTGCACATTCTGGAACTTTTTAAATACCGTATACAAAACACACAATACACAAGGTTGAATGTGTTTAAATTTTATAGCTTTTAGTATCAGAAATATTTATATTATTACCTACATAATATAGTAATACTAATCGTAGTTAAAATGATAGCAAACGCTTATTTTGTTCTCGTAATAATACTATTTCTTTTGTTTCAGGTCCCCATGAAGCGGCTGTCATGCGCATAGCGGCACTGATAGCAATCGTTCAGGTATTTCATTTAATATTTATATACCACATAATGAGAAGACAGATCGCCGAATGTTACATGATTGTAAGCGCTTTGGGTCTTGAGCTTGGGTACCACATTAATTCGATAAATAACCGTACCTAGTAGTTGAATTTTACTCCAATTTTATGTGAGATCGTGGTATCGCTTAAGTCTCTAGTAGTCTATGAGTATATAATATAATAATGATAATAATATCTATGAACGCTTTCCACCAACGTCAGTCTGGTCCCGTGATAAGTAGGTATCCGAAGAACTTGTGTTACGGGAACCAGACAACGGGAAGTACTTTTAATACTTTTATACTATACTTATTATATTTAAGATTTTTATTTCAATATAAACATATTTAATATACATCCATGACCCAGGAACATTGAAAACTTTTTGTTCCCTCGGCGGGATTCGGACCCGCGACCTCCAGATTGAGCGCAGACGCGCCAACCACTGAGCCACAGAGGCCGTCACAAGTTATAAACAGATTTCCAGTGAAATATGATTGCTATACTAAAAGTAGTTTAAGCATCAAAAACATGTCCCTAAATCATAAAAATTTTGTCATTAACACAAAGTTTTATATTTAAAGATGACCTTTGACTCCCTTAAGGGTTACCACAACTGACCCACAACTGACGCACCTATTATTAGTCACAACAAATGAATGTAACAACATATACTGTTATATAACTAGTTAATAACGCAATATTGGCTTTTGTCAATGAGCGCAAGTGTTAAGTCTTATGACATTCAAATTGCCGCGACGTTCTGACAGATGATTTAATAGTGGCTAACCTAAAACCTTATACACTAAATTAGACTTACAAATAGATATGCCTATTTTCCAATAGTAGGAAGGGAGAGCACCACCGCACCCCAAATGGATTGGCATTAGGCAGAGACCACAAATTTTCCTTGTTATTTTTTTAATAATTAGTAAACTAATTATGAAATGCAGATGTTTTAGTAAAACATATTCCAACTTTTTGTGACTTTTAAATGCATCTAATTACAAAACTGCGCATAAAATCTTTTTTTAGTGAAATTAAAAAGCCTTTTTTATTTGTAAATAAAAGGTTTTACGATAAATGGAGGTTTATGCCGGCAACTAGGTATTTATGACCTTACATAATATGAATCAAACATTTTTCCAACCAAAAATTAGATTGTCTCTACCCTGAGAGTCTGTTCATCGGAATTTGTCCGTAAGAGCATTAAACATGCATGCATGCATGCACGCATCTATAAGATAATAATAATATCTATGGACGTTTTGATACCACGTCAATCTGGTCCCGTGGTAAGTTCTCAAAGAACTTGTGTTACGGGTACCAGACAACGGAAATATATTTAATACTTTTATATTTATACTATACATATAATTAAGATTTTTATTATAGTATATACACATATTTAATACACATCCATGACCCAGGAATACAGAAAACTTTTGTTCTTTTAGCGGGATTCGAACCCGCGACCTCCGACTTGAGCGCATATAGGCACTAACCAATGAGCCACAGAGGTCGTCGAATTATAGGATGGTTGAAAAAGGTCGTTTGCGTGAGACATACGTGTAATAAGATGGCCTTTAGATGCATAGACTGCGGGACGCCAAATTTGACCAACCAATAAAGCTCGATCGAACATCAACATTACGTATCTAAGGCTAGTTATTTACCCAACTCGGAAAGAATATAACGAAATAATTCGTGAGAGAGAAAAAAAATAACGTTGAGAACATGTCTAACAATAAGAATCAAGATAGCATGATAATTTGAAACATAGACTTGTATAATATATATCTCACGATTGGGCCTTTTGACAGAAACCAGCGACTCGTACGAGGTCAATTTGAGCAATATGCATCACTAATGAAAAATATTTTTAGTTAAATACAATAATAAATAATAAATTAATTATCGTCCTCTTCTAGATTTTTTAGTTTGTTCCGAATAGAATAGAAGTTAGTTCACTTGCTTTAAATTATCTTCTGTAATAACACCGATAAGTGTTTTGTGTGAATGTACAGTAAATAAACGGACTTTATTTTATTTTATTTTATTTATTTTATTTGTTCGGAAAACTTACAGTTACTTTTACAATTCAAATTAACTAGTTACTAACTACAAGCCATTTATAAGTTTTCACAAATAGCAAAAAAGAGAGTGCACATAAAGGCATAAGTAATCAGTGAAACATAAGTAATATATAGTAAATAAAGAGTGTACATAAAAGCATAAGTTAAAGCATGAAAGTAAAACAAGCTCAAGACGCAAATGTACATGTTTAAGTGTAAATTATATCGCACATTCAGTGATTCCGCTAAGTGAATTGTTCCTCCCGTAGCCTACACTATTCATTATCTCAGTTACTAGTATTATTTTCATTGTAATGTTTTCAAACATTAGCTTACCTGTAGATATCGCTAATAATCACGAGCTTTATCTATTGTTACCTGTAATCACTAGCTTTACCTGTACTTACCTCTGATCACGACCTGTACCTGTAGCTGTCGCTAGCTACAGCTGTTTCAGATAGCACGCTCACGGCGGCGGAGCTGAACCGCCAGCTAGCAGGGAGCAATGACCTCTCCTTCTTCGAGGAGAGTTCGGAGGAAGGAGTGAGGTTCATGAGAGGTTCCAGGTCGGCCGACTCTCCCCTCTCTCCTGACATCGACGTACAATGCGGCGCCGGACACATAGAAGTTACCGTCGAATTCAACGATGTGTTTGATGGTATCATCTACAGTAAGGGACATCTGAACGACCCTAAGTGCAAGTGAGTAACTTTTTTTGAGAACAATAGCGAGTGAAGGCTAGAAAGAATAAAATGCCAGATAATACATTGAGATCTTTATGAAGGTCAAAAAGCTTTCTGGAATATGATAATGGCTATTTTTCCCCTTGACGATTCGGCTCCGGCAGTCCGCCCCGGCCACGGCGCCGTAAACTGCCTGTCCCGGTTATATACTGGGTGATTTTTTCCGTTTGAAAAAGATGTGGCATATTATATGCATGTATCAAGAACTGAATCTACATAATATACGCAAAAGTATTTGCGTTGAATTTCAAGTATTTTTAAATAGTAAAATCTTAAAACTGATTTAAGTTTACCCTACAGTTCGTCCGCATCGCCAATACTGCAGAAATCGGGTGGCTAATAATATAAATTTCCATAATATAAGTAGTTAATGTTTAAATGAGACAATAATGATTTTAAATTGGTAAGTGCGATGTTGTAAAATAAATTTTACAACATGTTAGAAATAAAAAAAACTCACCACGAAACTGAATAAAAAATCACCCAGTATACATACTATAGAGGTTACCACACACTGGCGCACACGCCGGCAGCGACCGGGCCCACGTGGCAGTCATTGCCGGACGGAGAAAAGCAGCCAATTGAGTAGAATTTACAAAGTTAGTGGAACTATTGTAGACAACGTATTCCACATACTTGCCATATTCTACGAGGCTTTGGGTGAGTTACATAATAAAAAACTTAAGCATATTTCTGTTTTGCGATTGAAAAGTAGCAAGAATTAAAACTTCGTTCTTTTTCGCTGAACGGTTAGACACCAGAAAATATTGTAAATTACTTACTTACCTCAACTCGCAAATAAATGTTCCAGGTATGTATCCTCTGGTGGGAGCCAGACTCGCTACTCATTTCGCGTACCGCTGAATGCTTGCGGGTCGCGGCCGCTGTGCAACGCATGCGGCACCGTCGACAATATCCTCGTCTTCCAGTCCGATGACTTCGTGCAGGGACCATATGATTTCGCTAGAAAAGTATGTATTTTGCGGTACACGTCAGATACGCTAGTCATTCCGCGTGCCGCTAAACACCTGCGGGTCGCGGCTTCTGTGCAACGCCGATGACTACATGCAGAAACGATGACGTGTTTTTGCGAGAAAAGTGTGTCGATCGTGGTATAAAGCGACGCAGAAGGATCGCTTAACGCCAAGAGATTCAATGCCTATGGTGCCTGCTACACCGGAGGAATCATTGCCTCTGGGCTCTGTTGTACATTTTAAAATACCTCCCTACATTGCCCAAATCCTACTTTTGATCCAGAAGCTAATAAGTAGATAACTAGAACTATTAATCTTTTACCCTACACAAAATACATTAATTAAATGACTAACAATAGACTATGTCATAAGTCTTGACCCTTGTTAATTTTCTATTATTAAATTTAATTATCAAAATAATATTGTCATATTCTAATTTTATGCGTGGTAAACATTGTTTTAAACAATTAAATATAATTAAACAATCATTTACATAATTATTCCACATTTAATAACAATATTTTTGGTTATTAATTATGTAGCGTGTGTTGTACACTTATGAATCTGATAGCGCGGCCGCGCTATCGCCAAGTAATTAGCGGCCGTTACTATCTGTTCTCGAAGCATTTCGCGGCTTTTTAAATTTTCATGTTCCCATATTTTCATTTGTAATAAAGCTAGCGGTCTGAATTTTTGTCGTTACTACTTATATCTTCTATACAGGGTGACCTGAAATTCGATACATTCCTTTGAAAGACAGAAAGTAGACCTCATTTACAGTAATATTTTTCATGGCATCCCCTATCCGAAAGTTGATATTTACAAAGTTATTGAAATTTCAAAATTTTTTTCTTTACTTTCGACTTTTTGACTTTGACATGACGTATTTTTAAAAATGTTTGTCTTTTTAGTGATTTTTTTATGTATTTTAACCGTCAATGAGTCAAATATTATTTTTAAGGAATAAATAGGGACAAACTAAGCGAGAATTTTTCATTATGAGACATGAAACAGAATTTTCTTTTAAGAAAAATGCACATTTTTCTTAAAAACAGGTGATTTTCTTTAAAAAATGTATGATACAATGCGTACAAATATTCTAAATAACTTCCTTATCTCATTAGCTTTCCAAAAAGGTGCAAATGTCTACATAAAAATATGACGTTGTAGTAAACATATTAGAAGTAAACTGAAATAATGTCTAAATCGATTTATTTTCGATAAGGTTAAAATAAAAGAAAAAACTTGATTTTAATTACGTTTATTGTATTTAAAAAACATCAATGTTTAATTAAATTTAATAATAAATATTCTACTTTAGGTCTTGTTCAAAATGTGAACCTCTGTTTCTGATACAGGCCCGTAGTCTTCTCCTTACCTCTGTTTTTATTATTCTGGTAGTAAGACTAGTTTTGATTTCTTCTGCTGCATTTCTTATGTGGCTTCTGAGCTCCTCTACAGTAGTTATGGGTGTAGTATACACCAAAGCCTTCATATGACCCCAAAGATAAAAATCACACGGGGTCAAATCGGGACACCGTCCCGATTTGACCCCGTGTGATTTTTATCGGCGGGCCAATTCCTTGGCCAGCACGGTGGTGCTGGCCAAGGAATTGGCCCGCCTCGACCTATCCAGTGATGTGGGTAAGTTTGGTCTAGCCACTGGCGTTCGCCGAGGCGGAAGTGGGCCGATCAATCATCATGCTGGAAAATCATATTACGACTAGTTGCTATTGGCACATCTTCCATTAAACCAGTAATCTCCTCTCTTAGGAAATGTTCGTACATTTCACCATTTAAATTTTGAGGCAAAAATGAGGTCCAACTAAATTATTATTAATTATACCCATCCAGACATTTAGACTGAATCTGGTTTGATGGGCCCTTTCTTTTTTCATCCTGGGGTTTTCTCCTTTTGGTGCCCAGTAATGTGTGTTGTGGAAATTGTTTATCCCGTCACGGTCAAATTTCGATTCATCCGTCCACAATATTCTTGAGAAGAAATTGCGATCATCCATGTCTGCATTTATCATAAAACGGCAGAATTCTATTCTATTAATTCTAACCGGGTCTCCCTCTTCCAACGCTTGGACAGGTGTGTAGTGAAATGGATGTAGACGCGCTGTGTGTACTGTAAACCACACCTTCCATTGACTCAATCCAAGTCTTCTAGCTGCCGCTCTTGTAGAAATAGAAGGATCATTTTGAAAAAGTGTTAAAATTTCTTCTTCTTCTTCTGGAGCATACAAACGAGGTCTGCCTGAATCGCCACGTCTTCTATCAACACGGCCGCTTTCCCGAATTCGTCGAAATGTTGTTGAAAACACTCTAACGTTTGGCACTCGTCGATTCGGAAAACGTTCAACGTATATTCTTCGTGCAGCAGCAGCATTACCATTACAAATTCCGTAACAAAACAAGATGTCAGCGTATTCATCGTACTCAAAAGCAGCCATCGCGATACAAAAAAATCACAAGTAGAAGTAAGGGTGTAGTTTAAAGCAACAATACGTCCGTACACGGCAATAGTTGACTTAAAACTAATATTAGCTACTAAATTTGCTCTCTAAGCCAGTCGGTAACACATTGACAAAGGGCCGCAACGACAGTAGCCGAAACATCCCGAAGTTTGAACAAAGGAAACAATTGAAAAAAAAGGTCGCCTCAGGTAGAGTAATTCTTGAGATAACGTTACCTGATGATTGTTTTGTCTTTGTTTATTACATGTTCATATTTTTATGTACATATTTGTACCTTTTTCCGAAGCTTATGAGGTAAGAAAGTTATTTAAGGTATTTGTACGCATTGTATCATACATTTTTCTAAGAAAATCACCTGTTTTTAAGAAAAATGTGCATTTTTCTTAAAAGAAAATTCTGTTTCATGTCTCATAATGAAAAATTCTCGCTTAGTTTGTCCCTATTTATTCCTTAAAAATAATATTTGACTCATTGACGGTTAAAATACATAAAAAAATCACTGAAAAGACAAATATTTTTAAAAATACGTCATGTCAAAGTCAAAAAGTCGAAAATAAAGAAAAAAATTTTGAAATTTCAATAACTTTGTAAATATCAACTTTCGGATAGGGGATGCCATGAAAAATATTACTGTAAATGAGGTCTACTTTCTGTCTTTCAAAGGAATGTATCGAATTTCAGGTCACCCTGTATAAGGTTCAGTAAAATCAAATACGGATATTTTGGGCATATGATAGCATATGATTGCTTATGTATAGACGTTTATGCAGAAAAAAAAATCAAAATAAAAAAAATCTTCATAAAATTACATTATGTTCCTTACGGCGCTACGCTACGGAGGTCAGTAATTTTATTTAGTATATTATATTTTATTCTATTTTTTTCTGGTTAAATAGCTTTACATAAGCAGTAGATCATATGCCCAAAACATCCGTAATTGATTTTACCAAACCTTATATTAATCTATTATAATATAATAATTATATCTATTATATATATAAAAAGTAAAGCTGATTGACTATTGTATCAACGCACAGGCCAAGCCCTTAAGTATAGAAATTTGAAATTTTGCACACGTATTTTTCATTTGACGTAGGTATCCACTAAGGAAGGATTTTTCAAAATTCAAACCAAAAGGGGTAAAATAGGATAAAAGGTTGTATGAAACTTTTTATTCCTTTAACATATTTGCATGAAACTTCGTAGACTAAACTTCTTAACTTAGAGTACCTACAGAAATATAATGAGTTACGTATTTTCAGCGTTTTCTAAAATTCAGCCCCTAGGTGGGTAAAATCCCTATTTTATTATCTATCCCCTGATAATATATTATCCCCTGATGAAAGTCTAAATCGTAATCTGACGCGGGTGAGGCGGAGGAGAACGGGCAATTAGAGCTAGTGAACTATAAATATTACTGACAGCATCATGTCACAATAATACGAGTATGTCAACTTATACATTATTGCTCTTGCTTTTTTACTCCTAACTCAACTTTATAAAAGCCTATGAGTATTTTTTAAAACAATCTTTTTTTTCAACGTTTCAGGTATCATGCGCAAGTACTGCACTCGAAGTGTCGACTAGTGGACGCAGAGAGGAGTCTCACACGCTCAAGCTGCGGCCCTTTATGGTGGACATGCTGGACGTGGTCGCTGTACAGGGCCCGGCTGGGGGAGTGGAGTGCTGGATGGACATACAGAGGGGAGTTTTCCCCAATGTAAGTGACATAAAATAGAGCTTGAGATTTTGGGAATGAAAAAAATAGATTCTGATAAGTTTGGTGTAAGCGGTTAAACTTTAGCTAAAACATAAAGATTTTATAAGATCAATTATGATATTTCAGTGAAAAACAGTAAACCCTACAATGTTTACTGTTTATGTAATCTATCATTCCTAAACTGTTACACCACATGATAACAAGTATACAGAAATCAATACTTAATTATTAATATTTTACTTTTCAGACCTCTCCATTGCAAAACTCGATAAAAATTGGAGATCATTTGACGATATTGATATACCTAAAGGACCTAAGGAAGCAATATAACCTGAAAGTCCACGACTGCTGGGCATACGACGGCGAGACATACGACGATGCCAACACGAACAAAATACAGCTTACGGATAAACAGGGCTGTCCGAAGTAAGAAATGAAGAACTTACGGCCGAATACTGGAACGATAGTTAAATTACGTGACGCTCAAGTCACATGCTGTCCTTGTTATTTCGACTAGCAGAGACAGCGACATCCTGTGAACAGGAGGGTTCTTAATTTTGTTTCAGTATTCAGCCGATAGACTATACTCTCTTCAGATTCAATAACTAAACGTTAACTTAGTTAAAAATGGAACACGATATAATGCTACCTATTTAAATGTCGCTTATTTAGTTTACAAAAATAATACATCTTCTTTCTTCACAATCTAATATTTAGTTACGTTTAGATTTAATTTGATGAACTAGGTATTTATATCGGTTTAATTTAAGTTGACAAGAATAAAAATATTGTATTTTGATTTGTGAATCTTTTATCTGATTCCTTAATTTATTAATTAGTAATTATTGAGTCAAATATCAGTAGTATGTGAAAGCATAAGAGTAGCCATTAGCGCATTCTTGTGTGACTACTTAAACGCAAACGTTATGAGTCCTTCACGCAAGCTAAAAAATACATTTAACATTAAGAAACCCGAAAGCAAGAACTAGGTACTTATTTTTACACTTTATTCAATCACATTTTGTATCCATATTTACAGGAAACGTAAACTAATAGAGCCCTTCGAGAAGTCAACAAACACGGGATCTAGTGGAGCTACACTCATCGCTTACAGTAAAGTCAGTGCCTTCAGATTCCCCGACACAGATCAAGTATACCTTACTTGTAACGTTGAAGTAAGTGGCTATTTAAATATTTTCGTTTATCTTCTTTATACCTTTATTATTAATTTTTATATATCCATTTAATAAACTTAATAAAATAATTTAAAAAATATAAATTAATATGTGAGTTGATATTTTATAACTATAAAATTTGTTTCAGCTGTGTACTTCAGATTGCGAAGCCTTATGCACTGGAGTAACGAAAGAGGTATCAACCACGATCCGTCCACAACAGTGCTATCCAGGATCCCCAGATCCTTCATGTCAAAGAACACCCAATTGTTACCCAGGAAGCAATGATCCACGTTGCAGTAAACCGACGCCAAGAGCTCCCTCATGCTATCCCGGTAGTACTGATTCCCGTTGTCCTCCCCCAACTTATATCCCTACTACTGAAAAGCCATCCTCTTACCTTCCTAAGGAACCAAATTGCTATCCAGGTTCAACAGATGAACGATGTCCTCAAATAACAACCTATGCGCCTCGCTGTTTCCCAGGGAGTACAGATCCTAGCTGTCCTCAACCGACCACACCTACACCTCTTCGTTGCTACCCTGGCAGCTCTGATCCACGGTGTCCGCAACCGCCCACGCCGTCTTCTCCAATATCTATAAGTACCCCGAGTATTGTTACAATATCTCAACAACAATGTTATCCCGGAAGCACAAATCCTAATTGCCCACAACCAAACAAGTCAACCACATTTGAACCTTCAACTTATTTACCACCAAGTCCTACAACCCAAACTCCTCCACGTTGTTTTGAGGGTAGCTCTGATACCCGATGCCCTCAACCTCAACCTCAATGTTATCCCGGTAGTACTGACCCCCGCTGTCCACAACCCGAGCCAGACCGAACGACATCTACTCCTCCTCGATGTTATCCTGGCAACAATGATCCACGCTGTCCGATCACAACATCACCAGATTGTTTCCGTGGTAGCACAGATCCTCGCTGTCTTACAACTACGACGACAGAGTTACCTCGCTGTTTTCTAGGCAGCAACGATCCACGTTGTCCCAAAGTAACATCTCCATCACCCCCAAGGTGCTTTCCAGGTAGCATTGATCCGCGTTGTCCAAAACCAACAACTCCAGTACCACCACGTTGTTTCCCAGGAAGTACCAATCCTAGATGTAAGCCAAGAACCTCGACAACTTCGTATACAACGAAACCAACGATTACTAAAACAGATTGCTATCCCGGATCTCCGGATCCTTCTTGTCCGCAACCATCACGCCCAACGACATTAAATCCTCCGACATACCTCCCTCCATCGACACCAGGTCCTAAATGTTTCTCAGGATCAAGCGATCCTCGTTGCCCTCAACCTCAACCAACAACACCTTCACCTCCAACATGCTACCCTGGTAGTAACGACCCTCGTTGCCCTCAACTTCAACCAACAACACCTGCACCTCCAAGATGCTACCCTGGTAGTACCGACCCTCGTTGCCCTCAACCTCAACCAACAACACCAGCTCCTCCAAGATGCTACCCTGGTAGTACCGACCCTCGTTGCCCTCAACCAACAACACCTGCGCCTCCAAGATGCTACCCTGGTAGTAACGACTCTCGTTGTCCTCACCCTCAACCAACAACACCTGTACCTCCAAGATGCTACCCTGGTAGTAACGACCCTCGTTGCCCTCAACCTCAACCGACAACAACTGTACCTCCAAGATGCTACCCTGGTAGTACCGACCCTCGTTGCCCTCTACCTCAACCGACAACGCCTGCTGCTCCAAGATGCTACCTTGGTAGTACAGACCCTCGTTGCCCTACACCTCAACCAACAACACCAGCACCTCCAAGATGCTACCCTGGTAGTACCGACCCTCGTTGCCCTCAACCTCAACCAACAACACCTGCACCTCCAAGATGCTACCCTGATAGTACAGACCCTCGTTGCCCTCAACCTCAACCAACAACACCTGCACCTCCAAGATGCTACCCAGGTAGCACCGACCCTCGTTGTCCGAAACCAACCACACCAGAAGCAACCAAACCTTCCTGTTATCCAGGCTCATCGGATCCAAATTGTCCGCAACCATTGCGGCCTACAACATTAAATCCCCCGACTTACCTTCCTCCATCAACATCAGGACCAAAATGTTTCCCAGGATCAAGCGACCCGCGTTGCCCTCAACCTCAACCGACAACACCTTCACCTCCAAGATGCTACCCTGGTAGTACCGACCCACGTTGCCCTCAACCAACAACACCTGCACCTCCAAGATGCTACCCTGGTAGTACCGACCCTCGTTGCCCTCTACCTCAACCGACAACACCTGCTGCTCCAAGATGCTACCTTGGTAGTACAGACCCTCGTTGCCCTCAACCTCAACCAACAACACCTGCACCTCCAAGATGCTACCCAGGTAGCACCGACCCTCGTTGTCCGAAACCAACCACACCAGAAGCAACCAAACCTTCCTGTTATCCAGGCTCATCGGATCCAAATTGTCCGCAACCATTGCGGCCTACAACATTAAATCCCCCGACTTACCTTCCTCCATCAACATCAGGACCAAATTGTTTCCCAGGATCAAGCGACCCGCATTGCCCTCAAACTCAACCGACAACACCTTCACCTCCAAGATGCTACCCTGGTAGTACCGACCCACGTTGCCCTCAACCAACAACACCTGCGCCTCCAAGATGCTACCCTGGTAGTACCGATCCTCGTTGCCCTCAACCTATACCAACAACACATGCACCTCCAAGATGCTACCCTGGTAGTACCGATCCTCGTTGCCCTCAACCTCAACCAACAACACTTGCCCCTCCAAGATGTTACCCAGGTAGCACCGACCCTCGTTGTCCGAAACCCACCACGCCAGAACCAACCAAACCTTCCTGTTATCCAGGCTCGCCAGATCCAAATTGCCCGCAACCATCGCGTCCTACAACATTAACTCCCCCGATTTACCTACCTCCATCAACACCAGCACCAAAATGTTTCCCAGGATCAAGCGATCCTCGTTGCCCTCAACCCCAACCAACAACACCTGCACCTCCAAGATGCTACCCTGGTAGTACTGACCCTCGTTGCCCTCAACCCCAACCAACAACACCTGCACCTCCAAGATGCTACCCTGGTAGTAACGACCCTCGTTGCCCTCAACCTCAACCGACAACACCTGTACCTCCAAGATGCTACCCTGGTAGTACCGACCCTCGTTGCCCTCGACCTCAACCGACAACACCAGCTCCTCCAAGATGCTACCCTGGTAGTACCGATCCTCGTTGCCCTCAACCAACAACACTTGCGCCTCCAAGATGCTACCCTGGTAGTACCGATCCTCGTTGCCCTCAACCTCAACCAACAACACTTGCTCCTCCAAGATGTTACCCAGGTAGCACCGATCCTCGTTGTCCGAAACCAACCACGCCAGAACCAACCAAACCTTCCTGTTATCCAGGCTCGCCAGATCCAAATTGCCCGCAACCATCGCGTCCTACAACATTAAATCCCCCGATTTACCTACCTCCATCACCACCAGCACCAAAATGTTTCCCAGGATCAAGCGATCCTCGTTGCCCTCAACCCCAACCAACAACACCTACACCTCCAAGATGCTACCCTGGTAGTACTGACCCTCGTTGCCCTCAACCCCAACCAACAACACCTGCACCTCCAAGATGCTACCCTGGTAGTACCGACCCTCGTTGCCCTCAACCTCAACCAACAACACCTGCACCTCAAAGATGCTACCCTGGTAGTACCGACCCTCGTTGCCCTCAACCTCAACCAACAACACCAGCTCCTCCCAGATGCTACCCTGGTACTACCGATCCTCGTTGCCCTCAACCAACAACACTTGCGCCTCCAAGATGCTACCCTGGTAATTCCGACTCTCGTTGTCCTCAACCTCAACCAACAACACCTGCACCTCCAAGATGCTACCCTGGTAGTAGCGACCCTCGTTGCCCTCAACCAACAACACCTGCGCCTCCAAGATGCTACCCTGGTAGTACCGACCCTCGTTGCCCTCAACCTCAACCAACAACACCTGCTCCTCCAAGATGCTACCCTGGTAGTACCGACCCTCGTTGCCCTCAACCTCAACCGACAACACCTGTACCTCCAAGATGCTACCCTGGTAGTAACGACCCTCGTTGCCCTCAACCTCAACCGACAACACCTGTACCTCCAAGATGCTACCCTGGTAGTACCGATCCTCGTTGCCCTCAACCTCAACCAACAACACTTGCTCCTCAAAGTTGCTACCCAGGTAGCACCGACCCTCGTTGTCCAAAACCAACCACACCAGAATCAACCAAACCTTCCTGTTATCCAGGCTCACCGGATCCAAATTGCCCGCAACTATCGCGTCCTACAACACTAAATCCCCCGACTTACCTACCTCCATCAACACCAGCACCAAAATGTTTTCCAGGATCCAGCGATCCTCGTTGCCCTCAACCTCAACCGACAACACCTTCACCTCCAAGATGCTACCCTGGCAGTACCGATCCTCGCTGTCCTCAACCAACAACTCAAGCGCCACCCAGGTGTTATCCCGGTAGCTCCGATTTACGTTGTCCCAAACCTACAACTCCCGAAGGGCCCAGATGTTATCCTGGCAGTACAGATCCTCGCTGTCCTCAACCAACAACTCAAGCGCCACCCAGGTGTAATCCTGGTAGCTCCGATCCACGTTGCCCCAAGCCTACAACTCCCGAAGGGCCTAGATGCTATCCTGGAAGTACCGATCCTCGCTGTCCTCAACCAACAACTCAAGCACCACCAAGGTGCTATCCCGGTAGCTCCGATCCACGTTGCCCCAAGCCTACAACTCCCGACGGGCCTAGATGCTACCCTGGTAGTGCCGATCGTCGTTGTCCGCAACCAACAACTCAAGCACCACCAAGGTGCTATCCCGGTAGCTCCGATCCACGTTGCCCCAAGCCTACAACTCCCGAAGGGCCCAGATGTTATCCTGGCAGTACAGATCCTCGCTGTCCTCAACCAACAACTCAAGCGCCACCCAGGTGTTATCCTGGTAGCTCCGATCCACGTTGCCCCAAGCCTACAACTCCCGAAGGGCCTAGATGCTATCCTGGAAATACCGATCCTCGCTGTCCTCAACCAACAACTCAAGCACCACCAAGGTGCTATCCCGGTAGTTCCGATCCACGTTGCCCCAAGCCTACAACTCCCGAAGGGCCCAGATGTTATCCTGGCAGCACAGATCCTCGCTGTCCTCAACCAACAACTCAAGCGCCACCCAGGTGCTACCCAGGTAGTTCCGATCCACGTTGCCCCAAGCCTACAACTCCCGAAGGGCCTAGATGCTACCCTGGCAGTGCCGATCCTCGTTGTCCGCAACCAATAACTCAAGCACCACCAAGGTGCTACCCTGGCAGTACCGACCCTCGTTGTCCAAAACCAACCACACCAGAACCAAGCAAACCTTCCTGTTATCCAGGCTCACCGGATCCAAATTGTCCGCAACCATCGCGTCCTACAACACTAAATCCCCCGACTTACTTACCTCCATCAACACCAGCACCAAAATGTTTCCCAGGATCAAGCGATCCTCGTTGCCCTCAACCTCAACCGACAACACCTTTACCTCCAAGATGCTACCCTGACAGTACCGATCCTCGCTGTCCTCAACCAACAACTCAAGCACCATCCAGGTGCTACCCCGGTAGCTTTGATCCACGTTGCCCCAAGTCTACAACTCCTGAAGGGTCCATATGCTATCCCGGCAGTACTGATCTTCTCTGTCCTCAACCAACAACTCAAGTGCCACCCAGGTGTTATCCCGGTAGCTCCGATTCACGTTGTCCCAAACCTACAACTCCCGGAGGGCCTAGATGCTACCCTGGTAGTGCCGATCCTCGTTGTCCGCAACCAACAACTCCAGCACCACCAAGGTGCTATCCCGGTAGCTCCGATCCTCGTTGCCCAAAACCTACTACACCAGCACCAACCAAACCAGACTGCTATCCCGGCTCACCAGATCCAAATTGCCCTCAACCGTCGCGGCCTACGACATTAAACCCCCCGACTTACCTTCCCCCATCTACACCAGGGCCAAAGTGTTTCCCAGGCTCTAGTGATCCACGTTGTCCCAAGCCTACCACACCGGAGGGACCAAAATGCTACCCTGGCAGTGCCGATCCTCGTTGTCCGCAACCAACAACTCAAGCACCACCAAGATGCTATCCCGGTAGCTCCGATCCACGTTGCCCCAAGCCTACAACTCCCGAACGGCCCAGATGCTATCCTGGCAGTACCGATCCACGCTGTCCTCAACCAACAACTCAAGAACCACCCAGGTGCTATCCCGGCAGCTCCGATCCACGTTGCCCCCAGCCTACAACTCCCAAAGGGCCCAGATGCTACCCTGGCAGTGCCGATCCTCGTTGTCCGCAACCAACTACTCAAGCACCACCAAGGTGCCACCCTGGCAGTACTGATCGTCGCTGTCCTCAACCAACAACTCAAGAACCACCCAGGTGCTATCCCGGTAGCTCCGATCCACGTTGCCCCCAGCCCACAACTCCCAAAGGGCCCAGATGCTACCCTGGCAGTGCCGATCCTCGTTGTCCGAAACCAACTACTCAAGCACCTCCAAGGTGCTACCCTGGCAGTACCGATCCTCGTTGCCCAAAACCTACTACACCAGCACCAACCAAACCAGACTGCTATCCAGGCTCACCAGATCCAAATTGCCCACAACCGTCGCGGCCTACGACATTAAACCCTCCAACTTACCTTCCCCCATCTACGCCAGGGCCAAAGTGTTACCCAGGCTCTAGTGATCCACGTTGTCCCAAGCCTACCACACCGGAGGGACCAAAATGCTACCCTGGCAGTACTGATCCTCGCTGTCCTCAACCAACAACTCAAGCACCACCCAGGTGCTATCCCGGTAGCTCCGATCCTCGTTGTCCTAAGCCCACAACTTCTGAAGAACCCAGATGCTACCCTGGCAGCACCGATCCCCGCTGCCCTCAACCAACAACTCAAGCACCACCAAGGTGCTATCCCGGTAGCTCCGATCCACGTTGCCCCAAGCCTACAACTCTCGAAGGGCCCAGATGCTATCCTGGCAGTACCGATCCTCGTTGCCCAAAACCCACTACACCAGTACCTACCAAACCTGACTGCTATCCAGGCTCACCAGATCCAAATTGCCCGCAACCATCTCGCCCTACGACATCAAACCCCCCCACTTACCTTCCTCCATCTACATCAGGGCCAAAATGCTACCCAGGTTCTATTGACTCCCGCTGCCCCAAGCCTACAACACCGGAAGAGCCAAAGTGCTATCCAGGCAGTACCAATCCACGTTGTCCTCAACCAACAACGACAGAATCACCACGTTGTTACACTGGTAGTACAGACCCACGCTGCCCTAAGCCCACGGAACCCCCAAGATGTTATCCGGGAAGCAGTGATCCACGCTGTCCGAAACCTACCTACAAACCAACTTGCTATCCTGGCTCTAATGATCCAAGCTGCCCGTCTAAGCCCTCGACATATGTTCCTCCCGTAGTCAATAAGCCAACACCTAGTTCATGTTATCCTGGATCCAAAGATCCAAACTGTCCACAACCTTTTGCTCCAAGTAGCACAAATCCCCCATCAACGTATCTCCCACCCTTTTCCCCTTCCAAAGGTGGAGCACAGAAAAGAGACATATCAGAAAATAAGCCTTCCGGTGATTATGAATCTTCTCAGACTGACATAGGTATGAATTTTATTTAAAATAAGATATAGCTTCTCTTTATAAGTTACATTTTCGTATGGTCGAATTATTATTGCCTTATAATATACAGAAATATTTAATTGATTGAAATCATAATTTTTCTTACTTGTCTTTTGGGCTCGTAAAGACGATGTAATTTGTATGTTTACACGATTTTTCTCATTGCAAATGGAAGAACTGTCTACATCCTTATACAGATTGTAGGAAATCCACCCGTGAAGGTCTACTTGTCTTTGAGACTCGTAAAGACGATGTAATTTGTACGTTTACGCGAATTTTCGCATTTCAAATAGAATAACTGCCTACTTCCTTATACAGATTGTAGGCAGTGAAGGTTGTTGTAAGGCATCTGAAATGCCTGAAGAAGTAAAAAGAAAATAAACCGCGATAAAATCGGCAAGTTATATCAGCTAAATCCCTCTGATTTTGTCCACATGTTAACTATGTTTATATTGTTTGTGCCACTTTGTTTTAAAGTTTCTTTGTAATATTTGCAGATGCATTCGATTCGTCGCGAATTGAGCCACGCAAAAGGAATGTGAGGGTGATAAGGGACGTCAGCAAACAAGAGACATTAACTCCTGCTCAAACTGCAAGTGACACAGCAGGCTTCGTTTACGTAGCGATTGTTGGGTCCACCGTAATGGTGTCTTTAGCATTAGTTGTAGTTGGAATTGTTATCAAATATAGAAATTCACACAAACAGAACACCCTGGACACAAGATTGTCTTGTTGATAGTCCTTTTAAACACCGTGTACAATAAATGTAAACAAATTTTGGAATATGTGGACAAGATTACAGTAGATCATTATTTTCAAGGGATGCTTTCTTTCCACCTGATTATATTTACATTACAACGATCTAAAATGGACATATTATTAATTTTTATACTTATAGAAATGCGTTTTGTTAAATGATTCTGAATTTATTATAAATGTCGGCTTTTAAGTTTTATATTGGTCAGAATTTATGTTTCCTATTGCTGTATAATAGTGCCATAGAAATAATATCAGGTTGATGATTGCTATGTATTTGATTATTCCTGTGAAACAATACATGCCTAGTCAATATTATTTGTTTCCTGGTATGTACTATTTGCCAAAATCCGATGTTTTCACTACTCTGTTTAAATTATTGGCACAATTTGTTGTTGTAGAATCAGTTGATTTTTTTATCCTCTTGAGACTTGAAAACCATTGATTATATCAATTTTTAGTTGAACATTACAAATGTACCGATTCACAGTATCTTACAGTGGAACATCGTGAATTTGGTATTTTATGTATTATGTATCATTTTGTACGTGTTATACTCATTGTGATATTCTTGTAAATAATTGCCTGTATCGTGGCCATTTCTTTATTTAGTTAAGTTTATTCGCGTGTCAAATATTTTGGACAAGATTCTGTAAAAACATTTTATACTCTGATTTATAATAATTCGTGTAATAATTCACAAAATGGAATGTCCAGGATATTTGCATGAATTAGTTGGATTACTTTTTGAGTCAATGAAAGTAAAACATTCTATGAATGTGCATTTTTTTATTATTTCTAAACCTCTTTTACCTTTTTATTATTTTCACATTTCAGATTAAAATTCTGGCGATCCCTAAAACTTACGACTACTATAATGGACTGAGATCCCAGGCCCGCCAGACTACCCTTATATCCTTATTGATAAAATGTATATCATATACTTGAGTACAATGAACGTATGCATACCCGCTAGTTTGTGCCGTGGGCCAATTTTTAGGTACAAGGCGCTGAAGTTGCGAAAAATTGAACTCATTTTAAATACATTGTGATAAAGTATCAATCTTATTTTTTGGTTTTAGAATATCGTTTGGAACAAAACTTATGTAAGTCATTATTCTCAAAACTCAGTATGAACAGAGAGGTTTCTACATGGATGATTTTGAAACTACACGTTACAACATAACCATCATTAATTTGTTAATAATAGGTTTAGATGCTTTATGAATTATAAAGTTCTTTTTAATCTGAGGTTCCTTAATAAAATGATTTTGCTAACGTACCTTTCGATTAAACTAAACCAGAACTATTTTAATTGGGGATTATTAAATAAAGAAATAATTTCCAAAATAACTGTATTAAAAAATAACAAATTACATGAAAAATAAATTTGTACTTGACAAGCGTTGCTCTTTGAATAAAGGGATTAATTTTTCTGCATGCAAGTTCTGAACATAATGATAAAAGTAATGATCACAGTCAAATTCCTATAACGTGGCTGTTATAAGATTATGTCATGAACATTTTACACGACCCCAAGATTTACCCAAGTACAACCAAAATTGAATGAGCAAAATATTTATACTGTACAATGAACATTTTTTTTCTTTAATAAGAATCACAAAGTGTATATATATATATATATATATATATATATATATATATATATATATATATATATATATATATATATATATATATATATATATATATATAACTATCGGTCTGTGAGCTTGATGCGGATGGGTCCATTCGGGGTGTACATTGGGTGCACGTGGTAGTCCAATGGCTCGTGGTGGTACTCCATCTTGAATGATTGGATCATCTGAAAGATAACAAATAGAAATGAAAACCTATCTCCGGATAAAGAAACCCTATAGATAAGAAAGACCCTATAGCTCCGGATAATAATAAGACTTCTTATATCAATATTAAGACGTCATATACGTCTTAATATTGATCAAAGAGTAAAATTCAAAACAGATATATAAAAATGGTCATTGCTTTTTTTTACGCTCTACCACAATGTAAAATAATTAACTATAAGGAGATAGAATATATATAGAATATATCATTTATTAAAATTTTGACAGATATAATGAATGGAATCTAAATCCCTATAGCCTTTTTATTTATCTATATAGCTTTTCTATTAGTCTCTTGTTATAGTACCTTACAAATTATAATGTGAATCTCTAGCTCAGCAAACCTCCGGCCGAGGCACATGCGCCTGCCAAAACCAAAAGGCAACGACGCGAAGGCGTGTCGTGTGCCAGGGTCGGCGTCAACGCGTCGTAGCCAGCGCTCAGGCAGGAAGCGTTGGGCCTCCGTGAAGTACTCTTCGCTGTTGCCCATCACGTAGTGTTGGAATATCACTTGCGTCTGGAATGTTACAAATAAAAGACTTTCTTTTAGCTTTTTTTCTTTTATTTTTGCACATGAGCATACTGTATTACTGAATTTGGCAGCGAATAAATATGTTGGCGACTAAATTACTAAACTGGCGAAAGCACTCAGGTGACAAAAAATACAAAAATCGGCAGATAAAATATGCGAAATTAAATCCAAATTGGCACCGAAATTTAAAAGTTTGCGACTTAATTTCCGAGTTAGTGACTATTATACGATGGAAATAAAACCAGATTGGATTGATAAATTAATGGCTTCTAAAAATTCAATTTGCAGACTACGGAAAATAGCATTTTTGGATACTGTTGGAGTTTGTTTTCCTTTGTTATGGGTGGCGTTTTCAAGGTTTTTGGGGGTGCAGAATAATATGAAAATTAAATCCATTTTGAAATTCCAAAATGGCGTACATTTTTTTTTTTAATTAATATGGTTGTCCTACTCCAGGCTTTTGGTGGCGCTGATTGTAAAATTGTCTTCCAATTTTAATTTCCAAAATGGATAATTTTCATTCTTCGTTAAAATGACATGAGTACTTAGGATTGATGATTATTAACACAATATGATAAGTAGTACCAGCTATGTAAGCTATAGATATTTTTGGAAATTCAGGATTGATGTATAAAGCTATAGAATTGTTGGAAAATTTAGGATTTTCAAATTTCTTTTTCTCCCATCATTTAGAAAATATGTGGTTGCTGGGTTACGAAGGGAGAGGAAATTTTCATTATTTTTTCAATAGGATGCACCATTTTTGCAATAGAAGAATTTTACAGAAATAAAAATATATCCGCCATTTTGAAATTTCAAAATAAATGTTTTTTTTTTTTTGTAATTAGCATCCCCTAAACCTAGGAAAGGACACCTAGATTCATTTGATTAAAAATAAATGTCCGCTTTATTTAAAATTCAAAATGGATGTTATTTTTGTATTCAGCACCCCTAAAAACCTCAAAGACGACAACCGTATAAATTTTACAGAAAAATAAATATTCGCCATTTTGAAATTTCAAAATGAATGAATTTTTGTAATTAGTGACTCCAGAAACCTAGAGAAGGACACCTATATCCATTTTGTTAATATCAACTATCTTAGAAATTCAAAATTGATGACTTTTTTGTAATCAGCACCTCCAGAAACCTACAAAAGGACACCCATATTTATTTTTATAAAATGAAGTATGTCCGCCATCTTGGAATTTCAAAATGAATGTCATTTTCGTATCCAGCACCCCCTAAAACCTGGTAAACGACACCCATATCAATTATACGAGAAATAAATATCTACATAATATCTACACCCCCCAAAACAGAGAAAAATTAAAAATACACTCCTTTACGTTTTTTAGGTGCGCTCGTTTTGCTGCTTATTATGTTTTTTTAATTACCTACATCAGGGAACAGGTTTAAATACATGCCTATTATAATAAGTAAGTAAGTTGACATATTAATACGCATTGCCTAAATTTTGCTATTTCCTTTTGTAGGGATACTCGTATTCATCTGATTATGCTTAGTTGAGGGCTTAGCTAACACGACATCGTTAATTACAATGACAATTATAAATTAATGGCATACATAACGTTCGTTGAGTGTTATAGCGCGCGATTCGTCAATATCATATTTCGATCTCCATGATTGTTTCTCTTTTGCAGGGTGATTATTATTAAAATTATTTCACTTTTGTCTACTTTTTCTTTAATTAAGTTGTATTTTTTTTTGTAAATATGAATATAATTAAAATGAATACTTACTCCTTTTGGAATATTATATCCGCAGATAACTGTGTCTTTGGTAAGCTCTCTACCATTTCCAATCACGACTGGATACATCCTAAAAAGTTACAACAAAATTATAACTAAATAATCTAAATATTGTTATGTTATTTATGTCGTAGTAACGACGTTACGTTTTCAGGGGTTTTGATAATATAACATGCTGTCTATATTATAATATAATACTACTATAATACTAGCAGTACCCAGCAGACGTAGTTCTGTCTTGACTATGAACTGAAATAAATAACTACTAGGTGTATACCTTCAGTTTCTACAACAACATCTACAACCTACTACCTAGACACTAGTAGGTGTAGGAGTCCTTACATAATATACTACCTAGTATCTACCTCTACAACCAACAGGTGATGAGTGAAAGAGTTATCGACACTGAGGGTTGAAGATTATTACGGTAATAATATCGCTATTACACGAATGTTTAATGCCAAATCATAAAAATAATAAAAATAGAAAACAATGACAAAATATAAAATTTGGGGTGGATCAACGTTATCACTTAGGGGTAGAAAAATAGCTTACAACCTATTCTCATACTGAATACACTTTTAGAATTACTTAAAATCAGCCAAGCCAGTGGAGGACTGCGACACGAGAATGTAATTTATGTCTACAAAGATAAAATATAAGGAAATACGTTTCTGAACAACATATATTTAGACGTCTTAAAATATTAAATACTTAACTACAACACACCTCAACACCTCCTTAACACACGCCTTCAGATACGGCATCTGGTTGATATCGCCGGGCCTCAGATCGCGCTCCTGCAGCACGGCCGATATCTCGGCATAGAGCCGCTCCTGCACGTCCGGTCTGCGGGACAGTTGGTAAAGCGTTGAGGCTACCGCGTTGGATGTCTGAAATTAAGAAGTAAAAATGTTTCGTAATGAAAACGACATTTAAGAATTAATAATACTAGGTATAGGGCATGTTTCATAATCTACTGGTACGTGTCAAATACCTTATTGGTATGTTTTGTCTCTGTCGCTCGATAATAAGCAGAAACGAATAAGCCATCCGATACTTATTAAAAAACTAGCTTATTCCCGCGGCTTCACCCGCGTAAATATAGTATCCCACGAGAATACTGTACTTTTTCGGGACCAAAGGGGACGAAATCCTTACTACGTTTTAATCCAGAGCCTAAAATACTACCATACCAAATTTCATAGAAATCCGTTCAGTACTTTTCGCGTAAAAGAGTAACAAACATCCATCCATCCATCCTCACAATCTTTTATTGCCAATAAATTATAAAAACACATTTACAAAACATTAAAAAACTAGTAAGTATCTAAAATAGGAAGCTGCGCGTCAGCCCCCACATTGGCGTGTCCTTCTGACACAAAGGCCTCCTCCAGCCTTTTCCACTCATGTCTGTTACGAGCCCACCGTAGCCACAGTGAACCAGCCGAGTCCTAAATTTCGTCCGACTAACTTTTGAGTTGCCATCTTCATTTTCTTTCTATACCATGGCGCGGGGTCCACTTGGTTGCTATTTTTGCCCATTTAGTTGGCACTCTGATGGTGTGGCCCGTCCATATCCACTTAAGCTTCTTTATTTTGGAGTTTACATTTTTTTCACTTTGTTATTTTTTTCAAGTCTGTGGCTCATTTTGTCTCTTTTTGTGTATCCAAGTATACTTCTCTCCATGCTTCTTCGGCAAGTAATAAGTTTTTGGGTGTTTCTAAGAGTCGTTGCACAGGTTTGACTTCCGTATTTTTTTATACGGTCAATTGGCCCACCACACTTACCCACCACTGCAACTCCTGTGTAGCCAGCCAGGATCGACAGTGGTAACCAACCGCAAAAACCCTTTGATATGATCTCAGGGGTGCCCGGGTAAATGCTAAATCTGTCTTGGAACCCGCATCGAAATTAATCAGATTGTAGGAGGAGTAGGAAGTATTCCAGTTTCCCTCCCCAAGCAAAGCGGGAGACAGCAAAAATTATGATAACAAAAAGTCAGAATTAAAGGGGAAGCACCACGGGAAAAACATGTTTTTTTTTATGACTACAAGACAGAATGTAATTAAATGTTTTAATTTATAATATGACAGTTGATTACAATGCATTTATAATGACAAAAAAGTGTTGCATTGTTTCCAATAGTACTTATGACAAAAACGTTTGAAAGCTCGGAAGTTCTTCGCACAGCCCACGAGATCTTCATAGTACACAACCCTAGAAACACAATGGACGCTGTTCAACATTTCGATTCTTTTGTCATACCAGAGATCACACTCCCAGAGTATGTGATGAGCAGTTTGTTCATAAGGGCTACCTTCGGTCGAACACTCGAATAGCGGAGACGAGACTAATGTAAATCCAAATAGTTTTGCTTTAAAGTTTCCGTGTCCTGTCAAAAATTGAGCGACGTAGTGGTCTATTTCTATCCATTGCTTCGAGAGTCGATCGCGTACCGAAGGGAAGAAATTATATAGGTGACGCCCTTTGATAGTGTTGTCCCACCGTTCCTGCCACTCAGAAATTAGGTTCTGTAAAGAAATATCTAATGGCTCGAATAATCTAGTTATCTTATTACTCTCTTTCGCGCTTAAAAACTCTGGGTTAGTCATTTTTTTATTTTTATAATATAGTGCTGCACGACGCTGTATCTCTAAATCTACTGGTAGGACTCCGGCTAAGACTGGGAGTGCTTCAGTACTTACGGTACGGTATGCCTTACATAAAAATATTAAGGCGAGACGTTGGCTTTACAAAAGTTTACGACGGGCCGCTTCTATTGTAGCCCTATCCGCCCACGCCGGTGCGCCATAGCATATGCTGCCGAGGTACGTTGCATTAAAACATTTTTAATGTTTTAAATGAAAGGCCCCATGTCGACGTTGATATTTTTGTGAAACAATAGAAATTCCTTTTAGCTTTCTCATCGGTCTGTATTATATGTTCCAGGAATGTAAATTTATTTTCTAAAATAAGTCCTAGGTAACAAAGTGACTGTTTACGTTTCACATTGATGTTGTTCAGTTTAATGTAAGGAGTTGATATTAATGAACCTTTTAAAAGTACTTGAAAGGTTTTATATGCTGCAAATTCTAATCGATTTCTGTGGCCCCAACTCGATATTACGTTACGCGAATTGGCTTGAATAATAAGAAAACCATCGTCAGCATAACCTATCAGAGAGCACAGAGGAGGCAAGGGAACACATAATAAATCATCAAATCTTATATTCCACAAGTGCGGCGATAGTACTGATCCTTGAGGGCAGCCGCGCGTTAAGTTTTTGGAATGTGTGTAATGGCCGAGTTGGAGTTTTATTACGCCGTTGCAAAAATACGAGTAAATTAAATAATAAATATTACGATAGCAGCCTCTGTTTCTTAACTTCAGTAGTAGCATTGGCCACCAGGCATTATCGAAGGCACCCGCGATATCCAGAGATATACCTACTACATATTTACACTCCGTTAAAATTGGTAAGATACAACTGTTGAATATTTTTCTTTTTATTGTAACAGAGTAGGCTTTATTTTTCATGATATCCTTTAAGGACCAGTAACATTTCCAAGAGTTTGCGACTCTTTTTTCGATTTCTTGTTGCATTTGGTCTTGGAATGATATGAGCTGTCCCAGGTATATGTATGATTTGACATAGTCTATCTTGTGGCCTTCTACTACTACTGTCGGCTTTACTCAGTGACAAATAAAAGAAAAAGAGATTAGGTATTAATGAGACTTATAGGCGATTATTTTAAAACTATGACGTACCTAAATTTAGCAGAAAATATCTTCATACAAGAGAAAGTAACGCCATCTTGTTTCAGAAGATTTTGTCAATTATGTGCGGACTGATTGTACTGCGGAAATCAAAATATGTCAAATTGTAAAGACTTCGACTACCCCAAATAACGCGTGGACAATTTTTCCTCGTCTGCAATATAGGTTACCTAGGTAACACTGAAAATGTTTAGAAAATGAAAAACGGCTTGATGTAGAAAGTTGCCAATACTTTTATTGTTTTTCGAAGTAATCTCCGTTCCTCTCTACACATCGTCGCATTCGATGGAACCACTGAGAAAAGCAGTGGGCCCATTCTTCCTTACGGGTCTCTTCTATGGCATTTTCGTACGCTTTCACCGCATCTTCAGGGCTCGTAAAGTGAATACCTCGAATTTTATCTTTAGTTCTTGGGAATAAATGAAAGTCGCAGGGCGCCAGGTCAGGACTGTATGGCGGATGACTCATTATCTCGACACCTGTCATAGTCAAATATTCAACAGTCCGTTTTGCGGAGTGCGCTGAAGCATTGTCGTGGTGAAGGAGGATCCTACTGCGAGGGCGCTGCTGTCGAATTTTTTCCAAGACAACAGGCAAACAGCGATTGACATACCAGTCTGCAGTAAATGTCCTTCCATCTTCTAGCACAACTGTCGCGAAATGACCTTTCCGACCAAATAATGAGGCAATCATCTTTTTTCCTTAACTTCTTCCTTTCTTTACCTTAGTTGGCCGATCCTCGAAAGGAAACACCCACTGAGCTGATTGTCTTTTGGTTTCGGGTTCGTAGCAATATATCCAGCTTTCATCACCTGTGACGATGTCAAATACAGCATTTGAGTCACCGCCGTTGAACTTATCAAACATTTGGCGACACCTGTCCATGCGAAGGTGTTTTTGGTCGCCAGTTAAGGTATGGGAATCCATCTGGTACAAAGCTTCCTGACGCCTAAATGTTCGTGTAATATTTTTTTAACTTGACTCATACCAATGCCTAGGCTTGCCCGTATCTGCTAATAGGTTACTCTCTTATTTTCCTCTAACATGCGTCGCACAGCACTGATGTTATCTTCAGTAGTCGCTGTTAAAGGACGTCCCTCACGCGGATCATCATTGAGATTGCTACGTCCCCGCTTAAACTCGTTAAACCAATTGTAAATAGTGGCACGAGATGGGGCTTCATTAAGAAACGCTAATCGCAGCCTATCATAGCTTTATTGTTGAGTAAGCCCACAACGAAAGTCATAATAAATCATTGACCGAAAATTTTCTCGCGTTAGGTTTATTTTCACATGTAACAAGAGTTTTAGATTTGCCGCCAATTCACAAAAACAAATGACAAATGAATGCTATATACTACATTAGGTTACCAAAGAGTTCTAAAATTAAATTCAAAAAAAGTTTTTATTAACAATGTTTCTAACTGGCCAGTTCTAAACATTTTTAGTGTTACACACGTACTAGATATTCACCGTATCAATCCCTACTAGGAACATGTCCAGTGCCGCCACCGCTGCCGTCCTGGGACCAGCCGCTTCCAGCAGACGCTGTAGTAGAGATCTATTGCTAGTGGTCCTCATCAGTTCCAGCGCTCGTTCCACGTGTCTCTGGGTTACGCTGCAAGTATTATAATTTATTTAATATTTATTCCTGCTTATTTCTGTTAAAACAAGATGTTTTGTAAAATTAAAATCTGTTATTTATCTATAGGCATGAGGAAATAAGTAACATAGAGTCTGGCAAAGTAAGCTGTATCTAAGAAATGGCGGCAAATTAAAAAATCTATGGGTGGCAACATTTTAGTTCATATAAAAAATAAAACATGGTACCTATATTAACTGTGAAATATTTTTTTTTACTCTATCAAGCAAAGACCTCTTAATTTTTGACAAATTTTGGTTTGTCAAAGTGACTTTTAATGTCGTATAGTTTTTTTTTTAAATATATGGCATCGGCTTAAAACCATTTGCCAGTGTCAAGTTAAAAAGGCGGGAAATAGAATTTTCGTTTCAACTTTCAACACCGTATTCCTAAATCGTCAAGTCTAAAGTCTAGTCAAAGTCCAAATAAATAGTCAGTGCAGTCAATGAGTCAAGTCAGTCGATTCAGTAAAGTGGTAGAAGCTTTACTGAAAGTTCCTAGGGAGTTTTGGAGGGCACACAAAATAGCACGTTTTTTGAAGTTATACCACTTGCCTACACTTGTGCACGTTAACGAATATTTAATGGTTAATATTGTACCAATATTACACATTAAGAACCGAAATAACACAAATTTGTGAAAGAAATACAAAAACCACAACGTCACCAATTGAATTCCACGGCAAAACTCCGTCGTATAGAGTTAGAAGTTAGTAAACAACCCAGGTTCAATTTTCGTTTGCCAGACACTAACATGTCTTAACTAAAGTAAAGGATTCGTTTAAAGGCCAAAGTATACGTCTATAAACAATAAGATCCCATAAAACGTTCAAAGTTTTTCATAGTAACCAAAGAACGTATGTGTGCTAAAGCATATTACAAAGTTATGATTTCATTAATTTTACAAAGTTAATGATTTCATTAAATTTAGTTTCGCAAGTAGACGATTTTTTTGCTATAATTAGGAAGCGCAGCGCCTCGTTGCTAACGAGGCTCCGAGCTAGCACCAATAGCATCTTGATGGCGAAGGCGGACAGGTGGGACTCTGCATTACTCAGGCACTGGATCGGTCTACATGCGCCTTTAGCACAGTGCATGCTTATGTGATCCTCCAGTATCTGAGTAATTAATGTTTTTCATATTTATTATTTTCTTATTTCAAATCAGATGACATTGCAAAAATATTAAAAGCTACAAACTCAAATTCTATATTCTTATAACCGACTGATAAAATGGAAATACATATATGAGGTTATTAAAAATCTAAACAATACGAATTTAGTAGGTAAAGATAATATAAATACTAAATTAATAAAAGCAAGTGCTAAGTATATTTGTGAACCACTAAGCTACATAATAAATATTTCCCTTGAAGAAGGGACTTTCCCAGAAATACTAAAAAATCAATTATAAAGTCTTTATACAAAAAAGGTAATACTAGAGATATGAACAGGCCAGTAACGTTAATTCCTGTCATTTCAAAAATATTTGAAAAGATTATGCAGCTTTGTAAAAAGCTTTGCAATTAAAACAAGAACAATTTGGATTGAGAAAAAATAGAAATACTGCTCTAGCATGCTTTAATTTAATAAAAAATATTACCGAAAATTTTAATAATAAAACAGTAATTACACTAGCTTTTCTAGACATGAGTTAAGGACTTTGTCGATCATAAGCTTCTCCTCTTTAAACTTGAAAAATATGGCATTAGAGGTAAAGCAAACGACTGGATAAAAAGTTACCTAAGTGAACGACAGCAGTGTGTGCAGATAACTAAAATACAAAATGGCACTAAAGTTAAAGCAGGTCAAGATTTTTACATAATGATTACGGTGTTCCTCAAGGAAGCTTATTGGGACCGTTTCTTTTTTTAATGTACATCAATGATCTTCCTGACGCTGTCGATCACGAAACTATTTTATTCGCAGATGACACAAGTGTGCTCATTAAATGTAAGAGCAAACAATCGTATCAAAATATAATATCTTCTACACTTGACAAAATATTTATATGGCTATAATAATTTAAAAGTTAATCTTGACAAAACTTAATTAATCCAATTTCGTGACTACCGAACTCATCCTTTTGACATAAATATTACTTTTAATGACACTCAATTAAAGGAAGTTAAATGTACCACATTTTTAGGATTGATGGTTGACAGGCACTGTGACTGGAAGTCACACATTGATTTCGTATGCAACAAACTAGAAAAATTTGTGTTCGCAATCAAAATGCTACGGCTTAAAGTTTCTATGGAAGCAGCGTTAACCGCATATCACGGCTACGTGTCCTCGGTTCTATCCTACGGTCTGTTGTTGTGGGGGAACTCGGTTGATTTTGAAATGGCTTTCCGGGTGCAAAAGAAATGTGTAAGGGCTATTTGTGGAGCTTGGCCTATGCACAGCTGTAAACCACTTTTTACTAAGCTTCGCATATAGCCGCTGGTGTGTCTATATATTCGTGACCTTTGTGTGTTCGTTAACCAAAATCCACAATATTTTACAGTTAACTTAGATGTAAATAATAGAAGTGCCCCATCAAGATTTACATATAAATTATATATGCCCCAATGTTGTCTAAATTTATATAAAAGAAATTATTGCATTAGCGTTATAAAAGTGTATAATAAACTTCCCGACAGATTTAAGGATGTGAATTTAATTAATTTTAAAACTCAGATATCAAAATGGCTATTAGAAAACTTCTTTTATTCTTGACGAATACATGAGATTTGAAGAAAATATAAAATAAATCGATAAATAATGTAGTATATTACTAAATTGACATAATATATTTATTTATACATTGACTTCACTAATATTTGAATTTATTTTATTTTTATAATGGCAAGTGGATTTAATTCTGCAAAATTGACATAATATGTAACTAGGTATTATTATTTATTTGTTTTTAAAATCATACCTTTTGTGTAATTTGCTAATTTATCCTTTGACATTGTTATAATTTTATAATGAATTTTATTTTTACATACTAAACAAATTGACTATTTATACGAATCTTTAACTTTTATCTAAATGTTATTTGTTAAATTTAACTCCCTAGCGTTGTGATTTAATTTAATCTACAAAACAATTATTATTTTTAATGCATCGCACGCTATTGTAATGGCAGAATGTAACAGCAGCTCTCACTGAATATAAGACCATTATGTACTACATTCTAGCAATAAAGGAATTTGATTGATTGATAAAATTATCAGTGTTTCTCTACTATATTATACATGTTATTTATATATAAACCTTCCTCTTGAACCGATCTATCTTTAAAAAAACGCATCAAAATTCGTGGCGTTCTAGTGAAGGAAAACTTTTCGACTTTCTTACGCTGGTACTTCTCGCCGGGCTAGTTCCCGAACCAGTGGTAGGCATCATGTAGACTCTACGTTCAGAAAGTTTATATAAAATACCAAGTTTGATTGAAAAATTATTACTTCTGACTATGTGAAAATGTTTCCCTAAACTTTAGCTTCGCATAATTAAAAGCCCGTATAATTGTGCCCTACTTATTTGTGGCAGATGATGATTGTGATACCTCAATATGGTGTCCAGGGCGGCAACGTATCGGCGGAACATGGCGGTGGGGTAGACCCGCCACCACGGCGCGCGCAGTTCCAGCTCGCCCACGCACGTGAAGAACGTATTCACGGCGTCGATGAGCTGCTGCGTGTCGGATCCTTCGGTGGACTCGAAGCAACCGAGCCGCGTGTCTAGGGCTATAAGTGCTAGAGCTGGAAAATATTTAGGTACAGTAAAATTTACATGCCGTAAGGTCAAATGTAAAAAGTCAGAATAATTGATGGATTAATTAATCTTATATTTTAAACGATCTTCTATAATATATATAATCAGTTTCTCGAAAAAGGCTGCGAATATTACCATGAAATTTAGTATGCAGTGAGTTTTAGGGGAGAAAAATCGATGCAGGTCTTATCCCTGGGAAACAGTGCATTTATAAGCTTATAAATGCACTGTTTCCCAGGGATAAGACCTGCAAGAAACAACAGGTATAGCTATACCTGTTGTTTATTTCGTCATGCAACAATATATCGATAATTTTGACTCTATTATGTCAGTCCGATTGTCAGTTTAGTATGCGTATGTATAATTTTTGCTTTGTTCGAAAATTCGGAATGTGGTGGATTCGAATCCCGATGAGATAAATATTTTTGTGATTCTTTTTTTTTATTTATCAGAACTCAGAGCAAATCTCGTTTAGCCAGGTACTATTAGGTCCTAACATATGAAATTGACGTTTTTTCGTACTGGACACTTTGATCTCAAATATATCTTCTTTGGTTAGGAATTCCAATTTCAAATGTATACTGCTATTTACTCATACAATTGTGTTTCGAGAACCGTAATTCATTTGTTTTTACTTCTTTTGGGTTTTTTCTTTGCGTCACTCTGTGTGTAAGCTAGGAACTTACACATACGACTTTGAGCTGAGGGAAGTAGGTATATAGGTTAATGTGAGGGCTGGAGAAATCTGGGACTGACCTTATTGTTGAGCTGGTGGTTCTGTATCTGGGCGGAGGTTTCTTCTCACTACACTACACAGCTGTTGAGCGGATTATCGATAGATTTATCGCGGTTCGCCGGCGGGGTTGGTATTATATTAACGAGCACAAATAAATATGCGCACACGCGTTCGCGTTCACTAGGTTTCGGGATTAGCTGAAAATGCATCCGGCGCGGAAGGAGATCTCAATGCAAGTGTTCGTCACTCTCTGACAGCGCCCCCGAGTCGGCCACACATCACGTAGTGATGTCCTTTGTGTTTATTCTAAACGTCGCGCTAGTGTTGGCGCGAACATCCTGGGGGGCCCGCACAGGCGGCGAGCTGAGCCCCATCCTGAGCAGAATCCAGTGGGAGCCGGGCAATCTTGCCGACAGGCCTCCGCAGCTGGCCTTGAGTCGTGTCCAAGTCCACAACTCTGATGACTCCATCCTTCCCAGGTAGCAGACGTGAGATTCTTCCCATCTTCCATTGTAGAGGAGGCAAATTGTCCTCCTTGAGCAGAACCAGTTCTCCAATTTTGGGTGGAGAGGAAGAGGAAAGCCATTTGGAGCGGATTTGAAGGGTATGGAGGTAGGACTTGGTCCAAAGGTTCCAAAAGCGCCGAGAGAGTGATTGAATGAGCTGAAAGCGTTTGAGCGGAGATATTACTCTTTCATCTAGAGTCAGCTCGGGGAGAGCTGTGAGCGGACGGCCAATGAGAAAGTGGCCAGCAGTAAGGGGCTGATAGTCCGTGGGATCGGACGAAAGTGGACTGATGGGCCGAGAGTTTAACACAGCTTCGATTCTAGTGAGCAGAGTTAAGAATTCCTCGAAAGTGAGGTGTTGCTCACCGATAACACGGTATAGAAGTTGCTTTGTGGATTTAACATTAATCTCATGGATACCTCCCATCCATGGGGCTTTAGGCGGATTGAGTAACCAAGTTATATTTTGAGTTGAGAGTTTATGAGAAATGGCGTCGTTATTGTCATTGAGAAATTGTTGTACCTCTAGTAGATGATTCCTAGCTCCTACATAATTTGTGCCACAATCCGAACGTATCAATACCGGAAGTCCGCGACGTGAGCAGAACCTTTGTAATGTTGCAATAAACGCTTCGGCAGTGAGCGATGAGACTGGTTCTAAGTGAACCGCCTTTGTAGTGAGGCAAACAAATATGCAAAAATATCCCTTAATTAACTTAGCATTACGTAATTGACTTGATTTGAGCAGAAACGGTCCGGCGAAATCTGTTGATACGTGACTAAATACGGGCTGAGGTATGACTCTATCAGCTGGCAGGTCAGCCATGATAGGTACTTCGGGCTGAGCGCGACAACGGAAACATCTTATGCATTTAAACGTTCTGTGCCTTATAATGCGGCGGGCAGATAATATCCAAAATTGCTCACGTAAAATAGCATGTAGCGTGTCCGTGCCAGGGTGGCAGTTTATGCGATGATAGTGATCTATTATGAGGTCTACGAGCGGACTAGAACTAGGCAAAATGAATGGGTGTTGAGCATCGTATGTGAGTTCCGAACGAGTGAGTCTACCTCCTACTCTGAGGAGACCGTCCTGCGTAAAAGGCGACAGACGTTGTAGTCGTACTGTGCAGATTCTATCGGTTTGCAGGCGGTGAATATCTTCTGCGAATGCATTCTGCTGTACAGAGCGGATCCAGAAGAGTAATGCTTCTCTACGTTCACTTACAGTTAGAGGGCCTAGTTGTCGCGAGTTTGAATTTAGTTTACAGTT